>CM035428.1:148766969-149166969 GCA_020310875.1 Ceratopteris richardii
CTACAATCTCTATTTCATTAACAAGATGGATCAATAAATGAACTTGAATATCAAAAAATACCATTGGAAGCTCTTTCTCCATCAGACATAGTAGCTCACAGCATTCACGTTTCTTTTGTGGGATTAATTTTTTATCAATCTCTTTTGATGTAATCCATCTATTATCATTCATAAAAAATATTTAAAGAAATTAATTCGTCAAGAAAAAATATCAAATAGTATTACATATTAAACATAAAAGTATGATAATTATCTTATTAGGGATCCAACACGATAGATCACGTCTTGTACTTTTTTTGTGCATCCATCAAGAACAAGAGGTAAAATGTGCTTCAAAAAGTTATGTCAATCGTGTTTCTTAAACCCAAATAAAATCCTAACATCCAAACTAAACATGTTTTGGAAAGATGCTCCATATCATGTAGGTGTTCGAATCAACTAAATCCTATTGTTGATAGTTTACATCTCTTTTGTCGTAACTAACCAAGGCGTACGTTTATAAATTATTTCTTGTTGATTTTTATCAAAATTTGGTCATAACTTTGGTTTTGAGTTTTGATCCTTTAAATCATTTCTTGATATTGTTGTGTTTCTTATTCCAAAAAGATATTTCCATAATGAATAACCAATAATCTTGAACTGTGCATAGGATCGAGAAGATGAAAGATCATTAACTCTATCTATTACTCCAAAGAATAGCATATCAATATATTCGATATTAATGATAATTTTTCTTTACCTCCAATCTTCAAATCTCATCATCTTCATTGTCACTAAAGATTTTGGATTATGGATCTATAAGAGGCACATCTGTCGATTTTTAATACCAATCCACAAGTGTCATTGGTTTTGGACACTAACCTTTTTCAATCTTTTCATTAAAATATATCACTTCTCTTTTGTGTCATAATGCATGATCTCAGACAAGAATCGATTTTTAATACCAATCCACAAGTGTCATTGGTTTTGGACACTAACCTTTTTCAATCTTTTCATTAAAATATATCACTTCTCTTTTGTGTCATAATGCATGATCTCAGACAAGAATCCTCGATGTTGAAGATTAATATATTTATTAGGATTCTTAACATAAACTGGTATCAACCAATCATCACAATAATGATAAGCCTTATATCACTTAGTAGATATTCCTACATGCATAAAAACCATAAAAATATATTTATATTAACTCATAATTATATATATATTAAATAAAAAAAACTATATCAATATCTAAACAGATGCCATATCTTCAAAAATGATATATAGATCAAATCATGATTCCACGAACTATAATGTATCTTTGATTAATGTTTTTCGATACATCAATCACAATAAAAACCATAAAAATATATTTATATTAACTCATAATTATATATATATTAAATAAAAAAAACTATATCAATATCTAAACAGATGCCATATCTTCAAAAATGATATATAGATCAAATCATGATTCCACGAACTATAATGTATCTTTGATTAATGTTTTTCGATACATCAATCACAATAATGCCTCTCCATAGCTCTTGGAAATTATCAACGAGAGAGGAGCAAGATATACATTCATGTCTTCAACTTGTCTTTTTCCTAGGATTAAAAGTGAAAGCATTAATTTTTTTTTAATACTAAGGTATGGCAAGAGATTGTGGTTGATGACTATCATTGGCCATGTTGATCATTTACTAGATTTTATAAAAAATGAATTAACCCCATCTAAGGTAACTCCTAACTTTAGATTGCATAGCTCTTGTGCAAATCAAGTTATCTAAAATCAATATATTGAAAAGTTGCACTATTTTTGTTGGAATTCTCATTACTCTATCAATACTTTTATGATCAAATCCCATGTCAAAATATTTGATAATTCAGAGCTTTGGAACATATAATTAATTCATGGAGCTAATGACAATTGTTTCAATGCCTTATATGGGATTTTATCCTCTTTGTCCTTCTATCCAGGAGATTCACATTTTGAACATGTTAAAGAGTCTACATGTTCACCTCTAAATAAAATACAATCATTAGAACATGCATGTATACAATGATAATCTATACCAAGATTGTTGATTATCTTTTGCATTTAATCATGTAAAATAGGAAAAATATTATTACTTGCTAAAAACTTTTCAAATAGTAACTTATTCAAATAGTAACTTACAAGTTCATGAAAAAAAAACTCTATCCAACAAGTTTGTTGCTTATCGGTTAGCATCTGTAATTTTCTCCACGAAAATGCAAGCCCGATCGAGGTACCTTGCATATTGATGGTAGAAGGCAAATTCGATATGTATAATGCTCTTGCCTCTGTCTCGCCGGTGATTTAGCTACCTATCATCCAATGGTTTATTAATCTCCGTACAGCTCTTCTCGTAACACCATACTCATAAAAGCGACCTTCTATTCATTCTATAAGAAATCGTACGAACTACAAAGTTTCAAAGACCTAAATTTGCGAAACCGTCAACACAACTGTAAACTACGGAGCAGTAATATCTACCAGATTCAATCCGCTGGAAACTTAATCTACAGCGCCATAAGATAAAAAGACATATTCAAAATTATTTCCGCTGGAACTTAACATCGGCCACTACAACATCGAATGCCATCACATGCACTCCACTGACTACATCCTGCAATAAAAGGAATCCCTTCCTAGTACCAAATTATGCAGGAAGATCTTTCCTAGACATTGTTATCAACTCGGTAGTCTACATGAAAGAAGTGAGCATCCATTTTCACAAAACCAGAGTTCTTCGACTCCTACTAACATCAGCTGCATGCTAAACAGACATCAGATATCATATTCCTATAACAGACAATCAGAATCTTTCTGAGAGCATAAGAATGCAATGGAACACCATTACATACATCTCACTGATGCCTCTTCTCTCGAAGAGACTAGCATAAAAATTTTCATGCCTCCACAACCCCTACCAAACATTTGGTGATATCGGATTCTTACATGTCCTCCGTCTTATTGCATAGGTAAGCTACAAAATTGGAGATATTTATTCCATGCACAGTACGAAAGGCACAAATCACCTACGCACACTACACCGCCAATTGTCACTCTATCGCACAAGCATGTAGGATTCGAAGTCCTTGTAAGACAAGCCTGACAGTCGCCAGAGGGCGGACAAGTAAACAACAACTAGAACCAACGGCTGGAAACCATAATCTTGACGATAACATAGCGGTCATAACCCTACCAAATAGATGCTGACAATTGGATTCTTGCATGACCTCCGTCTTATTGCAAAGGTAAACAACACAATTGGACATATTTATTCCATGCACAGTACGAAAGACACAAATCACCTACGTACACTACACCGCCAATTGTCACTCTATCGCACAAGCATGTAGAATTCGAAGTCCTTGTAAGACAAGCCTGACAGTCGCCGGAGGACAGACAAGTCATCGACAACTAGAACCAACGGCTGGAAACCATAATCTTGACGAAAACATAGCGGTCATAACTTAAATAGTAGCTCATTGTTGCAGAATTGAGCAGGCAGCAGTGCAGATCCGACTATGCACATCGCTGATGAAACACTCCGGGGCTCTAGCACCCTTGATCGCACAGTGGACGCGCCACCTCAAATAACCAACTAGTCTAAAGCCACAACTTCCTTTCGCGTTCGGTTTCTGCTTCTCTGACAGCAAAAAGACTTGCACACATCAACATCCAGGAACTCAGACAACGTTAATCGCTCAAAGAATTGCAGGGGCATTCGCCGGATAGGTTCGCTCTGGTAATCCAGAGACCCAGCTTCCACCTGCAACTCGGCTACATAGGAGTTCATCACAGTTCCTCAAAAACCAGTTCAGCAATGCACGACGGTCTCTATACATATATAGCTAGCAATTAGGGTTTTCTATGCTTTCGGACGAAGCGCCCTTAGTTGATACGAGACTTTAAATTATTTTTTTTCGAAGAGAGAGTTTGGGTTCAAGCCTAATCTTTTTGAACTTCAGTACATTCAAAGAACAACTCCAATACATCCATGCTCATATACAACTTTCTTGCTCATGGTTAACTTTCAAGCAACCATAATGAAGGAATAAACATTTGGAGGATCATGCATGCCTCTAATCTAGAATGCGAAAGGAAAAGGACTCAAGGAGAGCTCACATGGATTTCAGATGCCAAGAAGAGATAAAGCATGAATTTTCTACACCAAATGAATTAGGGACAAAAGAAAAGAATCAATGAAGCATGGTTTTGGAGACCAAAAAATATGGTGAGATATTTTGTTGGAGTGAAAGATCCCGATTAGTTATCTGCCATACTCCTCCTAACCTTAAACAACCATTTCTCATATGCACATCTAGAGTCTTCTCTAAGGTACAAACACCCCTCATATGATTACTATGAGGAGATGGAATAATATGAAAGACTCATGCTAGAGACTTGGCTCCCCTGAGCTCTGGTCCTTGATCGATCTAGGGTCTTCAGACTATGCAAGTAAACAAATGGTAGACCATGGTGGTCTAAATAAATTAAACATTATACCCCCCTTCTAAAGATCATTGTCTTTGATGATCAAGGAAGGAAAGTTTTTGCGAATCAGAGCTTCTAATTCCCAAATAGCATTTGTGAGTGGATTGTTGTCATCGGACAAACATTATAATTTGGATCCTTATTTTTTGATGATGTTTTCGATGAATAGTCCTATCCAAAAAAGGCAAAATTGAATGTTGTAACTATTCGCCAAAGTTAATGAAAAGGTACTTCAGGCATGTTGTGTAGGGATGGCACTGTATGCACTGGTGTGTCTAGCTAGTGGTGCTTCGGGCACATTGTTCTGCATAATTATTGAGTTCAATAGTCTCAATAGTATTACATACGTCTATTTATCTAGTTGTCTATATCTTTGAAGATGATAAGGGATATTTCGATGTCTAAGTTATTATATTTTGACATTGTTGAGTGTCTGTGTAAGTGCAAGTGTGCAACAGTGTGATAAAATGACGATGACTTAACTCGGTATTCTCCTATTTGGTGAGACTATATTCAGTCTTGTAGTTTGGTATTAGGTGATGCAGAACAATATTTGCTACATTTTGGTGATAATTATATAGTCTTGAAATTCAATGAAGAAGATTACTGATTTATTGCGTATTTTGGTGTTGTTAATTAGTTGACTATGATCCACTAGTTTGGAGATTTGGAGAATTTCAGAGGCTTAAAGCAATCTAAGTCATCCCACCCAAGAATCCTCAGTTGAACTATTTCTATCCTAAGTGATCCTGTTGGGGAGCGGTCCTTTGCTGGCTACATGCCGGCAACAAGATTAGGTGAAGCGTACCCGAAGTATAAGAATGATAAGCAACCCATATGAGTGAACAGTGCATTAGGTGCACTGCATGGAAGAACTGAAGGTGTGAAAGCACTAGACGAGATAAGTGTCAATAATAGTAGGGAATCATGCAAGGAAGTATTGGAATGATAAGAATTTTTTGATTTTGGTGTGTAGACAGAAGCGAAACAATCAGATTGTTCATGTAGAAATAAGGAAGGAAATAGTTGTGGATATTTCAAATATCATAGAAGATCCCCTCCCAAAATAAGCAAGTACTAGTCAAGGGCGGAGGACACCAATTCAAAGGAAAATTGCAACATCTCTTCCAAGGTTTTGGAGTAGTAGGAAGATACTTTTGACTAGTGAAAACAAAAACCCTTCACTAGTGGAATTCAATACGTCTCAGAAAGGAAGCTCAACCTACAAGACAAGTATCCTCCATAAGTTTCGATCCTGAAGAAGTAGTAGATGTGGTAGAAGAATTTAGCCCTAGACCTATGGTAGATATAGGAGAACTTCAGAGAAGACAATACCCAGTTGAAATGACCTACACCAAATTTGAAATATTTCCCGATGATGGCCCATATGTACACGTCCATGCCTTCGAGATGAATAATGGTGTATTGGAAAATCCAGACGAAAATGCATATAAAGCCCAAGTATTTCAGTCAACCCTAGGCAATGAAGATATAAAATGGTTGACCAATTTTGATTTGGATCATTTTCAACATGTGATGCCTTCTTACAAAGATTTCAACAAAAAAAATTCCAGTACAGATTTTCGAACTCTTACAAAATAATAAGTAGAAGTCAAACCAAAGAGTACAAGAATATGCAATTATTTGTTAGACACATTTAAGACAATGACCAGAAACAAATGCATCTCTGTGGATAGATGTGATTATTCAATGGTTTACAAATGTATTGAATCCCCAACTATGACAATTTATGATCATTAGATGTGTTGAAGGAATGACTTTGGACGACGTTATAAATATGGCATTGTAATTAGACCATAAAGTTGGAGGGTTTGTGGAAGATCTAGACTGGATACGAATCGAAAAGAACAAATATGAGGAACCATTCAAACAAGTCTTCTATGTTGAATGTAAGAATACGGGCCATATTATTGCAAATTGTGCCTTGAACCAAATCTACCAAGCCATCTGTGAATGTATCACTTACTCCACAAATACTTGTCCATATAAAACAAAAACGAAAAATCCGATGGTAGTAAATGCAATTGAATAGGATTCAGGAGAACCCTTTACTAACTATATCCCACCTCATCTACGTAATACTTCATATCCACCATACCCACCGTTTCAATTACAAAATCAAGGGAATTTCAAATTGCCACAATGGAATCAAGGAGCTTTAAACTCCAATAATAGAGGAATGCAAATGCACTGCCATTTTTGTGAAGAATTGGGCCACATTTGAAGGCACTGCACGGATGCATATGAATACAACAAACGAAAGAAAGACAGATATAATTCAATGAGAAATATGGTCATCATAATGCCAGCTCATGCACATATTGCCATTGTGCAAATGCGATCACAAAGGGTACTGCAACGAGTTGTAGAAGTATTTGAACCAAGTTTCAAAGAACAACAATGGATGGTAGCAAAATCTATGAAGTGGGCTCAAGCAGAAGCCCCAATCTTCCATTCACCAAAAACCAATGAATGGTCATTTACCTAATGTGCCACCAAAAAGCATACCAATCTTCCATTCACCAAAAACCAATGAATGGTCATTTACCTAATGTGCCACCAAAAAGCATACCAGCACCAATACCTAGAAAAGAGGCACCATCAAAAGAGCCTACAAATGCCACAACATGGTATATCCTCACCTAAGCACCTATCACGTTTCCATTGGTTTAACTACTTACTTTAGTTCTTGGTATCCGATAACAATTTTAACAGTATGTAGGAGTTGAACAGGTTCTGGCACCATCTATAGCAACTATTCATCTAGTACCAAACACAATAATGGATCATGTGGTTCTTTCAATTATTGTGTAGTACAAGAATCACCTTATATCTAAGGTCTTAATTGATGGTGGCTCGGGAGTGAATATAGCTACTCAATCCTTGTGTAAGAAATTGGGATGGAATAGATTATAATATGTTGTTTGGCACACCATGGCTGAAGCAAGCCAAATTTCTACAAAATTGGTCCTCCCATGAATTAGTCTTTAAATGTAATCACTCAAAGTACACCATCCTTCTCAATGAGTTCACACCCTATGAGATTCATGCTCGGCCTTATGTGGTGGAGTTTATAAATATGCTAGACGGTTTGTCAAATGATGAAGAAACGACCTTTCTCATAGCTTGTTAGACATTGATCCACAGCGATTCCATTTGATCCACAGGGATCATTGATCCATAGGGATCAGTCCATATGATCCACAGGGATCAATCCATGTGTATGAGGGGCAAGGGCCAACTAACCAAGGTTCCAAGCTCGAGGGATACTCTAAGGTACTTTGGTAGTAATGGGAGTACTTGGGTAGTAATGGGAATAAGTGTTGCATGAGGGCCATATGTTCACACTAAACTATTCCATATCATTACTATTTTTAGAGTACATCATTGCTATTTTTAGAGTAGAAGAGGGTATATATGGATGGAAGGATAATTACACACACATTATTCAAGCCTATTGTCTCACAATTGGTATCAGAGCTAGTAAGTTTCTCTTGTTTTTCTTTGCGGGCTATCATCATCCTCATCAGGCTTCGTGTGTTTGCATTCAGCTTTGTTGTTGTTGAGAGTTCTATGCCGTTGTCAAGACTTGGGAGTCATGTGCCATGCTTGAGCAAAAAGCCCATAAGAAACCCCCCTAAAGGCACCCCTGGAATCGAAAGCTGACCGCGTGAATGGACGTGGAACAACCCGTGCATGGGCATTATTTCAGGAATCTGCCCTTTCACGGACAACGTTCATCCACTCAGAACAATGCCTATCTCATTCTTTATGATTAAAACAATTCCTGTGTATGAGAGCACTGTCAGCATGGCTTCTCAGCCTTTGATGAGGCCAGGACATAGATCCCCTTGAATAAGGCATATGGGATTAATCCCAATAAGGCATATGGGATTAATCCCCGCTGAGCGCGCAACTCTGTAATATGAAGGAAGTTCTCCACTCACTCCAATTTTCGAATTCTATTGTTGCTGAACGCGCGTCCGTCATCTCCTTCTTTACAGAGAGAATATCGATTATTCTCTTTCTTCCATACTCGAGGGTTCTTTTATTTAGCCAATAAGCACTATATAACTCCACTCTTTTGACCCTAACTTGAGCATATTACCTCCAATTTTGAAGATCTTTCTTGCTATGGAAAGCTCTCTGAGAGTTCTTTCGAGTGAGTGGCTAGAAGATACCTTTTGGGCTTTATTTTCCATCATTTTTAGAGTTTCCAGTTTGTCATTCATCTTCAACGACCCTATTTTGAGCCTCGTTTTGAAGCACAATCTATCGGGTGAGACTTGGAAAGCTGTTCTGATGGAATATGGACAACCTTCAACACCTACACATATCTACAAATGATCTTTTGAACCTCCAACTAAGTCTCTTGTCAATTTCTATGCATCGTTGCTCTCTTTTTGCATCAAATTGCATATAGGACATGCAATTGTGCATAGCACCTAGAGTAGATGAGTAGTTTAGACATGAATTCATATTGTGCAATGCATGCATTCTTCTTTGCAGGGATATGTAAGTATTTTCTTGCAGGTTAGCGAGGAGAAAAATATAAATTTATCAGAGTGTGTAGTCCCCTTTTGGTCTACTTGTAGTTATATTGTGCTTGTCGGCATTGCGAAATTTGTCAGGGTGTGTAATTCCCTTTTGGTCTATTTGTAGATAGATTGTGCCTACCGGCACCGTTCTCACAGAAATTGCTTGATGATTATTTGAAATAATTTTTTTAGTTTTCAAGATTGCATCATTATTTTGCCAAAATTTTCAAAAACAATAGTATGCATATGCATCCAAGCATATAGAACATACTAAAAGTTTCTTATTCCTTTATGTTCCATCGAGCAAAGGCTTGTAATTTGTTCTTTTCTGCTGCCACTTACTTGTTTTGAGTACACATAGAATATTCAAACTATATAATGATCAAGATGAAAGATTAGTAGCAGTTCGTATAAGCTTGTGGATATCTAGTAGATATCACTATTTGAGAAAAATCAATTCAAGGATAAGCCAAGGGATTCTTAAGACAAGGGCAAATGTTGCCAAGGTCACTAAAATGAGGAACTTAATAGTTTCACAACTAAAACTTATAGGATTTCTAGTTAGAATCTAGAATAGAGGATAGTTCATCCTCAAAGATTCCATGATCTATAAGAATGCAAGTAGCATTTTGATCAAAGGAATAAAGTCAAGTTTTGAAATATGTAAAGTAATACATCTAGAAAGAGATGAGAATTTTCAAGTAAAAGAATTGCCCTTGTGCAGAAAGGACAACTTGAGACAAGGCTCGTTTCAGCCAAGGTCTCATAAATTAGCAATTTTGAGGTAAGAGGTCTCAAGCTAAATTGAAACCTTAGAAGAGAACTCTAAGAACACCTACAAGTTGAGGATGCTTCTAAATTAAGTATGTAGCTCATAAATAGTTACTATAATTACATAGTTATGAGGTCTAGTGCACATTTCTATGAGTATAATACAAAGAAGTTTATTTCAAAGAAGTATAGACTTCGGATTTGTGGAATAAAAAGGGAAAATCAAGTTTGATTAGATGCCATAGTTAGAAATAGTAAAAGAAAAGTCATGTAAGAACTTCCTAGATCTGGACTTTGAGACATAGAGTTTGGAATTACTAGTCTATAAGGCATCATATCGTGATTCAATAATAGCTTAATATGGGTAGATGGGGTAGTTCCATCTATCTATCTACCTAAGAGTGACGAATAGAGATCTTAGATGGACTCATTTTCATTAAGCAAGCAAGGCAATTTTGTAGGCCAAGAACTCTAGAGTTCCAAGATACACAGAAAGGCAAGATTTGCAAAGAGCAAACAAGGCAAGTCTATGGGGCACATACGCAAGAGTGGCCAAGATATACAGAAAGGCAAGGTTTGCAAAGAGCAAACAACGCAAGGCTATAGTCTAAGTCCCTAGTAGGGAGTTAGACAAGGTTATATAGGAAAGCACGGTTTGCTTTAGGTAAACAAACCAAGGTTGTGATCAATATTCTTAGTAAAGAATGATTACACAACAATGCAAGGTTTGCATTTATTAGACAAGGCAAGGTTGTCTCCAGTAGGGAGCGATTAGACAACAATGCAAGGTTTACAAGTAAGAAGCTAATTCCAAATAGAAGACAAGTTGAGAATCAAGTTTTATGTTTCTATTTATAGTGCATCCAAGTAAAGTGATCGAAATTGAGCATGAGGGGAGGCGACTACTAATCCGTGGAGAATCAGATCTCTAAGAGATGCAATTAGTAAAAGCTACCAAGTTGCTTAATATTCATTGTGAGTTTATTTATTTTCTTTACTTTGTGCGTTCGTCAAGTAGTATGATGGATTCATGTAGGCATAGAGACTCTAGTTGGAATGCTTCAACACTTTCACCAAAAGTGAGAGCTGAATTGCAAGACTTTTCCTTGAGAGGATTACAATTTTCATGTTTTGAGCTATTGCCACTCACTTTTGGTATCATTTCTATTGGTTTTTGGTGTTGAAAACTCCCTAGCGCCAACTGGACATTTCAAATTTTTTTCGAGCATGGCAGGGATTTTAAATCACAGCCTTGAATGAGCTAAGATAGACATGGAGATTTTTTAGCATGGCTAGGAAAGTTTTATGTCAGCATGAGATGATCATGAAAGAGGTTGTTGAACTCTTAGTTTCAGAAACTTTGCATGGGCAAGAAGTTTTATCTAAAGAATAGTAGGGTTTGATTGGTCATTGCATATCACAACATTAGGGCGAAAAACGGCCAAAAAACGGCCGTGTAAGGATTTCAATTAGTTGTGCTTAATCTGGATTAAAGTTGTCAAATCATTTTAAAAAATTCTGTGTAAGCGCATTTAAAACGTATCTTATGCAAATTTTGAAGAGAGAGAAACTCGTGTGATAATCATGAAAAGTATGTGTGAGATCTTTTGCCTTGAAGTTTGTGCTCATCGGGCGTTCATGAAAATTTGAATTTTCCTCTTGTTCACGGACCTATATAATGTGTGCTTATGACCTTTTGCACTTTTTTACTCTACTTTCCATTGCAGACATGTTTCTCTCTTTCATGTCATTTTAGACACTTTCGTGTCACTCTTCATAACAAACCATGGAGAACCTCAACCCAAACACTATAAGTGAGCTTTCAACCAGCCGAAATCATTGTGATAAGTTCCATATCAACATTGCAGTTAGTCATGAGTATGCAACGACAAGAAAGGTATTCCGAAGAACGTATATAATGTCTGCTTATGATGTTTAGCACTTTTTTACTCTACTTTGCATTGCAGGCATGTTTCTCTCTTTTATGTCATTTTAGACACTTTTGCGTCACTCTTCAAAGCAGACAATGGAGAACCTCAACGACAAGAACGGTATTTCGAATGGCTCTTCAACCTTCTGAAGTGGATGGATTGCGGAAAGAAGGCAAAAACATATCGACATATGGGCAGATGGATCTATTAATCCAATTGATCCACAAACTCGAAGGTATCCCCTTTTTCATAATCTTCATGATCTAATTAGATTTGTAGGAGATGTGAGGATGGTTTACGAGGCTATCATTCAAGGCTCTGAGAGATTTCAAGAAATTATGTACAATACATAAGAAAATGCGAATCTCTACTTTCAAAAATGGGATTTCATGGTGGCGATGTTCATCTGAGAGAAGATCCAAATCTTTCACAAAATATAGGGAATGTACTATAGGATGTCTCAATGGGGGGTGGAAAAGCAAGGAGATTCTTCAACAACCATGATGACAAACAATTAAATGCCATGTGGAATTGCTGGAAAACATTTTGTGAGTTCACAACTAATGTAAAAAGCAAATGAGAAATAGCAAAAAAGAGAATGGAGGTGTGGGTCAAACTAGATAACTTTTAAAAGATCATGAGGCAACATGTAACATCAAATAGCGATCTGATAGATTTCAAAAAGGTGACCACAGAGCTTATAGAAACCATCATACATGCATGGAGTGCCAAAGACATAACAAACTACTTGGTGAGTTTCAAAGATAATTTACTCAATTTATTTTTCTTTAATTGAAAAAAACATTTGATGAAACTCTTCTGTTATTTTAGCTTATTCTTCTTATGCATGGTGCATTCTTTGCAAAAAAGGACTCAAGACTTGCCAAATGGAACACCCAAGGCATGGACAAACTCATTATCAAGCAAGGCCAAGCTTCTTTAGGTGCACAAGGAAAGGAGGAGGAGTAACAAAAAGTAATGCCTCCAAAGAGCTTTTTGATTGGTTCTTTAGAAGACAATTACAAAGAAGCTCATGCCAAATATTGTCATCAAAAGAATAGGACTATCACCATACAAAAACATCATGGATCAATATCACAAAATGAAAAAGATTACATTCCAAAGGGAGCCTTAATATTTGCAATGTCTTTTATTTCTTTGAGAAATGTACATTTCATGATGTAATAAGCTTTGAAAAGAAATATGTCTATGTATGTACATCTTTTTTGAGTCTTCTAAATGAGCTTGAATTTGGCAAATGTGCCTTCAAAGAGATTTTTTATTGATTCTTGAGAACAAAATTACAAAAGAACTCATGAAAAATATAATTATCATCAAATAAATAGGAATTTCACTAGAGAAAAATAGATCATGGATCAATAAGGATTAATATAAGGACATGGATCAATTACACAAAAAAAAGATTACATCCTTCATATTTGCAATGTCTTATATCCCTTTGGGCAATAAATATGTGTATCTATGTACATTTCATGAGTAATAAGCTTTGAAAAGAAGTATATTTAATCCTTCTTGAGTCTTTTGAATGAGCTTGGATCTGGCAAATCTCCTCTATATCTGAGGTACTCTTTTCTCCTGTAGCCAACAATATGACACCCCTGCAGCCATTCCATAGCTTGAGTAACAAAGGAAGTAGCCTACCCTTGAAGCATTGAATCTTGGGGCATATCCAAAAATTCTAAATGCAATTGTTCTTTCAAGTAGCAAAACTCTGTATGTATTAAAGGGTATTGAAGTAAAACCCACATATCTTGAAAGAGTCCTCAAGGAGAATAGTGCAAAACCTGGCTCTTCACTATAGTGCTTATGAATAACACAAAATAATTCTGGTTTCAATTTTGGAAGATAATGGATCACTGAATGAATATCCACCTTTGTCTTTCCTTTCTCCTCTATGGTTTTGCTTGTTCCCTTTCCCCTGCCAACATAGTTGCCTTCATCCAATATAGATAATTGTGGAAAAAATAAAAAAACCTAGGTTAGAAAAGTCCAAGGAAACTTTTAAAGTCATAGAAATAAGTGGAAACACAAGCAGAAACAAAGCATGAGACACGACCGATTCAAGCGATTAGGGTCATCAGAGAATGTCGGATGGGCCTAATCGCTTGCATCGGTCATGTTTGATTTCTCATCCTAAACTTTATAGAAACATATAATTAATGTTGAAAATAGCATTTAAACACACATTAAGTTGTTATATATGGAGCATTCATTCATATAGCTAGGAATATGATACTTGTTTAGACACGACCAATCCAAACGATTAGGCCCATCAAAGAAGCATGGATGGCCCTAATCGCTTGAATTGGTCGTGTCCAAAGGAGGTCATCTTGAACCTTAGATTGCATGTGAACTTTTATATCTTATTATTGGTTAAGAATTTGGAGAAAATTATGCTACCATTGCGTCTGGAACGTGCCAAAACCCTAAGATTGACTGTCTATTTGCATGATTTTGATACCCAGAGGTCTTGATAAGTTGGATGGGCCTAATCGCTTGCATCGGTCGTGTCCTAGATTCATGTATAAATAAGTTTATCAAGACCTCTCGGTATCAGAATCATGCAAATAGACAGTCAACCTTAGGGTTTTGGCACATTCCGAATGCAATGGTAGTATTAGTTTCTTGAAATTCTAAGCAAATAGTAAGATAGAGAAGTTCACATGGAATATGAGGTTTAAGATGATTTCCTTTTTGTCTAAGACATCAAGGATCTTGCATACGGAGAAAAAAAGAAATCTTAAATAATGCAATGAAACTAGGGCATGACTGAAAATCAAGAGAAATAGAGGCTAATTTTCCCATTTCTTTGGTAAATATCTATGAATGATAAGATTGCATAAGAAGAAAACCAAAGAACCCAAGTATATAAATGAATATAGGACATGACCAATGCTCTATCTCTTCACCATGAACATATACTTCCTCCTTTTCATTTCACATGTGATCAAGCCATATTAAGAAGGCAATGTTCAAGGGGAGCAAAGAGCAATCCCTTTCATGCTCTGGGCATAAATCTAGCTTTTCTGGCAAAGGGGATATCTTTTTGCACTTTCTAGTTATCCTTTTCCTCCATCTTAGCTCTAGTTATTCTAGTGTGTCCTAGTGGAGAACACGACCGATGCAAGTGAAATAAGCTAGTCAAAGGCTGGTCAAATGCATGTAATCGCTTGTATCGATCGTATCAAGTATCAAGCACAAGTATGTGTCCTAGTGGAGAACACGACTGATGCAAGCAAAATAACTATGAAGGTTGAAAAGGTCAAATGATGAAGGGGACTTGTAATAACCAATAATAAGATATAAAAGTTCACATGCAATCTAAGGTTCAAGATGACCTCCTTTGGACACGACCAATTCAAGTGATTAGGGCCATCCAAGCTTCTTTGATGGGCCTAATCGCTTGGATTGGTTGTGTCCAAAAAGTATCATATTCCTAGCTATATGAATGAATGCGACCGATCCAAGCAATTAGGGGCATCTGAATCTTCCCGATGCCCCCAATCGCTTGGATCCGTCATGTACAAGCTTTTGTGATCCATCATATCTCAAACAAAATGTGGCCTATGGAAAGTTTTGAAAAGCATGTAGAAAACACGAAGGCAATGGCAACTCGGCGCCAGCAAGGAGTTCATAAAAAAATGAAAAAAAGTGAATAGAGGAGCTTAAATAGGTCTCTGGAATGAGTTGACCGTTGGTGACACGTGGTGACTTGTGATTGGTCCATGTCATCTAGCCATTAGAAATCCCAACGTACACTACCACGTGGCATCATTTGAGTGGGCCACGTCATCTAGCCGTTGCAATTCCCAACGTTCTTTTGCCATGTGGCACTCGCTTATTGGTCCACATCATGTGATCATTAACCGGTCCTCCTTGAGTATATAAGAATTTGGAGAAAATTATGGACCATTGTGTCTGAAACGTGCCAAAACCCTAAGATTGACTGTCTATTTGCATGATTTTGATACCCAGAGATCTTGATAAGCCCTTTTGTACTGATTTCCAGACATGAACGATGCAAGCGATTAGGCCCATACTGTAAAAAAATAACAGCACAGCGGAATAGACCCGTAGACAGAGTTGAGAGAAAAACGCAGACAAAGATAGACGCAGACTGAGAGGTAAAGAACTCAAATTCTCAGATTGCAAAGCATAATGCAGTTACAATGATGGTGCTGTCCACCCGTGCGCTCCCACTGTGGAGCTTAGATGGCGATCTAGACAGACTCTAGATGAAGGGCTTACTAGTGCGCAATGCTATGTAAAGCTCAACCTGGGCTGTGCTTATATAGCTTTTACCAGGCGGTTCGGTATAGATAAACGTAGTCGGGAGATACAAATTAGTCGGTAAAATATATGATCCGACAATATCTCTGTTGAGGGCGAGACGAGTAAGAAGAGGAAAAAAAGAAAGCAACGAAAGAAACAGCTTCACTAAAAGGCAAACTTGAAGATAGACAAAGGTAAAGATACATCTCTGCAGGAAGCCCCGCAGGGGCGCAACACCCATCTCTGCACAGAGCCCCGCAGGGGCACGCACCAGGCTACAAAGCTAAACCCCGGGGTCCAGAGGAGTGGATTTTTCAAACATCAGGGTAGGACCAAAAGTTAGAAAGGGGTAGAGGCTGAAAAGTTGAAGAGGGTGACTAAGAATAGCACATTCCTAGTCACTGGTGGCGTGCGTGGCAACCCAAGTCAACAGGCAAGACAACTACATCAGGCTCTCGAGTTGTAGAGCTTGAATCAAGAAGGCCATCGAATCTGCATGTCTGTTTAACTGCAGACAATACTGACCACAGGGCGCGTGCGCGAAGCAATGTCTGTCGAAGGAAGCAAAGTCTGTCAAGGGACGACAGAGGCGAAGAGGGGGAGAGTGTTGCAGAGCCGAAGAGCGCACAAAGCAGAGGAAAAGACGGGCCCCAAAATTTTTCCGATTTGGACCACATATTTTTGTAACATATTCATTTTTGTAATATATTTTCCCTTGTAAAGGCACTAGAGGAGTCCTCTAGATGCATTCCCACAGAAGAATAGAAGCTTACCCATGTAAAATAGTAGGAAATTAGCTTTTAGTGAATAAAGTGCCGGTCACTTGTGTGAAAGGACCATTTTTAGGGCACTAGTATATAAGTCAAATGTGACTCTTTGTAAAAGACTTTTTGCCATTGTGAGAATAGAGAGCACAGAAATTCGAATTTGTGTCTTCTTCCCTCTTCATCTTCTTCTTCGTGAGCTTGTATGCATGTGTATCGCTTGGAAAGAGTGCTTGTGAGTGTGATCTATCCTTGAGAGTGTTTCTTTGCTGTAGGAGAGGTGTGTGCGAGGTGTAGGAAGTGCTGAAGTGTAAGAAAGTATTCCCGCGACTCAGTATTTCTGTCATAACTTGAAGTAGGAGCGTCGGAATTGAGCGAAACCACTGCCATTGGATGCGTCTTCTCGAGAGCTTCGAAACGCATATGCTATTCACTATGTTTGGAGCTCGGAGCTAAGAGAAAAGTCCAAAATACTGACGGCTGCTGCACCAAGTATCGTTTCGTCTTGACCTATAGTAAGAGCTTGTTAGGATAAGCATTCACCTCATTTTCATTCTTGAGTAGCTCATTTGCATTGACCATTACGCATTTGCATGTCTTCATACACTCGGCTAGGTTAGTATACTCTTCGGATTGATAAATTAAAAGCGTGTATCCCCACTATATGCACTTGTGAGGGGATTGGGGTACAGTCTCTTTCTCCGCAAGTCCCTAAGTTGAAGCTTAGGCCAACACACTTTTTGGCGCCGTTGCCGGGGAGTGACGAATCAAACCGAGGCATTCGTGTGATGGTAAGTAGCTTTTTTGCTTTGAAGAACTTGGAGGAGCGGAAATCTTCTCTTCTTTGGTAAGTCATTTCAGCCGCACTTGCTACTTCTCATTCTTGGAGTGTGTGTAGTGAGTTGATAGATTAGGGAAGTAAATAGAAGAAGTAGAATAGGAGTGAGTGGAGAGTAGAGTAGGCTTAGGTTTGTTCAAGAATTTTCATTTTTCTGTAAGCTAGGAATTCCCAAGTATAAAAGCCAAAAATTTTTCATTATTCAAGTTACTTGTTGAACAAGTATCGTGGAGAGCTGTGTCGAGTGTCGTGTGAGCCCAGCGATCGTTTCGAGGGAAGCAAGCAATAGGGAAGAGATCTGTGCAAAAGAGTTGGACCAAGAGATCATGGGAGCTTCCAAGGTAAACTAAACCACCTATTTGCTCAAAAATTTCCAGTATTTCTACCTAGAAAAGGAAGAAAACGACCTGCGCTGAGTGTCGTTTGGGTCTTCAGGGGGTTAAAAGTCCTTGGATGATTGATACAGTGGGTGAGGGTAGGAGAGAAGAGCTAGGTGAGAAAGGGGGAAACATCTAATCTCAAAAAACATTACAAAAAATTTGAAAAAGGGTCAAGTATCGCTTTGCTCCTGCGGTCGAGTATCGTTTTACTCCTGCGGTTGAGTATCGCGATATTTCCCAGCGGTCGTAGATCGTTTCAGACAGAGGTCGTAGATCGTTTTGTTAGAGATCGTCTCGTTAGAGATCGTTTCAGACAGCGGTCGTAGATCGTCTCGTTAGAGATCGTTTCAGACAGCGGTCGTAGATCGTCTCGTTAGAGATCGTTTCAGACAGCGGTCGTAGATCGTTTCAGACAGAGGTCGTAGATCGTTTATATTCGAGTATCGTGTATCGTCTAGTGAGAGATCGTGTGTCGTTTCAGCCCAAGTATCGCCGATCGTTTCTACCAGAGATCGTCGGTCGTGCGTCGCTTTCTGCCAGAGATCGTTTGGTCAAAGATCGTTTTCCAGCGATCGTTCTGATCAAGTATCGTTTGGACCCAAGTGTCGGTTGCCAGCGATCGTTTTGATCAAAGGTCGTAGATCGTTTCACCGAGAGGTCGTGTATCGTTTCCAGTCAGAGATCGTTAGGGAAAGATCGTTTTTCAGCGATCGTTTCATCCAAGTATCGTCGGTCAGCGATCGTTTTCTCAGAGATCGTGAGAGACAAGTATCGTGACTTGAAATTTTCTTTCAGTCACATTCCAGCCTAAGCTTTCCCTAGACTTCTGAGCCTTAACTTAGAACTCTAGAGACTAAAGGTGGACCAGAATTGATCAGAGCTCTAAAGTGAATGAACCTGAGATCAGGAAGAACCCTAGGAAGCCGAAGAAGTGTAATTTCTTCCGTAGGGAGTGTTGCCGAACCAAGTAACCGTTCACACTATTCTGAGACCTCCAGTGAGTCAGAAGGAGAAATCCCCATGGCTTCAGAGGATATGCAAAACACTGTGCCCATGATTGGCCAAATGTCCATCATTGAGGGCGAATACAGAACTTCCTTAGAATATGTGAGCACTAACCACAATGAGATCCCTATCTATTTGGATGGTCTAAACAGATCAGTGGCCAGACTGAGGAAGGCTTCAGAAGCCTACATTGTGCCAAGACCGGCAGTTAAGTACATAGGAGGACTGTACATGGATAAACAAGACATTCAATACGTGGTCACAGAACACCCTGAAATCATTAATGAGCGTGGTGAGGAAAATAATACTTCAAGCTTAAATGGATATGGAACTGAAGAACAAGTGACTACTCCTAGAGGGAGATCAACAGTTACTAAAGTTTGGAGAGGAGACTTAGTTCCCCAGGATGACACTCTAATAGATGTGTATTTGATCAACGGGATGGAGCACTTGCTCAGAGCCCATTCCTCAATATGGGAAGCTGCCCCTAATCCAGTTACCATCTATGAGTTACAAGATCCTGAATTCTCCACCATCATCACATACTTGGACAAAGACCACAAAAGGTATTGGCCAGTCACTGAATTAGAGAGAGCTGAGCTGAAATATCAGAACATCCCAGTGGTCCCCCCAAGGGACCAAGCCACTACGTCACGGAACCCACATGGAACTTCTCAAAATGATTCAAGTCAACATTCGGGACAAACACAACAAACTCAACAAACCCAGATCCCCATCAGACCACATGTACAATTCGCAATGCCTGCCACTAATCCTAATTACCGGCCACAACCAGCTATTGACCCAAGACAAGGAGTTCATACTCCAGTCAGACCACAGGTAGTACGAGGACCAGGCATACCAATAGGAAGACCAAATTACCCTGTAATGCCGAGGCAACCTGAAGCAGGAAGGAGATTAAGACCGATCCAAGTGGCCAAGTGCATGAGAAATCATTATGATGGCTCGAGTGAACCCTATAATCACATAGCAGAATTTAAACAAGTAGTCAGAGCCGAGCAGGTAGATGACTTCATGATTCAATATGAGTCCTTTGGCCTTACCTTGTCAGACACAGCCCTGGCCTGGTTTCAGCCATTGGATCCAAATACCTTTCAGAACATGGATCAAGTGTATCAAGAAATGATTGAAGAATTTACCAAGTCTGGAATCAAGAACAATTCTTCGTCATTAATCCACAGCTTCAAACAAGCTCCAACTGAGTCAGTCAGATTGGCAGCCAGGAGATTCAAGCAGTATGTGGATAGATGCCCCGTGGAGGAGAGACCAACTCAAAATAAAATGGTATCATTGTTCTTAGAAGGACTGTTGAACGGAACCTTGAGGTCATTAGTATATGTGAAGAGAGTTCAAACTTTGCAAGAGTGTATGAAGGAATGTATAGACCTAGAGGATAACCTTGCCGAAGACTTGAAAATACCCCAAGGAAGTGTGAAAAGTGAAGAGTCATCAAATAGCACATCAAACCCTAAAAACAACATAGAGGAAATTGCCGACTTGCTAGCAAAGAAACTGAATATGCAAGGACAGAGGAATTATCCCACCAATCCTATGAGAATGCCTATGCTTAGAAGATGTCTGCAGTGCGGAGGGGATCATCCTTCTCACTTGTGTAGTAGAGGAGTTGTCCCACCACCTGCCTATGCTCCTCAGAGACCCTCTGTACCCGGACCACTACAATATTGCAGCATAGAGCAGAGATACACAAACCATAGCACCGAGAACTGCCCTTACAATAGGCAAGCCAGACCCACACAGCCTTATGTGAGACCATATGGATATCCGCAGAACCAGCAGGGAGGAGAAGCTTTTAGATATCCCTCATATCAGCCGCAGGCACCAATACCACGACCATACACATACCAGGGATATACACAGCCTCAACCAGTGCTAGGACAACAACCGCCCCACCCTCAGAACGTTGTCCCAGTTAAGATAGCGCAGCCAGAGGAAAACTTAGAAAGGGCCATAGTGCCAGCAACACCTTTGACTAGTAGTGAACCATATGACTCATTTTACGAACCTAGTCAAGGAACATACCCCGGTTATGAGAACTCAACAATGGAATATGGGCAACAATATGACCCATATGCTTATGGCATGGAGACACCAGAGAATGCATACAACTACGAGCAAGATTATGTACCATTAATGTATACAGCTCCTAGAGCAACCATGCCACCTCGACCAATGAATAGACCGTCTGTACCCCGAGGACCATGCTACAGATGTGGAGGTGACCACTACATCAGAGAATGTACATTGCCAAACCCACCACCACCACAACGAAATTGGGAAGGTTACTGTAGCGATTGTGGGAAGGAACATCTTTTCAGAGATTAACGTACAGATTAACGTGATAGAAGTAATTGAATCGTCAGGGAGTGACAAAGAGTACACGATACCTTTAAAAGCCATAACAAGAGCAAAGGCTAGAGAAAACCCTGATAAAACCGAAGAAAATAATCAAAGTGACAAAGAGGGAAATACACCCATCCCTCACAGAGTAGAAGACTCCGAAGAACCAGAAAAAAGTATCACCAGTAAACGATCCCAAAGATGGAAGCAAAGGAGAGACAGGATAAAAGAAAAAAAGTTATTGCAAAAGAAGGAAAATGAAAAGAGTAAAAAGAAATCAACAGAAGAATCACAAGTAGCAGAAGAAAATAAAATGGAGGAAGAAAAGAAGGAGGTAGGATCGGTATTAGCAGACCCAATGCCTGAAGATTTAGCTATGTGGATTCAGGCATACAAAGCAAGAATAAAAGCAGGACCTACCATAGAACAACATGAGAGAGAATATCCGAGAGGTGACCTAGAGAAAGAAAGATTGGAAATTTGCAAAAAATTGATAGAAGTTGCCCAACAGACATTAGAAAAGCCCGCATCACCTTTACCAAACAACCGAATTTGCGAAGAAAAATTCCAAGAGTGTCTAAACAATCAGGGAAAGCCTAATGTAAATAGGCCTCTGAATGATGAAATTGGCACTGAGAGAAAGGAAGGATCCATAGTCCCTGAAACAGAAGGAGATTGGACTAAGGATTTATGGGCGCGAGTTCAAGAGGACAAGTGGAAAAAGGTGGAGGGAATGGAACCACCCTTTGAAGAATTGAAAGCAGAAAACGAAATAGAGGATTCAATACCTGAACGTAATTCAGAAGGGATTTTTCCAATGGATGCAAGTGACAAAGAAGTGGAAGACGATGTAAAGGAACTACCTAATTACACAGGGGAATACGAGCACAACTCAGAATTGTATCGCATTCCATCAATACAGAGACGAGAAACGAATCCATCAGTTCAAACATCGGAGATCATACAACGCCTTAGAGAGGTGAAAATCCCATGCACCTTAACATTCGAAGAACTGTTAAAGGTAAAACCACATCTAAAAGAAAAATTGATCAATCAGTGGGAAGTCAAGGAAGAAAAGAAGGAGGTAGATGACGAAGTGAAAACAGTGAGAATTCCAGTGGATAAAGTAGGAGACTTTAGTGAAGGGGACGAAGGAAATACATGTCTACCAATCACCTATAGGGGTTACACAACCAAAGCCATATTAGATTCAGGAGCTGGCATTGGCATTGCTACCAAAGAAATTTGGGAGAAATGGGGAAAACCAGCATTGAGACCAACACGTATGAAAATTCAGATGGCAGATGGACATACGGAAAGACCCTTAGGATTGTTGGAACGAGTAATCTTCACTACATGCGGAGTGGAATTCGAACATACTTTAGCAATATGTCACTTTGAAAGGCCAAGCAATTATGAAATGATCTTGGGAAGGCCATTCATGAGACAGCTAAAGGTAGTACAAGATTGGGGAAAGGATGCAGTGTACCTACAACACGCAGGAGTCACCACTAGGATCAACCTACATACGTACACATATCAAGATGTACCACCTCTGCAATGGAATCAAGTCCATAAAGAGGAAGACGATCAATCGATTCATAGCGCAGGCTCTAGTGACCAATCCTGGATGAACGAGGACACTCATCTATGGATATGCCAAGCTGCAAAAAAGGAAGAAGAGAGAAGAGAAAGTTGGCAGCAGAAACAAGGTATAGTGAGATCGGTACAAGATCCAGCTTATATGCCACAAGTATTTCAAGACGAAGAATTCGAACCTCATGGTTGGATGGAAATCTTAGCCACCCTCGATGTTTGTGTAAACGAAGAAGTGGTAACTATGAACAAATGTATTGACGAGGAGGGTTATGACATTAGTCTGTATATGGTAGTCCTTCAGGAGACAGAAGAAGGCGAAGTAATTGAGAAAGACTGGAAGGAGGACTACGAGAGCATTGAAATGGAACCAGAACCCCTGGATCTAGGAATTAGTACCACAAATATGGATAGCACTGCCAATGAACAACATAAGGATCTCACACAACAGGAAGAATTGGAAGTTGAAAGGGAGTTAGAAGATGACGATAATAAGCTTCAAGACCTATTTGAGGTACCAGCTCATTTCAAGAAATACGAAGTGGAAGAGAGGAAAATTGCTATTCAAATGCCTAAAAGAGAGGCACAACCGGGAATAGCATATGATAATAAAGAGCAAACCAAAAAAATAGTTGTAACCATGGAAGGAGGAGAGGAACGATGTACTTTCATAGGACAGGATGTCTCAGCGGAAGAAGAGCGAGAGTTAATTCAACTCATAAGAGAATACCGGGATGTCTTTGCTTGGACTTATAAGGATTTAAAAGGAGTAGATCCATCTATATGTGCGCATAGAATCCCCATGACATCCGAAGCCAAACCTTCCAAACAGAGACCTTATACTTATAATGAGGTGTATTCAGCCAAGATAAAAGAAAAGATAGATAAGTTGTTGGATGCTGGATTCATATACGAGATAGAACACACAGAATGGGTATCGCCATTAGTGGTAGTGCCCAAGAAAAATGGAAAATTGAGAGTGTGCATAAATCTGAAGAAGGTGAATGCAGCCACTATACGTGATAGCTACCCATTACCGATTACGGATCATCTATTGGAGAGGGTAGCAGGTAAAGAGGTCTATAGCTTCCTAGATGGTTTCTCTGGATACAATCAGGTGGCTATTGCGACTGAGGACCAACACAAGACAGCTTTTGCCACTGAATGGGGTGTGTATGCATTCAGAGTGATGCCCTTTGGACTCACTAATGCACCAGCTACCTTCCAACGATTAATGTGTCACGTTTTCAAGGAATTCTTGAAAAAAAGCATGGAAGTGTATGTTGATGATCTTTGCACGTACTCCAATCAAAGACCCGATCACATACCGGAATTAAGGAAGATATTCAACAAATGTAGGCAGTATAGAGTCTGCTTAAACCCAGAAAAATGTGTCTTCATGATAAGACAAGGAAAAATACTAGGACACATAGTCTCAAGAAATGGGATATCTACGGATGAGGATAAGATTAAAGTCATATTGGACTTACCAAGACCCAAAAATGTAAAGGAAGTACAAGCCTTTATGGGACATTGTGGATATTACCGTAGGTTTATTCACATGTATGCCATAATAGCTAAGCCCTTATACGGTCTATTGACTCAGTTCATTTGGACAGACGAGTGTGAGAAGGCCTTCAACGAGCTTAAAAAGAGGTTGAGTACAGCCCCAATTCTAAAATCACCCAACTGGAACAAGCCTTTTCATATTCATGTTGACGCTTCGAATTATGCAATTGGATGTATCCTAGCTCAACCGGCGGATGAAGGAAAGCTTGACCATCCAATCGCTTATGCGAGTAGACAATTAAACCAAGCCGAAAGAAATTACACGACTACAGAAAGAGAGGGCTTAGGAATGGTTTATGCAGTAAAGAAGTTTAGACATTACCTCTTAGCCAACAAATTCAAATTCTTCATAGACCATCAAGCTTTGTTGTATTTAGTCAATAAACCTTGTAGCACGGGAAGGTTGGTGCGATGGTTCTTGTTACTAATGGAGTTTGACTTTGAGGTGATAGTCAAAAAAGGGAACACACATGTGAGAGCAGACCACCTTTCTAGGTTAAAACACGGAGAACCACCTAGCGGAGTTCCTGATGACTTGCCAGACACCTATCTTTTTAACCTGGAAGTATGCCCTCTGTGGGCAGAAAAATTGATCCCAATACTTACACATGGACCTAAAGATGGGATCACGCCAAACCGAAAGCAAGATCTTTGGAGGACTAAAAACCTTCACATTATTGCTGGAAGTTTATACCACCAGGATTCAAGCGGTCTACTGATGAGATGCGTGGAAGAAGATGAACAAAAAATGTGGCTTCAGAAAGCACACATAAATCAATGGAACACTCACGTGAACGCAATGGGAACATGGCAAACACTCAAGAGATTCGGCATATATTGGCCAACCATGCAACGAGATGCACATCATTATGTGTCAAACTGTCAAATCTGTCAAGAACAAATCCCAGATGAGAACTCTACGTTATGCTATTCTACAATAGCACCAAGGTGGAGCATGCCTTTAGTAAAGTTCTTGAAAACTCGAGAGTACCCGGAGGGAGCTACCTTAGCAAGGAAACGTACTCTTGAAGAACAGAGCAAAGATTACGTCATCCTAGGAAAACAACTTTTTAAACGCGAGAGAGATAACCAGCTAAGATTGTGCATTCATGAAAATGAATATCTCTCTGTATTAGAAATGGCACACGCAGGAGCTGCGGGAGGACATTTCTCAGCAGATAGAACAGTCAAGATGATTCTCTTTGCAGGCTTGTGGTGGCCAACTCTGCATATGGACGCAGAGACATACGTAAGAAGCTGTGAAACATGTCAGAGAGCAAAATGTCCTATTAGAAGAGATGACATGCCTTTAAGACCCATGGTTTGTGCAAGAGCATTTACCAAGTGGGGTATTGATTTCATAGGACCTATCAATCCACCTGCGAAAGGATCACATGCGGAGTACATCATAGTAGCCACCGACTACTTAACTAAGTGGGTAGAAGCAAAAGCCACTAGAAAGAATGATGCTCAAACTACAGCAAAATTTCTCTTTGAGCACATATTCACACGCTTTGGACTACCGATCGAGATAGTGAGTGATCGAGGAACTCATTTCTTAAACGAAGTCATTGAATCGCTAATGAATGAATTCTTAGTGATTCATAAAAAGTCAGCCCCTTACCACCCTCAAGCTAATGGGCAAGCTGAAAGTTCCAACAAGGTACTATGTACTGTATTGACAAAGATTGTCAATAATGGGAGGTCAGATTGGGACAAACAATTGCATCACGCAATTTGGGCCTTCCGAGTGGCATATAAAACGGCTATTGGAACTACGCCTTTCAACCTAGTGTATGGGCAAAATGCCATTTTGCCAATTGACTTCTTAGTACCTACCTTGAAAGTGGCTCGGCAATATGAGTGGAACGGTCATGAGTTGTCTCAGCAATTAGATCAAATTGAAAAGCTGCACGAGACTAGATTGCAAGCGGTAGCGGGCATTTATGCCGCCAAACGGAGACAAAAGGCTTATTATGATGCACATATAAAAGACAAGGGACTGAAAGAAGGCGATTTAGTCTTAGTATACACCCTCAAACAGCATGCAAAGAAACTACAAAAACGTGGATATGGACCTATGATCATAAATCGAATCTCCACTAGTGGTGCAGTCAATCTCGCCACACTAGACGGAGATATTCTTTCCAACTACATCAGTGGATGCCGAGTGAAAAGATTCATGGAGCCTCTAACGGATCAAATGCTAGCACGACTCTTAGGAGCTCAGAGTAGAAAAAAGGAAGAAGAACGCATACGAGAAGAAGCTAGACAGGAAGCCCTAGAACGTATCAGAAAACGGAAAGAGTGGATGAGAGAAAGAGACGAGAGATATCGAGTAGGAGAAGAACTTATCCCTATGGCTAATTTTAGAGCCACGGAAAACTCACGACAACAAAGAAGATAGCCTTATTTGAATCTGGGAGCAGGACGAAAAGAGTACCACTTAGTGGATGCTCTCATAGACACAGGAGCAGCAATAAGTTGCATTAGATTTTCCTTGTCTCAGAGACTTAAAGAGGAGATATGCCCATCGAAGGCACAGCTAATTGGAATAGGAGGAAAAGTCACTCAATGCATAGGAGAGATAACCTTACCTCTACATATGGGCAACAACACTATGGAGCAGAAACTCTTAGTGTGTCAGGACCAAGATCTGCTTGAAGATGTGGTGTTAGGACAAGACTGGATCTATGAATATGAGGTAACCATTCAATTGGCTTTAGGATACATATCTGCCAGAATAGGACCTCGTGAAGTATTTAGTTTGCTAGACGAACGACCACCCAAAGCTGCTATTATAGAGCCAGAAGTTCATCCTAATGAACAAAGTCATGATTGTAAGTTCACTAGCAATATAGGAACCCCATCGTCAAGTACTTCAAGTGAAAATACTGTGAGTCCTGTGTGCACTCCATCCTTGAGCATAGAGAGTCACGAGAGTACACAAGAACATGAGATCAAGCCCACTGAACCACAAGGCACAAGAGAGAATATTCCTCTGCAAGACGTGAAGTCTACACCTGTGAGAGTGTACCCCATTCCACATTCTACACTAGCTTGGATAAGAAAGGACCAAAAGAAGGCCTATCTTCAGCAACAAACAAGTCTTCAACATCAGCATGTCCAATCTAAGAAGCAGACAAAAAATTTCGAACACTTCAGGCAACTACGACTCAATAGCATATGGATCCTAAAAAAGCTGATAACTGCACAACCTGATCGACCAATAATATGGGTTCCAAAGTCATGCATCCAAAGGACAACTATCCCAAGCAAGGAGCAACATCGAAAGGGCTATCATACTCAACAGGGTCAACAGGCACATCAGACGAGAAAGAGGACATATTGGAGGAAGAAGGAATCTCCAAATGCAATACAAACCGACTTGAGATTCCCAAAACAGAATCAGAAGACATACAGCCGAAAACGAACAGCATTCATCAAGAAGGTGGAGAATACAGTACGTCGCATCCAAGTGAAGCAAATATGGGTGCCGAAAGACAAGACAAGCTGCATACATCAAGCAACTACTTCCAATTGCACACATGAGGAGTTGTCACGATCCAGAGTATGCATGATAGGGCCACATTACAAGGCCAAGCATTCGGCACGTCCTTCTTCTATTTTCGGATAGTCATGCACATTTTCCCTTTGGAACTAGGAGAGCACTTGTACATACTTAAAAATATTACTCCAAAAAATTTCACTAACCGCTTCGGCTATGTACTAACTTTTTATGTTTTCTTTTCAGCAAAAAAAATATATAAAAATACATGAAAAAAATTCAGGTATTACCTTTCTCACACCCACGGGAAAGGGACGGCACCATGCACTCGGAGCAACAACGGATTATTAATCAACATATGGAGGAGGATTTATGAAAAACATATGGATACTAATTCATCCTCTATATTGAGTGCAGATGACATCTTCGGACTCAGAAGCTACACAACAGGAAGAGGAACTACTTCTTCCATTGGGGTCAATAACCAAGGTCAGAGGACATTGGTTTCGAGATGACCAACCTATCTCGGAACTTCTCTTTATGGCAACCATCAAGATTATGGACAGGGATCACTATTTCCCAATCATGTCACAAGATTTCAAGACCATAATACAAGGGTTACCACATATCGAGGAAGTATGGACTCAAGCTGGAATTGAAGCATTTTTGAAAATACCTATATGCGTGCCAGACTTCCAAAGATGTACGCAAGTGATGAATACCATGCAGCCTGCTGCTACAAAGATTTCGGTTCCAGAAGCAAAGGTTTTGGACAAGGTAGGCACATGGAAGACAATTCAATTCACTCATGAATTGATCAATAAGGCCTTTGGATGGAATCAAGAAGGCATTACCAATGTCAAAGAGGAATGCCATGACCCCAAGAAAAGATCATTCCTGGAGATTAACAGAGTAGATATTGAAGATGCGGTACGTTTGGTACATCAACACTTTTGTTTTCCTGGCATGAACAGATACACTGCACCTCAGAAGATAGTAGTTCAGTTACTTTCCCATGCCATGCGACAGATAGGAAACAAAGTGAATCTCACAGGTTACGTACAAGAGCGATTGTTTGAAGCTCAGAAGAAATGGGGGCAAAAGAAGTTCCTGAACGGTGGTTCAGCTTTAACTTTATTGATATATGAAGCCCTAGACATGAAACACTGCTTACGAGAGATGCCGACAGCAGAAGGGCTAGCAAGGTATGCAAAATCCGCTTCGGTCCCTAAAAAGAAGAAAGCAGCAGTTGTGGTTGAAGAGGCTGGCACCAGCACACAGAAACCCATGAGGGGTACGAAACGCTTGCGAGAAGAGGAAGCCCAAGCAACACCTCAGTCTAAGAGAACGCATCTCTTGCCTACGATCACGACGGCTCAAATGCCGATTTCAAAAAGAGACTTGTCAGCCGCCCTAGAACAAACACACCAGTATATGCAAGGGCAAGTGAATCTAAATGTCCAAGGACATCATTATAGACAAGCAAGTCAAGTTCAGCAACAACAGAGTACAGAAAAGACTCCGAGACAACATGGAAGATATCAAGAATTGGGCATTGACGACTCTAGTACGAATACGGAATCCAGTCCTGAGAAAGACACGCTAGATACCGATATCAGGACGGAAACTTATGAAGAAGAAGGACCAGAAGTCAATCAAATGGAAGTGACACCGGACAACCAAAAGGAAAAAGAAAAGAAGGTGGATGATGCTCAAGAACAGGAGCACGTCATTCAATTGAATGACACTACTAAAATAAGCATCAAGGAAGACACAACTACTGGGGTTACACATGTCAAAATACCTATTAAAGAGGACGAACAAATCCCAGTGAATACGGAAACGGGAGAGGTCCCACAAAAAGAACAAACAATAATCGAGGTGCCTGATGACACACCTCAAGGACAGGATGAAAACATGAGGGCCGAGCCAAGGATTCAACTTCAAATCAGGCAGCCCCATGATACCACATTACACATCGCTCAAGGCAAAGACGTGACTACCGGAGAAGAACCCACAATACCTAAAACATGGCTTAATGTAGATGTCACGCAGTTAAAACCGGTAGTAAAGCAAATGATCCAGACAGCCATGGATACGCAACAACAAATGATGGACATAGATGCAGACTACGACAAAGCAATGAAAGAAAAGAATCAATTTCAAGTTATGAGTGAACAGTTGTCTGCACAACTGATTCAGGTACAAAAAGAGATAGCCACCAAAAACACTGAGCTGTTAGAAACACAAACGCAATATGAATCATTAAGCACTCAGCATCAGCAACTGCAAGACAAGCTCAAGGACCTACAGAAAGTATATGATGCTACTGCAGCAGAAAAAGAAAGAATGAAGACCAGAAGCACTCTACTAGAAACACAACTGAAGTTATATCTGGACGAGAATGATACTTTACGGAACAGAAATAAAGAGTTGATGAAATCACTATTATATGACCAACCAATAAAACAACATGAGTCAACTGAAAGTAAAGAAGATGAATTAAGAGATCAACTCGCACAATATGAAGCTTTGCTAAAACAAGAGCGCGCGGTAAGAGAAGAAGCAGAACTGAAGCACAATCAGGAAATAAGCGAGCTCAAAAGGCAGCTGAATTCAGCACAGGCCAAACTGGTACAGAGCTACAGTGAAAACATGGATCACGTAGCTGACATAGGTAAGGAGCTCCTAGCCACCAAAGAAAAACTCGGGGAGGCCCTACAACAGATAAAGGAAAAAGATGACTGCATTGAAGAGCTAAAAAATCAGCAGAAAGGCAAAGAACCGATCGGGACATCAGTAGTGCCAGAAAAAGAACATCCTACTGACGAGGTAGAGGTAAGCCCTCTATCTCAACCGATCTATCATTCTCCAATACATGAGCAGATGGCGGATATGCATGATGATCATCCAATGCCATACACTGCAGAAATAAGTCAGAAGGAATGGGCACTAGTGGTGTCCCGATTGACGGAAAATTTTGAAAATGAAGTCATCAAGGTCATGAAGGAAGCCAAAATCAAAGGTAAAGACTTGGAAAAGATCATCAAGCCTTTCAACATTCCATATGGACTGTTGAAAGAGAAAACAAGGCAATATATAAAGAAAATTACACACAAAAGTCCAGATGAGCAGCTCAATTTCAAGAATGACACATTCAGGTATACTCAAGCAGAGTTCGAAGCTCCACAGCCGGTGTGGAGGAGAAAATTTTTGGAGAAACATCCCACACTACGGGTGCACTGGCAAGCCGCACCTTACTTATTACAGGTAAACCCTTCATTTTGTCCAATACCACGAAGAAGGGATGCAACAGAATTTTTGGCTTCACAACGCAGCGGCAATATTAATAAACAGTGGCTAAACTATCCGATGTTACCTAGCCCGCCACATAACTATTTGCCAACCGAGGATTATATGATCAAAACAATAGAGTTTTGGCTCCAAAACTATGCGACAGTACCAGACTTAGCGATCAAAATGACAAATAAAATACTGAGTATGCTACTTACAGTTTTGAAGGTCTTCAAACATGCGGCATATACATTTCTGAACTTCATCGGCATTAATCAAGGCACCGATGTACTTATTTTTGATCTATCAGTAATGCCGAGCCGCCCGACAATAATGGCATATTATTCTAGACTCATGTTTTTGCCAAGCTCGTATATGCAGACATTCGAAGAAGCATTTTTTACAGGCTTTTTTGAAATAGATTCAGAGATATTTTTGAAGATGTCATCCAATCTGAATGCCAGACTTGTGGCATACGAATTAAGCTTCTTCGCAGATCATAGACAACCGCCAAACGATGGAGTAAAGGCTGAACAATGGAAACAAATCATGATACGTGAAGCCAATCTGCTAAACGACACAGAGCAACAAGTATACAGAACATATGCCCGGCGCTTATCAAAGCCTGTCGGGGACGACAGAGTTCAGGAGGGGGGCAGTGTTGAGGGCGAGACGAGTAAGAAGAGGAAAAAAAGAAAGCAACGAAAGAAACAGCTTCACTAAAAGGCAAACTTGAAGATAGACAAAGGTAAAGATACATCTCTGCAGGAAGCCCCGCAGGGGCGCAACACCCATCTCTGCACAGAGCCCCGCAGGGGCACGCACCAGGCTACAAAGCTAAACCCCGGGGTCCAGAGGAGTGGATTTTTCAAACATCAGGGTAGGACCAAAAGTTAGAAAGGGGTAGAGGCTGAAAAGTTGAAGAGGGTGACTAAGAATAGCACATTCCTAGTCACTGGTGGCGTGCGTGGCAACCCAAGTCAACAGGCAAGACAACTACATCAGGCTCTCGAGTTGTAGAGCTTGAATCAAGAAGGCCATCGAATCTGCATGTCTGTTTAACTGCAGACAATACTGACCACAGGGCGCGTGCGCGAAGCAACGTCTGTCGAAGGAAGCAAAGTCTGTCAAGGGACGACAGAGGCGAAGAGGGGGAGAGTGTTGCAGAGCCGAAGAGCGCACAAAGCAGAGGAAAAGACGGGCCCCAAAATTTTTCCGATTTGGACCACATATTTTTGTAACATATTCATTTTTGTAATATATTTCCCCTTGTAAAGGCACTAGAGGAGTCCTCTAGATGCATTCCCACAGAAGAATAGAAGCTTACCCATGTAAAATAGTAGGAAATTAGCTTTTAGTGAATAAAGTGCCGGTCACTTGTGTGAAAGGACCATTTTTAGGGCACTAGTATATAAGTCAAATGTGACTCTTTGTAAAAGACTTTTTGCCATTGTGAGAATAGAGAGCACAGAAATTCGAATTTGTGTCTTCTTCCCTCTTCATCTTTTTCTTCGTGAGCTTGTATGCATGTGTATCGCTTGGAAAGAGTGCTTGTGAGTGTGATCTATCCTTGAGAGTGTTTCTTTGCTGTAGGAGAGGTGTGTGCGAGGTGTAGGAAGTGCTGAAGTGTAGGAAAGTATTCCCGCGACTCAGTATTTCTGTCATAACTTGAAGTAGGAGCGTCGGAATTGAGCGAAACCACTGCCATTGGATGCGTCTTCTCGAGAGCTTCGAAACGCATACGCTATTCACTATGTTTGGAGCTCGGAGCTAAGAGAAAAGTCCAAAATACTGACGGCTGCTGCACCAAGTATCGTTTCGTCTTGACCTATAGTAAGAGCTTGTTAGGATAAGCATTCACCTCATTTTCATTCTTGAGTAGCTCATTTGCATTGACCATTACGCATTTGCATGTCTTCATACACTCGGCTAGGTTAGTATACTCTTCGGATTGATAAATTAAAAGCGTGTATCCCCACTATATGCACTTGTGAGGGGATTGGGGTACAGTCTCTTTCTCCGCAAGTCCCTAAGTTGAAGCTTAGGCCAACAATCTCCACGACCAGAAGTCCTACCGTCTCGGCCCTACGGGTCGGGGGGATAGGCCCCCCGGACCCCGCAGAAGGGGGCAAGCCCCCCTCTGCACTCCCCCCATTAAGGTTCTATGGGGAAACCGCGCGACGCCACAGGGCCTTTATTTTCACCTTAAATGATAACCCAATGGCCTGGAAGTTTATGCCCTACCTAACCTGACGGCTAGGCTCACAAAGATCATCTATAACCATCAACGGTCACACATAGACCTCATCTAACTTGGAAGTTAGGGTTCCACAAATGTCTGGGCTCTCATAATGGCTTCTCCTCATAATGGGGGCCTTACAACTTAGAGCACCATGGATCATTTGTGGTCACATGAGGGTGGAGTATTGAGCATATCTAACACATACAACATTGTTGGATGGGCATAATCGCTTGCATTGGTCGTGTCCTATATTCATTTATAAATAAGCTTATCAAGACCTCTTGGTATCAGAATCATGCAAATAGACAGTCAATCTTAGGGTTTTGGCACATTCTGGATGTAATGGAAGGATCTTGCATAGGGAGAAAAAAATATATCTTAAATAATGCAATGAAACTAGGGCATGACTGAAAATCAAGAGAAATAGAGGCTAATTTTCCCATTTCTTTGGTAAACATCTATGAATGATGAGATTGCATAAGAAGAAAACCAAAGAACCCAAGTATATAAATGAATATAGGACATGACCAATGCTCTATCTCTTCACCATGAACATATCTTCCTCCTTTTCATTTCACATGTGATCAAGCCATATTAAGAAGGCAATGTTCAAGGGGAGCAAAGAGCAATCCCTTTCATGTTCTGGGCATAAATCCAACTTTTCTGGCAAAGGGGATATCCTTTTGCACTTTCTAGTTGTCCTTTTGCACTTTCTTGTTATCCTTTTCCTCCATCTTAGCTCTAGTTATTCTAGTGTGTCCTAGTGAAAACACGACCGATGCAAGCGAAATAAGCTAGTCAAAGGCCCGTCAAATGCATGTAATCGCTTGTATCGGTCGTATCAAGTATGAAGCACAAGTATGTGTCCTAGTGAAGAACACGATTGATGCAAGTGAAATAACTATGAAGGTTGAAAATGTCAAATGGTGAAGGGGACTTGTATTTATATTCAAGGAGGACCAGGTAACGGTCACATGATGTGGACCAATAAGCGAGTGCCACATGGCAAAAGAACGTTGGGAATTGCAACGGCTAGATGACATGGCCCACTCAAATGATGCCATGTGGTAGTGTACATTGGGATTTGTAACAGCTAGATGACATGGACCAATCACAAGCTGCCACGTGTCACCGACGGTCAACTCATTCCAGAGACCTATTTAAGCTCCTCTATTCACTTTTTTTCATTTTTTATGATCTCCTTGCTAGCGTCGAGTTGCCATTTCCTTCGCGTTTTCTACATGCTTTTCAAAACTCTCCATAGGCCACATTTTGTTTGAGATATGATGGATCACAAAAGCTTGTACATGACGGATCCAAGCGATTGGGGGCATCGGGTGAGCTCAGATGCCCCTAATTGCTTGGATCGGTCGCATTCATTCACATAGCTAGGAATATGATACTTGTTTGGACACGACCAATCCAAGCGATTAGGCCCATCAAAGAAGCTTGGATGGCCCTAATCGCTTGAATTGGTCGTGTCCAAAGGAGGTCATCTTGAACCTTAGATTGCATGTGAACTTTTATATATTATTATTGGTTAAGAATTTGGAGAAAATTATGCTACCATTGCGCCCGGAACCTGCCAAAACCCTAAGATTGACTGTCTATTTGCATGATTTTGATACCCAGAGGTCTTGATAAGCCTTTTTGTACTAATTTCCAGACACGATCGATGCAAGCGATTAGGCCCATCCAACATTGTTGGATGGGCCTAATCGATTGCATCGGTCATGTCCTAGATTCATGTATAAATAAGCTTATCAAGACCTCTCGGTATCAGAATCATGCAAATAGACAGTCAATCTTAGGGTTTTGGCACATTCCGAATGCAATGGTAGTATTAGTTTCTTGAAATTCTAAGAAAATAGTAAGATAGAGAAGTTCACATGGAATATGAGGTTTAAGATCACAACATGGAAAGTGCAGAGTGTAAGACTTACCATACATTTTGTTGTGTTCTATTTTAAAGCCTTGCCATCCATTTTGAATTTAAGTTTACCTTGCAGTGTTGCTAAGCTTCTCAATGCATATTGATCAAATCTTTCCAATAATTCCTAAATTGAATGAAGAAAAAAGGTTTGGATACATTCAAATACATGTGTCATTACATAAAGAGAACACCTCATGTGGCTGGAGAGTGATTGCAAATACAGTAAGGTTCTTGGAAAGAAGGTTTTACAATCTTGAGTTAAACTTGTCAGACTATCCAGATGCATGGGTCATCTTGATCAGGGAGAGAGCAATAAATACCATTATGAAACATGTAATATTCCCGTGAAGAGGATAGAGAAGTTTTTATGACACGACCGATACAAGCGATACAGGCAATCGGAGAATTTTGGATGGCCCGTATCGCTTGCATCGGTCGTGTCATCCAAGATTTTCCATTGTCATACCATCCAAGCTTTTCCATTATCTAATGTGCACCTTGGATAGACTCAAATAGTTAAATTGAAACTAGTTATTGAAAAGTAAAAGTATTGTTCATCTAGAATTTACTCATATGCAGTTCGTGTATAATCATTGCCCCATTGAAACCTCATCAGAATGTTGAAATTAAACAAAAGAAATGCCAATAAGAATATAGTCTATAAAAAGCTATAATTGAAGTGATGTAATGAGTCACATTCTTAGTTACCATCCTGCAAAGGAAAATCAATGGAAGTATGGAAAAAGGTTCTAAAAGCGAAGATATATTATGTAAGAACTTCTTGGTTTATATTCTTGAGTCACCTAGAATTTACTCATGCAAGTTCCTTTATAATCATTGCACAATAGAAACCTCATCAAAATCTTGAAATTAAACAAAAAAATGCCAATATGAATATAGTCCATAAAAAGACATAATTGAAGTGATGTAATCAGTCACATTCTTAGTCACCATCTTGCAAAGAAAAATCAATGGAAGTTTGAAAAAAAGCTTCTTAAAGAAGGAGACTTGTTACAATCTAAAGGGTTGGAACATAATCACCCTGGGTGGCAAGCAAGTTATGCAAGATAATGTTTTCTATGATCTAATGTTAACTATTGCATCATCAATTGAGAATCTCAAATGTGATGATGCCTCACCAAGGTATTCTAGGAGTTCCCTTACATTTGTGAGTTTCCAATTTGCTGTGACAATCATCTTCCTAGATTGAAAATCTAGATGAATTAGTACTTCTAACTCAAATTCTCGACATCTCTCCTCTGAGTCCAAGGCTATCCAGAGTCCAAGCTTTCCTTTCCACCTTCTGTTGAATGATCAAGAGCATCCCAATGTAATAAAGAGATGCAAGGAGCAGGTAGATGTACAAGATTTCCATAAGAGCTCCTCCTTGATGGCACCTGATAATCTGCAAAATGGACAAATAACTCTATGCTATTGAAAAATTGAACAGATTTGTCTGCATACATAAGTTCTGCATATTCACTCTAGATGTTCCTATTAAACATTCAAAAGGTTGCCACTCTAGAATATTGATTTATGTTGTTATACAAAAACACTTGAAAATATCTCTTCAATTTGAAACTAAGCATCACTTGGGACGACGCATAGGCGATCGCCTATGCGTAATGGTTTCTTCTGTCATTACTTTTAGCGCGCTTGCCTTTATGGGAACCTCTACAGCTAGGAAGCATAGTTACTCATTCATTTAACTTCACAGAAAGAGGTTTCCACAAAGAATCCTCTCTTCTATTGTAACCTCACATGCGGTTACACGATTGGAAGGACAACGAGAAGAAGAAGAATGCTCAAAGCTAGAAACCGACATTCACAAACTTTGCTAGTATTTATAGATAAAAAGGCTTTGTACACGTGGAAACTTTTGATTTCATGTAAGCCCTATTGCCGAACGACCATGGAATTTCGTGAACCCAAAAATATTTCGTATCTTTAGAAATCATTTCCTTCTTGGAACTTTAAAAATATGCATTGTGTGGTGTGCAAAAATATCTTTTTTTGCATCAAACCGAAAAATTGTACACTGAATACAAGAATCTTCACCACTTTCGCGGTGCTTTTAGAGCATATTGTCTTAAAAAAAGAATTTCTTCATACGGTTAAAGGAGACAGAAATGTTATGTTCTTATACACGTGGAAAGACTCTATTTGTCAATTTCCTTAATCCGTCATTAGCAAACAACCCCTTTTCGATCGTTTTTCGCCCTAATGAGTTAGGGGATGAGGTTGTCACCGTGAAAGATACTAAATTTACTGGCCAAAGTGAAGCTATTAAACCTCTACAAGATAATATGGGATATTGAAGTGGAACCTGATCATTTTGTTACCAAAGGACCTAGGTTCATCAAGATTCTATCAAAGATTCATTAAGAATTATGCCAAAATTGTTGTCTCTGACAAAAAAACTTAAAGGAAAGGGAAAGTCTTTCATTGGGGAGATAAACAGAAGCAAAGTATGGAGAAGTTGAAGGTAGAAATTGCTACAACCCCACTTTTGCACATAACAAATCCTAATAAATCCTTTGAGGTTGAGACTGATGTGAGTGATTTTGCAATAGGAGCAGTTTTGGTTCAGGATGGTCGACTAGTAGCTTTTGAGAGTAAGAAACTAGAACTTGCTCACAAGAATCACTCCGTCTATGAGAAGGAGTTGTATGCAATTATCCATGCTTTGAAGAAGTGGTGTCATTACCTATTCGGTGCCAAGGTTACAATAGTGTTTGATCAAGAGAGCATTAAGTGGCTCTCTAATCAAACAAACCTTAACGACTATAAGGATTGATGGATAGAGACCCTTCAGGAGTTTGATTATGAGCTTAAGTATAGGAAGGGAAAGTTTAATGTAGTGGTTGACTTACTTAGCCACATGCCTATGGTCACGTATTGAGTTTTGCTCATATCACTAGTGAGCTACTTGAGTCCATTAGAGGGAATTGTAGGCTTGATCCTACACATTTTGATATTTGGGAAGCCATAGAGAAAGGGGAGCGTGATACATGTGTTTCCAATGAGGATGGACTATCGACAAGTACTCAAGAAGGATTCAAGTGGAGGAATTACAATATCCATGATGGATATTTGTTGTATAAGGGAAAGGAATGTGTCCCTAAAGACCTTGATATGAGACAAAACATTTTATATGAGTGTCATGACACACCTAGTATGAGATACCAAAGAGTTAACAAGACTTATGATCTCATTAAGAGGCAGTTTTACTGGCTTGGACTTCATAAGGACATCCTAAAGTATGTGCTTAAGTGCACTAAATGCTAGGTCAATAAAGCTGAAAGAGAGGATCGGAGGACTACTCCACCCATTGGATATTCTCAATGGGAAGTGGAAGAGTATCTCCATGGATTTCATAGTTAGATTACCTAAGACACAGAGAGGGCATGAATCTATCTGGGTAATTGTGGATATGTTAACCAAAATGGCTAGGTTTATTCCAACACATACTATAGTAAAGACATGTGAGTTGGGTAGATTGTTTGAGAACCTATATCGATTATATGGTCTCCCTTTAGACATAGTTTTTGATTGGGATAGGATATATAATAACGCCAAGCACTCTTTCACTGGGCATAGTCCATTTATGCTTATGTACGGGTTTCAGCCAAGAGCTCCTTATGTAATAGGATTGCAAAATGAGAAAGTTCAAGCTACAAAGGACTTCTTGGAAGAGATGAACGATATGCTTAGACTTGCCAAGGATAGCATTAGGAGACTCGGGACAGGGCTGGAGCGTATGTTGACCCTCAAAGGTGAGACATCAACTTTGAGGTAGGAGAGCAAGTCTATCTTAGAGGTCCATATAGATCTGAAACCATGAAGATAGGACCTTGTCCAAAACTATCTTCTAGGTATTGTGGACCATTCCCAATGCTTAAGAGAATAGGAAAGATGGCTTACTAGTTCCAACTTCTAGAGAATAGCTAGATCCATCCAGTATCTAGGTGAATATGACAACCTCATTCTAGATAGTGAGGTAGTAGAGCATATTTCTATTCAATCTGTTCTACATGAGCCTGAGAGCATGATATGCACTCAAGAGAAACGGATGAGGAGTCACTTATATAAATAAATTCTAGTAAAGTGGAAAGATAGTTCAGAAGATAATGCTAGATGGGAGCAAGTTAGCACCCTTCAGAGATGGTTTTCCAACTTTAGATTACCTCCCCAAGGGTCTTCCTAAGGGGAAGGATATAGGGAAACAACACAGTGATATGAACATGTACATCAGATACATGGAGATGTAGTAGGAGTACTATTCCATGGATTATTTCTTTCGACAAGACCTTCCAATACCATTTTTGAGGACAAAAATGGAATTAATGGGAAGGAAATGTTACATGGGAGTCACCTAAGAAGAGAATGTTTGAACCATCTGTTAGGCTAATTTAGGTGGGCACACACATGAGTGCCATGTGGCACCCATGTGCAATACCGCCCAGGGGGCTCCTTTGTATGGCAAGAGAGAGAGAGATTAGTGTGGGTAGTACATAATTGGAGGGATCATTCTATGCATACATCTTTGTGTCTAATCACCACGATAATAACCACGACACATCAATGTACTTATCCAACCTCATATTCTGTGCATGCCACCGACCAAAAACATGAGCGCCCTTGAGGAATCTATCAGTTCTTTTAAGTCCTTGGCCTTGCTGATTAGGCATGCCATGGGTTTTTTTATGGAATTCGATACTCCATAAGAGGTACTTTAAGCTTAAGATATCTCAAGAAGTTAGTATTATTTGTCTCTTAATTACTAAGCCAAGCATAAAGGAATGAAATGGTTTATAATGGTCAATTGGCCTCATCACCATTATTTCTAGAACCTATTAAATTCAAGTCCTACTTAAGCTTAACTTCATAAACTTAATCCCCCTCTCAACTAGAAAAACCCATGTACATGTTCCATATGCATACTAGTGTATTCCAAATGTTTACACCTTTACTGGAAAAGGTGTTGCATGCATAAAGGTTCAGAAATTGATTCCCTCCCTAAAGCATGCAAAAGTTCCGAGTTGGAACTTTGTTTGTTCCAAGGATGGTGCAAAATTCCATGAATCTTTCTTTTTTGTGCATGCAAACTGCCATAATGCATTGGATACTTCTTAATCTGTGGCCATGATCATGCACAACCGATATTTCTTTTCTTGAACCATATGGATTTGTTGCATAATGCAAATCATTTCCATGACTAACTATATAGATGACCAAGAAAACTAGGCCATCTATATCTATGCATCCCCTTCAAGCTTCATGTCAATACTGACATGCATTGTATGTTCTATGGCCTGAAAAGAAAAGAAAAGAGTGCAAATACTTACCCAGATATTAACCTTTGTCCACCCCTTGAATTTATTTGAGTGTTCTCATTGAAGTAGGCTTGGTCCATCCCACCTCTTTCATTGTTGATGTTCTTCTGCAGTACTATATACTTACTTTAGTTCCCAATATGTGCATTAACTTTTAAATTCATGCAATCATTCTATGTACGAACATGCCTCCTTTGTCTTTGAAAAAGAAAAATTTTGAAGGAAAGCATATTCTTTATAAATGCATGTACTAGAATCTTGAACAAGATTTCATGAAAAATTTATGTACATGATTGTTGAGTTCACATGTACATGATTGTTGAATGGCATGCTAAGAAAGAGCATGATTAAAAGCATAATTATCTTGATCTCAAAACTTGTTTATTTGTTTGCTCTTTCAGAAGAGAAATTTAAAAAGTGTCATGATCTTCTACATGTGCTAATATGTTGCATGAAATTGTCCTTTGCGCATGAGAAACAATGCATGCCATGCATGTTTATCCTGTCTTTATGCTTTCCTCATAGTGTGTAGATTATTGAATTGATGTTCTCCTTTCATGGCTTCTTCAAACCTTATGAAATAGTTAAACATTCACTTAACATGGTGCCAAATAAAATATCCAAAGAATAAAATAAGCAATAAAAAGACTTCCCCGAATGCCAAGTGACGAAGGAATGAATTTTTTTCTTGTGCTTTCATCAAGCTTCACCTCCATGCTCCCATCAAATACTTATGAAAACTTAGAAAGAACATAGAGCTCTTTAGTATGATATAGGTATTACCATAGGGAATTAGAAAATTCAAGAAAAAACAACATTAGGAATGGATTAGAAGCTTGCTAAAATCTCCCATCTTATTTTCTACAAGAAAGTATTGATTCATGCCTCTTTTGGGGAGAAAATTAGGATGCAAGGAAGGATTTGGAAGTATAAAAATATTCCAAAGAATCTTCATATATTGATATATGAGGTTATGGAGAGAAATATAGGATTTGCTTGATGGAAGAATGCCTATGGGCACTTCAAAAATCATATTTCCATAGTTTTTTTGAGCACCTCCACCAGTCCGCTAGTTTGACATGTCATGCTTGTAGGGACCATATCTTGGGCTAGAAAACCCAGTTTAGACATGCTATGGCTCGTTTCAAAGAGAAAAAAATCTAGTTTCATTTTACAAAAAGAAAGTTTGGAATTATGTATTTTGCCAGCTCTATGCAGGATTGCAAATTCTAAATAGTTTTTTATAACTACCTTCTGAAAGCCATATCTTGCAAATTGGGAAGGCAATTCAAGTGATTATTTGCAGGTCCTAAAAAGGTCTCTCAAGGATTAGGGATGGATTACATATGATTTTTTGGCATCTTTATATTATTTTCAGTAATCATGTGACTTGCTTGAGGTTTTGGGAAGCGATTCGACGTCATTGGACACTTCAAAGTTTGTTTTAGGACTTGGTGAGGAAAGTGTAGAGGTCTTGAAGCTTGTCAAAAAGGATTGGATGCATGCAATTCCTGGATCAAACCATTCAGGGATGTACCTGTGTGTGTGGGAAACGGTTTCGGAATTTCTTTAGCTCGATAGGTAAACGGGCTAATACCGTTTAGGTTTTCGGTACACATTCACTACATAGAACACTCACTGACAAGACTAAAATTCTAACAGAATGAAAAGATGGGAACGAATGCCATTACCAAACTAAGCGCCGTTGACTTTAGTTTTCTATCTACGTTGACTTTAGTTTTCTTCACCAAACCGGAACGGATTGGATAAATATTCATAAGTTTCAAGTAACATATTATAGAGACCATTTCAGTAGAGGGCTTTGAACCTAAGAAAGAATTTATTTTCTCCACTCTTCACCACATAAACATTCATTCTTTATGGGAGATTTGTTCTCCACCTCATAGGAATGTATGTAATGAGGGATTATGCATTAGCCTATGGAAGAGACAAGTAAATAAATTCATAAATATCTCTTTTAAGGAAAGATGAAAGTGCAAATTAGCTCAGAGATTGAGGATTTCAAAGATTGAGGGGAGATCTCACTTTAGCTTTGAGGTCTCACCTTAGCTCCTATTCTTTGAAAGAGGAAAAAGAAGGAACATATGATTTCTTCATAGGAGAAGAATAGAGCATGTTTTCTTTTAGTGAGAAGAGGTGTTTATAAAACATCTCTTAGTCTACATTTCAAAAGGAATTCATTAACTCTACTTTTCAGTGTAATTTTCCTTCAAATGGGAGTTTCATTATCCACTATTGTGAAAGGAAAAACATGGAGATTTTATGTACATCTCATTGTTGGATGCATAGTATTTTTCAAAGGGAAAGGGAAAAATGAAATAGATTCCATTACTAGAGCTCTTTTCCTTAGATGAGATTAGAGAGAGATATATATATATATACATATATATATATAGAGAGAGAGAGAGAGAGAGTTTCTCTTTCTCTAGATTAGATTGTCTAGATATGGTTGGCACTGTTCTATCAAAGACAAGAGGGAGATCAGTTAATCATGATGGTTAGATTGAGTCTCACATGGACTCTAGAGAGAAGCAGTTATGTTATTTTTAGTGATGGTCCTTGACTAGATGAGATGATCTAATTATTGACATTAGTGATACAAGGAATAGAGTTTCATCATGAGGATGATGCGTGAGAATCAATTAGGAGGATGGGTACTTATGGATTATCTTAATCTCCAAGGAAATGCTTTTGCATTCATATGGAAAAGTAAAGGGAAGAGAAAATTTTAGAGTTTGCACTAGTGCCAATAGATGCTCTTCCCGTAGAACTGAGTCCAAAGGTAATGGATGACAAACCATAGATCTCTTGGTTAGTGGAATGAAGAGATTTCATTTTACTACCAAGGAATTCTTATATTGAGCTAGGATGATGGATTTGCATAGTTCACAAGGTACTTTAGATTAAACTATTACTTGTGATTATGCTCAAGGTTAGTAACTCCTAGAGTGGTATGATGGCAATCTATCATTTAGTCCTAGATGGATTTGGAGTCACTTTTTATGAGACTTTGTTCTACATTTCAAAGGATTCTATGGTTTGTTATCTCCATTTGGTTATGTTCAAGCCTATAATCTTGGCATCTTACACTTGTCTTTCATATTATTACTCCATTGAGGATACATCAAATGAACTTAGGTCATTTTGATGGTGTTAGATGTTATGGGAGTGATAGCTTGGATGTTGTGTGCATAGGAGATAGTAGCGCACAGATGGTTTCCCACTTTTGAGATGATCTCTTACGAGGCTTCTTAAGGGGAAGGATATGGGGAAACAACACACAACGATGACAATGCTCAAGAAGAGGCATGCATGATTCTCGGGCATGGCTAGGAGGACAAAATAATTGACTTCTCTGTGTGTGAGAATGGAGATGAGGTCATGGGAGTGGAGGTTGTTGATTGAGTGTAACATAAGCTTTGAACTTGATGCAATAGAACCCCTTTCCATTGTCTTCTCGGACACAACCACATAGTACCTCTCTCCCTGCCACCTTGATATGTTTGCACCCCTTTAATGGGATGCCATTGCTCTGTACCTCATAGATATTGATATATTTATGTAGTGATGTGTGAACACACTAGGACCACCAAGGCACTTTTTTCCCTCTTTAGGAGGTTTTTTTTGCCCAACTTGTATATACACCTATAGCCCTAACGGGTAACTTATCTTTGTACATTCTAGTGGTAATACATTCAATATTGTGCGTTGTGCTCCAAGCTTCTTCTTCTTCTTCCTTGTGTTCTCGTGCTTCCGCAAACCTCAAACTCCAACAATTAGTATCAGAGCAGGTCACTGCTTCATCTAGGGCATCATCAACACCTCTCCGGTTACAGTCTCAGAATCGCACAAAAATTGGTGAGCATACTCAAGGTGATTAGGAGATCAAAACATATTCGCTCTATGGTGCCGAAATCGCAATCTAAGCTTATTTCGGCCTCCGATCGCACTATTATAGTGCCTGTGTAGGCAATTTCATCTTTTTGTGCCAAAGATATATATACTTGAGATACAATCATATTTTTGCATCTGGGTATTTCAGTCAATGGCCATGGCTTAAAGTAGTGATGTATTCCATATGTTGGCTATTAAGGATAAATTGGATGGTACCAATTACCCATTATGGGCTTATGTGATGCATCATGTATTGGTTGCAAAAGGACTATGGAATATTGTGCACGGCATTGAAAAACATCCTATTACACTTGCAAACACAATTGCTGAAGGTGATGTGGATGGTGTTGAAGATGATGATATTCTTCATGTTCCTGTTCGTGCTTCAATTCCTGTTGCACTTATTGTAGAGAAAATTTGTTGGGATCACAGAGATTCTCATGCACATGCATTGATAGGCTTTGTTTATCAAACATGCTATTATTCCTCACATTCGCTCTTGTACAACAACTAAGGATGCTTGGGATACACCTCCCACTTTATACTAGGAAAGGAATGAGGCTCGTGTTGCTTACCTCCAAAAATAGTTGGAGACTGAGCACATGAATGAAGGAGATTCCATGGATAGTTTTTTGACAAAGATCAAAGCTTTGAAGGAACAATTGATTTCTGTGGATGAAGTCTTGCTTGATAGTTCACTTGTGTGCAGACTATTCTGAATGGTCTTCTCGATTCATATCAAAGTTTTGCTTCTACTCTTTGTTTGATGATGAAAGGCAATCCAAATGCCTTAACATTTGAGGAGTTAGTCTCTGTTCTGTTGCAGGAGGATCAATCCAGGCAAAATAGGTCCATTATGCATGTTTCAAATCAAGCTTTCCTGGCTAGTCAGAAGCACAAAGGTAAATGGAGCTCTTCTATTAGTAAGCAGAAATCTGCTAATTCTACACAATAAAAGAAGGATGACAGAGATGAGAAGAAAACATAAAAGCAGAAAGTGTTTTGCAAATACTATAAAGGAAATGATCATGTCATAAAGAGCTGTCCAAAACTGGCTGCTAAAGAGGCAAGGAAGAAAGGGGCTGGAATGGTTGTTGTAGAGGCCTCTACACCCAAACCAAAGTCTGCTAATATTTTGTAGTATGAAGAATGGGCATTTACCATTGTTTGCAGTTATGACCCATCTTCTCATGAATAGTGTATGTCCGTAGTAGACTCAGACTTTGGTTCTTTGATTGTGGGGCAACCAAAAATATTACCTCGCAGTGTAGTTTCTTCACTTCACTCGAGCTTGCCCCTACAGGGAGTACTGTCACATGCACCAATAACACCTCTTATCCTATCATGGGAGTTGGTAAGATCATTCTGACTACTGTTGATGGTATTTCGCTTACATTGTCAGACAGTTTATTTATGCTAGGTATCAAGAAGAATCTATTATTACTTTTAGCTTTACCCAAGATTGGCTTGGTTGTGAAATTTGTTGATGATAGATGTACAATTCATTATCTGTAAAATGGCAATGTCATTATTGCTTCTGGCATTTTATGTTGTGGGATGTATAAGCTCAAAGACTATGAAAATTTTGTGAATGATTCAGCAAGTGAAGCACATGATTCTCGGGCTTTGTCAGATGCAAAGCTTTGGCATGCATGCTTTGGTCATCTGAATTTTGTTAGTTTACTACACCTGCAGAAATCTGAAATGGTGTCCTCCCTGCCCAAACTTGAGGCACCTCTTAAACATGTCTTTGAAGGTTGTATTTTGGGCAAAATGTAGCATTCCTCATTCCCAAAAGATGGTTCAGCTCGGGCTACTCAGAAATTGCAGCTTGTTCACAGTGATGTCTATGGTCCTATGTAGACACCCTCTTTTGGAAACTATCTTTACTTTGTGATTGCCATTGATGGTTTTTCAAGGCATGCATGGGTAAATCCATTGAAAGCAAAGTCCAAAGTGTTTACGTGCTTCAAACAGTTTTTGGTTTTGGTTGAAAATCTATTAGATGTGAAATGGACACCCTCCGTTCTCAGCATGTAAAATGTGGGGAATATATGTCTTCTGACTTTAATGCATTTTTGGCTAAACATGGTATAAAACATCAGTGTACAATGTCGAATACTCAACAAAATGGAGTTGTTGAATGGAAGAACATGTCACTCATGGAGATGGCGAGGTGCATGGTCAAGAGTCAAGCTTTACCACATAGTTTCTGGCTTGAGGTTGTTATGTGTCCACCATACGTACTTAAGAGGTGTCCCACTAAAGCATTGTAGTCTATCACTCCATATGAGGCTTGGCATGGTTGCAAGCCATCTGTTGCTCACCTATGTGTTTTGGGTTGTCTAGCATATGCATTAGTGCGTGCATATGGAAATTAGATGATAAAGCAGTGAAGTGTATAGATCAAACACATTCTGGTTAGCCGTGATGTTGTTTTTGTGGAAGATGCTATTCAGCCATTACTTTCATGTATTAAGGAGACATCAACTAGCTCCAAAGACACGTATGACACATTGCTACCTCTTTTTACAAGTGGACAGTCTAGTGCTCATCCTAATGGGGCAACTTCTCAACCTTTACAGGTCCCATGTGATGATGTAGATCATTCCATTTCTGATGCATATTTACATGATGCACTTGTTGATGAGAGAGCTGATATTGAGGAGGTAAAAATTGTCATATCATACTCATTTTGGCTCTCATAGTGCTTCTTTTGCATGAGATGGGTATGCTATGGCTGCGTCTAGTCTTTGTGATGAGAATGAGCCTGTTTCGTTTGATAAGGCACAAAATTCAAAAAATTGGATGGCTTCTATGCAATCTGAATATGATGCTATAATGAATAATGGTACCTGGTCTTTATGTGACTTGCCTCCTGGCAAGAAGGCCATTGGCCCTAAGTGGGTATACAAGCTGAAGCGTAAGCCTGATGGAACTGTTGATAGGAATAAGGCTAGGTTTGTTGCAAAGGATTATTCTCAAGAAAGAGGCATTGATTTTGATGAGACCTGTGCTCCTACATGCTGAATGACTATTGTTCATAGTAGCATCTATGCACTTGCAACTCATCATGGTTGGAATGTACATCATTTGGACATTAAAAATACATTTCTGAATGATTACTTGCATGAAGAAGTGTATGCTTTTCAGCCCCATGGCTTTGTGCAAAAAGGGCATGAAAACCAAGTGTGCATGTTGAAAAAGGCATTATATGGTTTGAAGCAAGCACCATGTGCTTGGTATGAAAAAATACATGCCTATCTAATTGCACATGGTTTTGAGAACAATCCAACTGAGAGCACCTTATATGTTAAGCATGCAAATGATGTGCTTCTAATCATTATTGTGTATGTTGATGACATGATGCTCACTAGTCCTCATGAGAAGCATGTTGCTGTTTTTAAGGCTAATCTGCATGCCTCATTTGAGATGTCATATTTGGGGTATTTGCATCATTATTTTGGCATTCGATTTATGCAAGTTGATGGCAGAATAGATTTCTATCAAACAAAATATATTGACACATTATTGTAGCATTTTGGCCTTGAAGAATGCAAACCTATTTCCACTCATATGGAGACAGGTTTACGATTGAGTTTGCATGATGCTAGAGATGCATTTGATGTTCTCAATCAGCATGATGTTAGATGCTTGATCTACTTATGCATTACTCGGACAGATATTCAGTTTGTTGCCTCAGAGATGAGTAGGTTTATGCATTTCCCAGGTATCAAGCATTGGGAGGTGGTTAAGTGCATCTTTCATTACTTGAGTGGTACCCGGCTATTTGGATTGTTTTATCCCAAGGGGGATCACTATCACATGATCTACATGCTTTTTCTGACTCTAACTGGGCTAGCTGCTATGACACTGGTGTGTCCACCAATGGTTTTTGCTTCATGCTTGGTAGCTCATGCATATCTTCATCCCACCTAAGAGCCCTAAGTTGACCTATTACTATCCTTAACTGGAAGGAAGTAGAGAGGTTAACAAGATGGTGGTCCATGCTACTTAATTTTTAGGTACAAAGCAATTTCATGACTGTAGCTCTCTCTTATCTAGAACTCTAAAAGGAACATCTAGCTCAGATCTTCTATCTTAAGGCAATTGTACCATCTATATAGTTCTCATCTCAAGAAATGTATGGTTTCAACTCGTTGACGTGGAAAATTGGGTGAGCTTTAGAATCATCTGGTAATTGCAACTTGTACATGATATCACCAATCTTCTTAATTTGTGTCCAAGGTCCATGAAATATAGGTGATAACTTAGGTTTTTAACAAAACATAGTGGAACTCAGAAAAGCACACAATCGCCTTCTTGGAACGTTCATGGTATATGATGTCTATCTACAAAAGCCCTAACTTTCTCGAAAGCTTGTTGAAGATTAGATTCAACTATCTTCAAGTTAGTTTGCATATCTGTAAGAAATTGTGAAGCACTCAAAGGTTTCTTCGTTAATCCTATGATAGGTGGAATGTGTGGAACATAACCATAAATCATCTAATGATGTGTCAGCTTAGTAGTTTTGTGCTTCCAACTATTATAAGAAAACTCCACTAAAGGAAGGAAACTATTCCAACCCATTTTCTTTTCTGACAGATATGCCCAAATCATATCTTCGAGTATCTAGTTTACTCTTTTGGTTCGACCATCTTTATGTGGATGCTCTTCACTAATTATCTTGATTTGAACTTGTAAGTTGTTTAACATGCGTTTCCAAAAATTTTATGTGAATCTAGGATCCCTCTTGGAGACTATGGACTTTGGTAGACCATGTAATTTGAAGATGTTCTCAATGAACATCATTGCAACTTGTGGAGCTTCCATTGCAATTTCCTTAGTAGGAATAAAGTGTGCCATTTTACTTAACCGATCCACCACTACAAGAATAACATTGTTTTGACATATTGTCCCAAGTGAACCCATTATAAAGTCCATGGCAATATTGTCCTAATAGTACTGCGGTATATCCAATGGTTGTAACAAAGGTAGGAGACATATCCTCCCTACGTTGTTAACCTATAACGTAAGGCACTGATTTACATAATCCTTGACCATCTTTGGCCACCAAAAGCATCTAATTAGTTGCAAAGTTTTCTTGGTGTCCTATGCAAGGTACGTCATGGTTCTCAAAAATGAGTTTTTTTTCTCAACTTCCGTTCTTGGGAACGAGGCACACATATATTTCGTTTTCTTTTAAGAATATATATTTGTTACAAAGAATAACAAATGGCACGCGACTAAGTTGGATGAAAATTACAATAAAGTAACCAGAATTTGACGAAGAAGAACTAATGAGCGCATGAATTATACAAGTGCTAGGAGTGATCAAGATGGAATGAAGTGTTTCAAACAAAGAGATTCGCCAAAAACTCCACACGATGGCCAAAAAGAGAGAAGAACTACTCAATATTGTCATGTGCCAACAAAAGAGGGTGAAAGGCTGGGAAAAGGGGTGAAGAAAGAAAGGTGGGAGGGTGCAAACATGGGCAAAATGAGACCCAAAGAGCATGAAATTTGATGGCAAAAGCTTCTATCAATGAGGATAAAGTAAAATCACCAAGATTCAAGGCACAAACACCACCAAAATCTCCATACTCACTGCCAAAATGACCACGAAAAGAACCATCAAGACCTCCATCTAGAGCTTTGATACCATGTAGAGAGTACACATAGGGAAGCAAAATGGAAAAAAGAGTGTACTTACAAAATGAAAGAGTGTGAGAGACTCAATGTGAGTAGAACAAGAAATGAATAATTTCACATGAATTAGAAATGAGCTTGCTAAGAGTATGGAGTAGGCTCTACAAGCTTCTAACCAAGTAGAAAGAGGGGGAGAGGCCCTCTTTATATAGACTTTGGGGGGGGGCTCTCCAAACTAAATCATATGTGTAATAATTCCCCTTGAAGGACAATGAATAGAATGGTAGAAGCAGATGGCAAGGTAGCCAAATACAATGCGATACAACTAAAATAATATAAAATGGAGTGTTTCATGGATACAAAATGGAGATGCACTCATGTGGATACAAATGGAAATGGGGTAGAAGAACTCATGTCACCACTACTCTAGACACATGAAGAGGGAGAGGAGTCCCTCTCTTCCTCCTCCATGGGCATAAAAAAAGACCAAGTTTGTTCTAACTATATGTACTTTTTTTGGGTTGTAGAACCACACATGTGGGATTAAGAAGACTACACACATGCCATTTTTGAGCTTCCTCAGCCCTGCATGGAGAAATACAAGCCTTCTCTATTGTTGAAGCTCAATTTCTCTTCATTTCCTCTCATAGGGCTTTCTTAGAGTACCCATATTCACATATTTAGCCATAACTTTCTCAATTCTCATCCAAAGGTATATAAACTAGAATTCAAGAGGTTTAAAATTAACTGATTAAGAACTTATAAAAGAGAGGGGATTTTATAACAACTTCTTCATGCATATGGTTTTGCACATGGGCTAAAAGAATTGAAGTTTCGATAACAAATTGTGCAAAGGAGGACACCTCTTTCTTCCATGAACTTGCATAAATTGAATGCCCAAATAATGATGCAAATGCCCCAAATATGACATCTCAAATGAGTCATGCAAATCAGCCTTAAAATCAGCAATATGCTTTTCATGAGGACTAGTGAGCAACATGTCCTTAACATAGACAACAATGATCAAAATCACATCATTTGCATGCTTAAGATATAAGATGCTCTCAGTTGGACTATTCTCAAAACAATGTGCCATCAAGTAGGCATGTATTTTTTCATACCAAACATGTGGCGCTTTCTTTAAACCATATAATGCCCTTTTCAACTTGCACACTTGGTTTTCATGCCCTTAGTGCACAAAGCCATGGGACTAGAAAACATACACTTCTTCATGGAAGTCACCATTCAGAAATGTAGTTTTAATGTCCAACTAATGTATATGCCAACCATGATGAGTTGCAAGTGTAGAGATGCTATGGACAATAGTCATTCGGCATGTAGGAGCAAAGGTCTCATCAAAATCAATGCCTCTTTCCTGAGCACAACCATTTGCAACAAGCCTAGACTTATACCTATCAATCGTTCCATCAAGCTTATGCTTCAGCTTGTATATCCACTTAGTGCCAATGTCAGCTCTCTCATCAACAAGCGCATCATGTAAATTTGCATTAGAAATGGAATGATCTACATCATCACATGAAACCTATAAAGGATGAGACCTTGCCTCATTAGGACTATCACGAGACTGTCCACCTGTAAAAAGAGGTAGCAAAGTGTCATACATGTCTTTGGAGCTAACTGATGTCTCCTTAGTACATTAAAGTAATGGCTGAATAGCATATTCCACAAAACCAACATCATGGCTAACCAAAATGCATTTTGTCTGTGGATGATACAGGCAATAGCCTTTGCTTTCATATCTGTACCCAAAAAAATACATTTCATGCACTAATGCATATGCTAGGCAACCAAAAACACACAAGTGAGCAACAGATGGCTTACGAACATGCCAAGACTCATTTGGAGTGATAGACTACAATACTTTAGTGGGACACCTGTTAAGTACATATGCTGCAGACATAACAACCTCAAGCCAGAAACTATGTGGTAAAGCCTAATGTGTGACCATACACCTCGCCATCTCCATGAGTGAAATGTTCTTCCTTTCAACAACTCCATTTTGTTGGTTTATAGGACACTCTACATTGATGTTTTATCCCATGTTCAACCAAAAATGCATTAAAATCAGAAAACATATATTCCCCCCTCAATCAGAATGGAGGGTGCCTATTTTACATGCTGATAGATTTTTTATCCAAAACCAAAAACTGTTTGAAGCACATAAGGACTTCGGACTTTTCTTTCAATGGATATACCCATGCATGCCTAGAAAAATCATCGATGAAAGTCACGAAGTACAGATAGCTCCCAAAAGAAGGTGTCTGCATAGGACCACAAACATCACTATGAACAAGCTGCAATTTTTTAGTAGCTCGAACTGAACCATCTTTTGGGAAGGAGGAACACTGCATTTTATCGAAAATACAGCCTTCACATACATGTTTACCAGGTGCCTCAAGTTTGGGCAAAGAGGACACCATTTCATATTTTTGCAGGTGTAGCAAACTAGCAAAATCCAGATGACCAAAGCATGCATGCCAAAGCTTTGCATCTGACATAGCTTGAGAATCTTGAACTGTATGTGTTGAATCATTGATAAATTTTGCATAATCTATGAGCTTATATAGCCCATGACATAAAATTCCAAAAGCAATAATGATGTCGCCATTTGATATATCATGAACTGTACATATGTCATCAACAAATTTCATGACCAAGCTAATATTTGCTAATGTTGAAACTAGAAACAGATTTTTCTTGATCCCTGGCTCAAATAAAGCATATGGCAATGTAAAAGAACTACCATCAGCAGTGGTCATAATGATCTTACCAACTCCAATAACAGGATAAGAGGAGTTGTTAGTGTGTGTGACAATATTCCTTCTAGGGGCAAGCTCAAGTGAAGTGAAGAAACTATGCTATGAGTTAATATGTTTGTTTGCCCCACTATCAAAGTGCCAAACATGTAAATGCCCATTCTTCATTTTGCACAAGATTAGCACACTCTGTTTTGGGTGTAGAGGTCTCTGCAACAACCATTCTAGTGTCTTTCTTCTTCACCTCTTTTGTAGTGAGTTTTGGACAACTCTTTATGACATGAACATTTCCTTTATAGTATTTGCAAAACAATTTTCTACTTTTCTATTTTCTTCTCGTCTCTGTCATCCTTCTTTGATTGTGCAAAATTAGCAAATTTTTGCTCATTAGTAGAAGAGCTCCATTTACCATTGCCATTTTGACTAGCCAAGAAAGCTTGATCTACAACATGCATAATGGACCTATTTTGCCTAGACTGATCTTCTTGCAATAAAATAGAGACGTGTTGGAGTTCGATGTCTGCAGAAGCATGTGAATAGCATGAGGAAGAAGAAGCTTGCAACACAACACACAATACTGAATGTATTACCACTAGAATGTACAAAGATATGCATGAGCGACCAAACATGAAGCAAAAACCACTAGTGGACACACGAGTATCAAAGCAACCAGCACAGTCAGATTTAGAAAAAGCATGCAAATCTGGCGCTAGGGATCCCCCCTTGGGATAAAACAACCCAAGTAGCCGGGTACCACTCAAGTAGCGAAAGATGCGCTTAACTGCCTACCAATGCTTGACACTTGAGCAATGCATAAACTTGCTCATCTGTGAGACAACAAACTGAATATCCAGCCAAGTAATAAATAAGTAAATCAAGTATCCAATAGCTTGCTGATAGAGAACAACATCAAATGCATCTCTAGCATCATGAAGACTCAATCGAAAACCTGTCTCCATAGGAGTGGCAATTGGTTTACAGTCTTCAAGGCCAGAACATTGCAATAATGTGTTGTTGATATATTTAGGTAGTGATGTGTGTGAATGCTCTAGGATTGTCAAGGCACTTTTTTCCCTCTTTAGGAGGTTTTTTCCCTGCTTGTATATACGCCTATTGCCCTAATGAGCTACTTTTTTTTTGTACATTCTCTAGTAATACATTCAATATTGTGTGTTGTGCTCCAAGCTTCTTCTTCTTCCTTGTGCTGTTTGCATGCTTCCATAGACATCTAACTCCAACAATTGGTATCAGAGAAGGTCGTCGCTTCATCTAGGGTGTCGTTGACACCTCTCCGGTTATAGTCTCATATTTGCATGAAATTTGGTGAGCATACTTAGGGTGTTTCAGAGATCAAAACAACTTCGGTAAATGGTGGCAAAATCGCGATCTGAGCTCGTTTCGACCTCTGAATGCACTGTCGCAATGCTTGTGCAGGCTATTTCATCTTTTTGTGCCAAAGGTATATACCTGTTCCCGTTCACCAGTATAAGTGTCTCGAAGTCTACTACAGGTTTAGCAGAATTCGTCTAGGCAGTTCCGTTCAACTTTTTGAGATACAATCAATTTTCTGCATCAAGGTAATTTTAGTCACCAGCCATGGGTGAAAGCAGTGATGTATTTTGTATGTTGGCTATTGAGCATAAGTTGGATGGTACCAACTACCCATTGTGGGCTTATATGATGCGACATGTATTGGTTGCAAAAGGAGTGTGGAACATTGTGCAGGGTGTCGAAAAACATCCTATCACTCCGACAACTATTACAACTACAAGTACTGAAGCTGATGCAAAAGGTGTCGAAGATGATGATATTCTACATATTCCTATTCGTGCTATGGTTTTTGTTGCACCTACTGCAGAGCAGATTTGTTGGGATGGCAGAGATGCTCAGGCACATGCATAAATAGCTTTGTCTCTCAGGCGTGCCATTATTCCTCACATTTGCTCTTGCAGAATAGCTAAGGATGCTTGGGATACACTTACCGCATTGTACCAAGCTAGGAATGTGGCTCATGTTGCTTACCTCCAAAAACAGTTGGAGAGTGAGCACATGAATGAAGGTGATTCTATGGACAGTTTCCCAACAAAGATCAAAGACTTGAAGGAACAATTGGTTTTTGCTGATGAGGTTATACCAGATAGCTCACTTGTGCAGACCGTTCTGAATGGTCTTCCTGATTCATATCAAAGTTTTGCTTCTACTCTTCGGTTGATGATGAAAGGCAATCCAAATGCCTTGTCATTTGAGGAGTTAGTCTTTGTTCTGTTGCAAGAAGATTAGTCCAGGCAGAACAGGTCCATTATGCGAGTTGCAGATCAAGCTTTCTTGGCTAGTTAGAAGGGCAAAGGAAAATGGAGCTCTTCAACTAGTAAGCAAAAATCTGCTAATTTTGCATAATCGAAGAGGGAAGACAAAGATGAAAAGAAATCAGAAAAGCAGAAATTGTTTTGCAAGTACTGTAATGGAAATGATCATATCATAAAGAATTGTCCTGAATTGGTTGCAAAAGAGGCAAAGAAAAAAGAGGAAGGAATGGTTGTTGCAGACGCCTCTACTCCAAAAACAGAGTCTGCTAATCTTGTGCAGGAAGACGAATGGGTGTTTACTACTGTTTGTAGTTTTCAACCATCTTCTCATGAGCAGTGCATGTCTACAGTAGACTCAGATGTTTGGTATTTTGACAGTGGGGCGACCAAACATATTACCTCGTAGCACATTTTTTCATCTTCACTCGAGCCTGCCCCTACAAGGAATACTGTTACATGCGAACTCCTCTTATCCTGTTATGGGAGTTGGTAAGATCATTTTGACTACCACTGATGGTAGCTCTTTCGCTTTGTGAGATGCTTTGTTTGTGCTAGGGATCAAGGAAAATCTATCATCAGTTTCTGCATTAGCCAAGACTTGGTTGTGAAATTTGTTGATGATAGGTGTAGAGTTCATGATCTATCAAATGGCGATGTGATTATTGCTTCTGGCATTTTATGTCGTGGGTTGTATAAGCTCATAGACTATGAAAGATCTGTAAATGATTCGGCATGTGTAGTACATGATTCTCAGGCTATGTCAGATGTAAAGCTTTGGCGTGCATGCTTTGGTCATTTGAATTTTGCTAGTTTGCTACGCCTAGAGAAATATGAAATGGTATCCTCTTTGCCCAAACTTGAGGCACCTGGAAAACATGTTTGTGAAGGCTGTATTTTGGGCAAAATGCAACGTTCTTCCTTTCCAGATGGTTCAGTTCGGGCTACTTAGAAGTTGCAGCTTGTACATAGTGGTGTCTATGGTCCTATGCAGACACCTTCTTTTGGAAATTATCTTTACTTCGTGACTTTCATCGATGATTGTTCCAGGTATGCATGGGTATATCCATTGAAGGCAAAGTCCGAAGTGTTCATGTGCTTCAAATAGTTTTTGGTTTTGGCTGAAAATCTATGAGCATGTAATGGGCACCCTCCGTTCTGATCGAGGGGGGGAATATATGTCTTCTGATTTTAATGCATTTCTAGCTAAACGTGGGATAAAACACTAGTGTACAGTGTCGTATACACCTCAACAGAATGGAGTTGCTAAATGAAAGAACATGTCACTCATGGAGATGGCGAGGTGTATGGTCAAGAGTCAAGCTTTGCCACATAGTTTCTGGCTTGAGGCTGTCATGTGTGCAACATATGTACTTGGCAGGTGTCCCACTAAAGTGCTGCAGTCTATCACTCCATATGAGGCTTGGCATGATCGCAAACCATTTGTTGCTCATCTGCGTGTTTTTGTTTGTTTTTCATATGCACTAGTGCTTGAACAACATCGCAAAAAATTTGATGATAAAGTAGTAAAATGTATTCTTGTTGGGTACAATTCTGAAATTAAAGGCTATCGTCTGTATCATCCACAGACTAAACCCATTCTGGTCAGCAGTGATGTTGCTTTTGTGGAAGATGCTATTCAACTATTGCTTTCATGTACTAAGGAGACATCTGTTAGCTCCAAAGACATGTATGATACTTTGCTGCCTCTTTTTATAGGTGGACAGTCTAGTGCTGGTCCTAATGAGGCAACTTCTCAGCCTTTGCAGGTTTCATGTGATGATTGAGATCATCCCATTTCTGATGCAGATTTACATGATGCACTTGTTGATGACAGAGCCGACATTGAAGAGGCAAAAACTATGCCAAAATGGTTGGTGCAGACCTTGCTTGATAGCAAATTAGATGCATCTCTGTCATATCATACTTGATCAGGCTCTCATAGTGCCTCTTTTGCATCAGATTGCTATGCTATGGCTGCATCTAGTGTCTATGATGAGAATGAGCCTGTTTCATTTGATGAAGCACAAAATGCAGAAAATTGGATGGCTACTATGCAATCTGAATATGACACTATAATGAAGAACGGTACTTGGTCTTTACGTGACTTTCCTCCTGGCAAGGAGGCCATTGGAACTAAGTGGGTTTACAAGCTGAAGCGTAAGCGTGATGGAACGGTTGACAGGTATAAGGCTAGGCTTGTTGCAAAGGGTTATGCACAGGAAAGAGGCATTGATTTTGATGAGACCTTTGCACCTACATGCCATATGACTACTATTCGGAGCATCTGTTGACTTGGAGCCCATCATGATTGGAATGTACATCAGTTGGACATTAAAATTGCATTTTTGAATGGTGAATTGCATGAAGAAGTGTATGTTTTTCAGCCTCGTGGCTTTGTGCAGAAAGGGCATGAAAACCAGGTGTGCAGATTAAAGAAGGCATTATATGGTTTAAAGCAAGCACCACGTGCTTGGTACGAGAAGATACATGCCTATTTGATTGCACATGGTTTTGAGAACAGTCCAACTAAAAGCACCTTATATGTTAAGCATGCTAATGATGATGGTGAAATGGCTTTGTGTCAAACGAAATATATTGACACATTATTGTAGCATTTTGGCCTTGAAGACTGTAAACCTATTGCCACTCCTATGGAAACACGTTTACGACTGTGTCTTCATGATGTTGGAGATGCATTTGATGTTGTTCTCTGTCAGCACGCTGTTGGATGCTTGATTTACTTTTGCATTACTCGGCCAGATATTCAGTTTGATGTCTCACAGATGAGCAGGTTTATGCATTGCCTAGGAGCCAAGCATTGGCAGGTGGTTGAGCACATCTTTCGCTACTTGAGTGGTACCTGGCTACTTTGTTTGTTTTATCCCAATGGGGGATCACTACTACCATATTTGCATGCTTTTTTTTTACTCTGATTGGGCTACTTGCTATGACACTCGTGTGTCCACTAGTGGCTTTTGCTTCATGCTTGGTAGCTCATGTATATCTTGGTTGAGCAAGAAGCAGCCTACTGTGGCCACTTCCAGTTGTGAGGGTGAGTATAGGGCAACTTTCACAACAATTGTTGAGTAAGTGTGGCTCAGACGCCTTATGACTGATTTGGGTGTTGGTTAGTCTTCTACCACCACCATCTTCACTGACAGTCAGAGCTTATTGGCAGTTGCGAGGAACCATGTTTTCCATGCTCGCACTAAGCACATTGAGGTGCATTATCATTATGTGAGGGAGAGGTTCTCTGCTGGGGAGATCAACTTGGCATATGCGCCCACGCAGGAGAACATTGCAGACCTTTTCACGAAGGCTCTGCCTAGGGAGAAGTTTGAAGCTTTTCGCAAAGCTTTGGGTTTACTTCCTTTCGTGGAGTGATCTCCACATAGCTTGTCACTTCCTTATACATGAGTGCTGGCTACTTGTTCACCGCATCACTCCCAGGGGGGATTTGTTGATATATTTAGGTAGTGATGTGTGTGAAAACTCTAGGACTGCCGGGGTACTTTTTTCCCTCTTTAGGAGGTTTTTTTCCCTCGGCTTGTATATAGGCCTATTGTCCTAATGGGCTATTTATCTTTTTATGTTGTCTAGTAATACGTTCAGTATTTTGTGTTGTGCTCCAAGCTTCTTCTTCTTCCTTGTGTTGTTCACGTGCTTCCGCAGACGTCTAAATCCAACATGTGTCAATGATATAGCTAATAGTTCAATGATATAGCTAAGAGTTGGATCTGCATAGCTAACAATCTTTATAAGATCAAAGTATTTAACATAAGTCTATAAGAGTGATTGTACAAAATATTTTGTTATCTTCATACTCAGTGTCTTCGTATATGACCTTAAAGTATTCCATGATCTATAGTTAAGCTCTCTTCATCAAAAGGAATAGCTATATTGACACCATTGTAGAAAAGGCTCACTCTGGTCACTTTGAGTGTTCATAATTACATCAACTTCTAGAATCAGAGCCTTAGGCTCAAAATCTTCCTTTGTATTTCCTCCTTTGTCAGGCCATGTTGAATCTTTGGGTGATTCCTTTCAATCTTAATAAATTTAGGTTCCATTACCACATGGTCCATCCTCTTTCATTTTTTTTATTTTCTTGGTATCATTTTAGGCACCTAATTCCCTTGTGGTCTAAACATGTACAATATTAGTTTGAGTTGAAACTAATACTTTGTTTAGTTTTTGATCTTTTTGGGCATATTTCTACTCAACTTCTGTTGCAACATGAGCAATTTGAGTTGAAACTGATACATTGTTTAGTTTCTAGTCTTCTTGATCTTTGTGCTAAACTTCTATTGCAACATGATCAATTTGAGTTGAAACTGATACTTTGTTTGGTTTTTTATCTTCTTGGGCATCTTTGTGCTCAACTTCTGTTGCATCTTGACATTGATTTGTTGAGGATGGAGCATTATCATTCATAGAAGTTGTGGATGGAACTTTGTTCTTTATCCAACCTATAACCAAAAATCATTGTAGCTTACAATCAATGACACTGTCAATCTATCAAAATTTGTACATGGATATATAATATGAAGCATAGAAGACAAAATATTTAATAACATTGTTACAAAATAGGCTAAATACAAAATTCAATGAGAGCTAATAGATTTGGAAAATGTCACATGCGTGGATAGTAACCATTACAAAGGGGTGATGTAAGAGGGTGAACACTAGTACTAAATAGTGCTATCAATTTCCTCACTTTGACCATTCATTTTAGGATGAAAAGGACTAGAAATTTATTTCCATCCCTTCTTTTCTAAATAATGCAGCCCAAGATAAGTAGGAAACCAATATCATAATCCAACAAAATAACTTTGAGACAACCAAGATGTGAAAAATTACATGTAATAAAGAATTCAATAGATTAAGGTGTAGTCATTTTCATTCCTAAAAGTACTAAAATATATATTTATTCAAACTATCTACTACTCCGTAAATCATATCATTGTGAAAAGACATCATGAGAGGAATGGTTATAAATATCATGAAAATATGTTCTCAATGTTTATGATGGCATAAAAATTTCAATTTTTTTCCAAATTGGTGCTTAACATTGTGGAATGACTTGTCAAATGCCTTTTCCATATAATACCAAAAGAAGAATTGTTTACATGAAAGAATAGTATCATATGTGACAATGTCCCATGTGTGCAAGTTAATGTATTCCCAAGTTTGTGCTCAAACTTCTATTGCAACCTGACACTGATTTGATAAGGATGGAGCATTATCTTTCATGGAAGTTGTATATGGAACTTTGGTCTCCATCTGACATATAGCCAAACATCATTGCAATCAATGGCCCCATTGAGCTATCAAATATGTACATGCTATATAATATGAAGCACAAACAACAAAATATTTTAATAACATTGATACAAAATAGGCTGATTACAAAATCCAATGATAGCTAATAGATTTGGATGATGCCACATATGGGGATAGTAACCATTACAAAGGAGAGTGATGTAAGAGGGTTAACACTAGTACCATTCTTCCAGAAGATCCTCTATATCAGGTACAATGCCTCCATTCAAGTGGGACCGAGTAGTCTGCCGCCTTGTAATTGGGTGCAAATGGCTTGGTTTCTTCTATCGTTTCACATGTGCTTACAAATTTCTTTTTGCATTTTCCATAAGTTGCACTAGAGTGGCATCTTATTCTACATCAACACCTACAACTTTTGTTGGGGATCCAGATATGTTAGAAACTGAGATTGGCTTACAATAGATTTGCTTCAATGAGGATTCATTTGCAATATTCATTTGAAGATGATTTTTGTTTGAAATGTGATTAGGATAAGAAGTTGGATTATGCAGATGATCCTTGTTCGAACAAACAATGGGATAAATAGTTGGAAGAGGAAAATTCTTTGAAAGACTAGTATTTGAAGGAAGAACTTAATTTGGATGAGTATTTGGATTAGACCATGAAGGAAGATACCTTTGGGGGATATCGTCTAGGTTACAACTATTCCCTAGCCTAGATTCAAATTGATGGGCAAAAAACATGTGGATAGAAAGTGGGACCTCTTTATCAACTACAAAGTTGGGATAGCTATTTAGATAGGTAGATAGTCGAATAAATTTTTAGCTATTGGATAACTATTTAGCTAGATAGGTAGATATCTAAATAATGTTTTAGCTATTGGATACTATTTAACTTCATAGGTAGATAGTTGGAAAACTATTTAGCTATTAGGTAGCTATTTAGATAGATAGATAGATAGATAGATAGATAGATAGATAGATAGATAGATAGATAGCTTGATCTTGATAACTATTTAGCTATTAGGTAGGTATTTAGATGGATATCCATTTAGCTAGATAGATAGTAGGATATCTGTTTAGCTAGATAGATAGATAGCTGAATAACTTTTTAGCTATAGGATAGCTATTTAGATTCATAGGTAGATAGCTAGATAACTATTTAGCTATTAAGTAGCATTTAGATGGGTAGATAATTTGATAACTATTTAGATATTAGGTAGCTATTTATGTATATAGGTAGATAGCTTGATAACTATTTAGCTATTAGGTAGCTATTTAGATGGATAGGTGGATATAATGATGAATACTTAGCTAACAAGAAGCTATTTATCTAGATAGGTAGACAACTAGATAGCTACATAGATAGTAGGATAGCTATTAAACTAGATAGGTAGATAACTGAATAAGTTTTTAGCTATTGGATAGCTATCTAGCTTCATAGGTATGTAGATAGATATGTAGATAGCCAAATAACTAAGTAGCTAATAGGAAGCCATTTAGCTTTGATAGGGACCTAGCTAGATAACTATTTAGCTATTGGATAGCTATTAAGCTAAATAGGTAGAAAACCAAATAACTATTTATTTAGATAGTAAAATATTAATACGTTGATACTTAAAATGTGATTGGGAAGTACAGAAATAGATGATTGTTTGCTAAATCAAGATGAATGGAAGCTATATATGTTGATATATTTAGGTAGTGATGTGCGTGAACACACTAGGATCACCGTGCGCTTTTTTCCCTCTTTAGGAGTTTTCTCCCTCGGCTTGTATATATGCCTATTGCCCTAATGGGCTACTTATCTTTGTACATTCTCTACTAATACATTCAGTATTGTGTGTTGTGCTCCAAGCTTCTTCTTCCTTATGTTGTTCATGTGTTTCCGCAGATGTCTAACTCCAACAATTGGTATCAGAGTAGGTCACCGCTTCATCTAGGGCATCGTCGACACCTCTTCGGTTGTAGTCTCAGAATCGCATGAATTTTGGTGAGCATACTCAGTGTGCCGAAATCGTGATCTGAGCTCGTTTCAACCTTTGAACACACTATCACAGTGCTTGTGTATGCTATTTTGTCTTTTTGTGCCTAAAGGCCTATACCAATTTCAATTTGCTAGTATAAGCATCTCAAAGTCTGCTACATGTTTAGCAGAATTCGTATGGGCAATTTGTTCAACTTTTTGAGATACAATAAATTTTATGCATCAAGGTATTTTAGTCACTAGCCATGGCTGAAAGGAGTGATGTATTTTGTATGTTGGCTCTTGAGGATAAGTTGGATGGTACCAACTACCCAATGTGGGCTTATATGATGCGACATGTATTGGTTGCAAAAGGACTGTGGAACATTGTGCACGGTGTTGAAAAATGTCCTATCACACCTGCAACTGTTACAATTGCAGGTACTGAAGCTGATGTAGAAGCTATCGAAGATGATGATATTCTGCATATTCCTGTCCGTGCTTCGATTTCTGCTGCACCTACTGTAGAGCAAATTTGTTGGGATGGCAGAGATGCCCAGGCACATGCATTGATAGCTTTGTCTATCAAATGTGCCTTTATTCCTCACATTTGCTCTTGCAGAACAGCAAAGGATGCTTGGGATAGCTAGGAATGAGGCTTGTGTTGCTTACCTCCGAAAACAGTTGGAGAGTGAGCACATGAATGAAGGTGATTCTATGGACAGTTATCTAACAAAGATCAAAGACTTGAAGGAACATGTGATTTCTGATGATGAGGTTATACTAGATAGCTCACTTGTGCAGACCGTTCTGAATGGTCTTCCTGATTCATATAAGAGTTTTGCTTCTACTCTTCGGTTGATGATGAAAGGCAATCCAAATGCCTTGTCATTTGAAGAGTTAGTCTCTGTTCTGTTACAGGAAGATCAGTCTAGGTAGAATAGGTCCATCATGCATGTTGCAGATCAAGCTTTCCTAGCTAGTTAGAACGGCAAAGGAAAATGGAGCTCTTCAACTAGTAAGCAGAAATCTGCTAATTCTACACAATCAAAGAGGGAAGACAAAGATGAAAAGAAATCAGAAAAGTAGAAATTGTTTTGCAAGTATTGTAAAGGAAATGATAATATCATAAAGAACTATCCAAAACTGGCTGCTAAAGAGGCAAAGAAGAAAGAGGCTGGAATGTTTGTTGCAAAGGCCTCTACGCCAAAAACAGAGTTTGCTAATCTTGTGCAAGAAGAAGAATGGGCGTTTACTACTGTTTGCAGTTTTGACCCATCTTCTCATGAGTAGTGCATGTCTATAGTAGATTCAGATATTTGGTACTTTGACAATGGGGCGAACAAACATATTACCTCACAGTGCAGTTTCTTCTCTTCACTCAGGCCTACCCCTACAGGGAATAATGTTACATGCACCAACAACTCCTCTTATCCTATTATGGGAGTTGGTAAGATCATTTTGACTACTGCTAATGGTAGTTCTTTCACTTTGTGAGATGCTTTATTTGTGCTAGGGATCAAGAAAAATTTGTTATCAGTTTCTGCATTAGCGAAGATTGGCTTGGTTGTGGAATTTGTTGATGACAGATGTACAGTTCACGATCTGTCAAATGGCGATGTGGTTATTGCTTCTGGCATTTTATGGCATGGCCTGTATAAGCTCATAGACTATGAAAGATCTGTAAATGATTCAGCATGTGCAGTACATGATTCTCAGGCTATGTTAGATGCAGAGCTTTGGCATGCATGCTTTGGTCATCTGAATTTTGCTAGTTTGCTATGCCTGCAAAAATCTGAAATGGTGTCCTCTTTGCCCAAACTTGAGGCACTTGAAAAACATGTTTGTGAAGGCTGTATTTTGGGCAAAATGAAGCCTTCCTCCTTTCCAAAAGATGGTTCATTTCAAGCTACTCAAAAATTGTAGCTTGTACATAGTGATGTTTGTGGTCCTATGCAGACACCTTCTTTTGGAAATTATCTTTACTTTGTGACTTTCATCGATGATTTTTCTAGGCATTCATGGGTATATCCATTGAAGGCAAAGTCCAAAGTGTTCATGTGCTTCAAATAGTTTTTGGTTTTGGCGAAAAATCTGTCAACATGTAAAATGGGCACCCTCCATTCTGATCGGGGGGGGGATATATGTCTTCTGATTTTAATGCATTTCTGGATGAACGTGGGATAAAACACCAGTGTACAGTGCCATATATGCCTCAACAGAATGGAGTTGCTGAACGAAAGAACAGGTCACTTATGGAGATGGCGAGGTGTATGGTCAAGGGTCAGGCTTTACCACATAGTTTCTGGCTTGAGGCTGTCATGTGTGCAACATATGTACTTAACAAGTGTCCCACTAAAGCACTGTAGTCTATCACTCCATATGAGGCTTGGCATGATCGCAAGCCATCTATTGCTCATTTGTGTGTTTTTGGTTGTTTGGCATATGCATTAGTGCCTAAACAACATCGTAGAAAATTGGATGATAAAGCAGTAAAATGTATTTTTGTTGGGTACAGTTCTGAAAGTAAAGGCTATCGTCTGTATCATCCACAAACTAAACGCATTCTGGTTAGCCATGATGTTGTTTTGGTGGAAGATGCTATTCAGTCATTGCTTTCATGTACTAAGGAGACATCTGTTAGCTCCAAAGACATGTATGGTACTAAATTGCCTCTTTTTATAGGTGGACAGTTTGGCGATGGTCCTAATGAGGCTTCTTTGCCTTTGCAGGTTTCATGTGATGATGCAGATTATCCCATTTCTGATGCAGATTTACATGATGCACTTGATGAGAGAATTGATATTGAGGAGGCAAAAATTATGCCAAAATGGCTCGTGCATACTGTGTGTGATAGCAAATTAAATGCACCTCTGTCATATCATACTTTATCAGGCTCTCATAGTGCCTCTTTTGCATCAGATTGCTATGCAATGGCTTCATCTAGTCTCTATGATGAGACTCAACCTGTTTCGTTTAATGAAGCACGAAATTCAGAAAATTGGATGGCTATTAAAGGCCTATTCAGGAAAAATGGGAATTACACAGTATTTTGAGACAGCTCTTTGTGTCCCAATATTTTAATTTTTGACTCATCCACACACTAAAACATGTTATTATCTCTTAATTGGAGTATATTAAGTTGATACTTTAATATTAAGTTTAATTTTATATGGGGTATCAAGGTTGGGCTCAAACTTAAGAATTTAACATAGTAAATATTGTAATTGGGACTTGAATAATTCCCAGATTCCTTGAATAGGCCTTATTATGCAATCTGAATATGAAGCTATAATGAAGAATGGTACTTGATCTTTATGTGACTTGCCTCCTGGCAAGAAGGCCATTACCTGATGGTACATTTGATAGGTATAAGGCTAGGCTTGTTGCAAAACGTTATGCGCACTGATTTTGATGAAACCTTTGCTCCTACTTGCTGAATGACTATTGTTCATAGCATCTGTGCACTTGCAGCTCATCATGGTTGGAATGTACATCACGTGGATATTAAAACAATATTTTTGAATGGTGACTTGCATGAAGAAGTGTATGTTTTTCAGTTCTGTGGCTTTGTGCGGAAAGGGCATGAAACCAGGTGTGCAGGTTAAGAAAGGCTTTATATGGTTTGAAACAAGCACCATGTGCTTCGTATGAAAAGATACATGCCTATCTGATCGTACATGGTTTTGAGAACAATCCAACTAAAAGCACGTTATATGGTAAGCATGCTAATGATGTACTTCTGATCATTGTGGTGTATGTTGATGACATGTTGCTCACTAATCCTCATGAGAAGCATATTGCTGATTTCAAGGCTGATTTACATGCATCATTTGAGATGTCTGATTTGGGGCATTCACATCATTATTTGGGCATTCAGTTTATGCACATTGATGGTGGAATGGCTTTGTGTCAAACAAAATATATTGACACATTATTGCAGGGTTTTGGCCTTGAAGACTGTAAACCTATTGCCACTCCTATGGAGACAAGTTTATGATTGAGTCTTCATGATGTTGGAGATGCATTTGATGCTATTCTCTATGAGCAAGCTATTGGATGCTTGATTTACTTATGCATTACTCGGTGAGATATTCAGTTTGCTGTCTCACACATGAGGAGGTTTATGCATTGCCCAAGAGTCAAACATTGGCATGCGGTTAAGCGCATCTTTTGCTACTTGAGTGGTACTAAGATACTTGGGTTGTTTTATCCCAAGGTGGGATCACTACCACCATATTTGCATGCTTTTTATGATTCTGATTGGGCTGGTTGCTATGACACTTGTGTGTCCACTAGTGGCTTTTGCTTCATGCTTGGTAGCTCATGTATATCTTGGTTGAGCAAGAAGCAACCTACTATGGCAACTTCTAGTTGTGAGGCTGAGTATAGGGCAGGTTTCCCAGCGACTGTTGAGTGTGTGTGGCTCAGATGCCTTATGGTTGATTTGGGTGTTGGTCAATCCTCTGCCACCACCTTCACTGACAGTTAGAGATTGAGGTGCATTATCATTATGTTAGGGAGAGGTTCTCTATTGGGGAGATAAGCTTGGCATATGTGCCCACATAGGAGAACGTTGTAGACCTTTTCACGAAGGCTCTGCCCAGGGAGAAGTTTGAAACTTTTCACAAAGCTTTGGGCTTACTTCCTTTTGTGGAGTGATTTCCAGATGGCTTGGCGCTTCCTTATACATGAGTGCTAGCTCCTTGTTCACCGCATCACTCCCAGGGAAGATTTGTTGATATATTAGGTAGTGATGTGTGTGAACACACTAGGACCGTCGGGGCACTTTTTTCCCTCTTTAGGAGGTTTTTTTCCCGCGGCTTGTATATATGCCTATTGCCCTAACCGGCTACTTATCTTTGTACATTCTCTAGTAATACATTCAATATTGTGCGTTGTGCTCCAAGCTTCTTCTTCTTCCTTGTGCTGTTCGTGTGCTTCTGCAGACGTCTAACTCCAACAATATACAACTATTTAGTGAGATCGCAAATAGTGTATACTCGTCTACCTCGTCTGCCCCTGTTCTTGTGGGATAAGGGGGGTCCCATGGGTACTATGCCCTTCCTTGTACAGTTGTTAATTTCAAAGTTAAAGTCCGGGGGAGTAGGCCTCGGCCGAACCTCCATTTAAAAAATAAAAAAATAAAAATAAAAAAAAAAAGCTTACCTCTGTCAAATTTGAATGCACCATTAAAGTATGTAGAAAATGTTTGCCACATATGTTATGGTATTTCATTACCACATTCACCTAAACAATTGACTTACATATGACAATGTGCTGCAAAACAGATGTAATGATACGAATGGTTACATGGCATAAGGTGCACCAAAAAACTCACGTTCTCCTCAATATTCAAACCACATGCGATGCACATCCTTGAAACAAGGAATGTGATGATGGTAATTGTGGGGAAGGTTATGGCGATGAGGGTGACAAGTCATTACTCCAACATTCTTAAGATGTTGTTTACAAATGATGGATGTCGATTCGCATTATCAAATCGATCCTTTTGCAACTTTTATTCAGCCTATGTATGCAACAATCCATGTGATCAATATTCAACCTTTCAAAAATCTCCCAATCAATGTCAATAAGGCTTAAATTATCTCTAGTTCATGCACCTTCTCATTTGCATCTGGTTGAGCCCCTAACAACTCCAAATTAATAATATAGATGTGGATTAATGTCTCCAATTGAATCTTCCTCTTCGGATCCATTCCCACATCACCTTTCAATTCCTCTAGATCTACTTGTAACTTTTTTCTCATCTAAATGACTGTTGTACTCACTTTAGACTCAGCTGCCTTAGATACCTTGGCTTGATCCACATTAGATCACCCTATCCAACTTAACCTTTTCATTATCAGCTAACCTACCTTGTGGAACATGTAACTTAGCTATATCATGTTTATGTTCTTGTAACTCGGCATCCACCATAGGCTCTAAAAGCAATGAAGCATCATCATTCAAAAATTATAAAACCTTTGCATCTTCCATTGCAACATACACATCTTCCTATGTCTCTCAACAGATGCGTCTACAACCACAACCCATGCCCCTTGATACATAGTTAGATACATTGATATCTATGCAGTAGTGCGATTCTCAAATGCAAGGGCTCTTGCAAACTTTATAGAGAATTCATAGTTTATTGGTATCTCCTGGTACACCTTTTGATGCAACACCATCACTAGATCATATAATTTTGGCCTGACATATTTCACCTTCATTTTTCCCTTGACTCGAGTTACTTTGAACACAAGCAACCAATGTACGTTGCTAATTGACTTTTTTGATATAATAATTGGATCTATACCAATGATAGAGAGGCCATACATGGCAATGAATTCTTCTTTTTTTGGAAGAATACGTTGTGGTTTAGCACTTTTGAATATGGTGGATATAACAATCTACATCAACAATGTAAATTATTGGTCATAAATGCGACTAAGAAGGTGACGATTGACTAATGAGTCGAATAACTTGAATCAATGAGAGGTTTACCTCATCCATTTCTTGTGTTTCAACATCAGACTCCTAACTGATGACACCTCTCCTCTGCCAAAAACAAAAGCTCTTAGATTAGAGCCAAGAAGAATACTCCTAATCATGGCCGTGCATATGAATTTGAAGATTGTCATCTTCAATGCCATTTGCATCACCTTCAATGACTATATTTGTAGGTGTAGTAGGTCATTTTTCAACACCTGCACAATATTCTACAATCCTTTTGCTACCAATTCATGATGCATCATATATGACCATAATGGGTAATTAGTACCATCTAATCTATCCTCAACACCCAACATACGGAATACATCATTGCTTTCAACCATGGCCACTGACTTAAATACCTTGATGCAAAAAAATGATTGTATCTTGAAAAGTTGAACATGACTACCATGTCGAGTTCTGCTAGATCTATAATAGACTTCGAGGCACTTGTACTCGCAAACCGAAACTCGTATATATGTTTGGTACAAAAGGATGAGATTGCCTACACAGGAACAGCGAAAGTGCATTTTGAGGTAGAAATGAGCTCTAAGTATGCTCACCAATTTTTATGTGATTATGAGACTGTGATCAAAGGGTCGTACTCTTATAAGCAAAGTTTCATGTTGTGATAAGGGCGCATTGGGTGATACTCCTATCTTCCGTGGTACTAAGTCAACTAGTTCCTTGAATCGTGGAGTATGTGAAATGACACTAGAAGCATAGTTAGCTCTCTCTTGCATTTGAGATAGCTTGAGGTCCTTGGTTAGATTATCTTCCAACTATATAAACATGTGTAGAAAAGCATCTCTTATATCCAATCAGTACACTAGGGCTCCAAGCTCTCCACTTGTGAGTCCATACAAAAAGAGAGATACAATCTTTCCTTTGGGAGGGATCTTTGTCTGATCACATTTCTTCATGTACTACTTGAACCATTGAGTAACCCATCTCACTAATTTCCAAATAGGAATTCTAAGCACTCCTATGTGCTACAATCTTCTCTCATGATATTTGACTATAGTTTGCTCTTAAATTTCCAATTGTTTTACCTAATCTTAAGAGTATATAGAATGTCTTCCTATTTCTAGGTTTCTTTTTCTCTAGATGTCCATGATTTCCAAGCTAGCTTTGATTGTGTTAGCTATTTGCTTGTTGTTTCCATTTTTAGGTGTTTCAAATGAAAAATAATGCTAGAACTAAGACATAGCCAACGCAAAGCTAGTTCCAAGAGTACCTAGATCTCAATCCATCCCAAAAGTACATCAATCAAGCTTCTAATGTATGCACGATGTCACAATCCCCATTTTGCGGCTCAATTTCTCTCCGATTCTTAGACAAAAAAACTGTTTTCTTCCTATAGCACCACCCATACAACAAAGAGCTTCTGAATTATGCAAGAAAAAAAAAATTCCACACATTAGCCATGATCTACCTAGACACAATGCCTACATTCCAAAACAATCATGATGTCCTGCAAGGTGATGTCTTTTAGAGAAATTGTAATGTCTTTGAAGTGATCATGATGTCCCAAATATGCGCTCCCCATTGAAGAGCAATCAATTATGCCTAAGAACAAACATAAACCCTAGCTTCCATACCCAAGCAATCAAGAATGGCTGATGTCCCAATGTCCCATATAGTGAAGCAATCATTGGTGACCAATGTTTGTTCCCTATGTGCTTAGGAAATTGCCAAGTTCTCAAGATAAATTTTAATTTCTTGGTGCAAATTTGAGCAATTGTGATGACTCTTAGAAAATTACAATATCCTAACCATGATGGCTCCCAAATACAGAGCCATCACAAGTTCTTTGCTAAATTTTCAACATGTGATATTTTGGATATTTGACCCTATGAGTATATAGGTGTCATGGCTATTTTTTGGTCTAATTGAATAAAAATATACCTAATTATTTTCATATAAATGTGAGTCATGAGGTCTCTATCCATGCATATAATGGCCCAAAACAAAAGAAAAAATGTTAAAATGTACTCATCAAGCTCTTCCACCCTCTAAAATGGTTTGGTAAATAATTGCTCCAATCTCGAGATATGATGCTCCAAATTTCATGCTCTCACTCTTGCTTTCTTTTGCTCACTCACCAAAATAGCCAAAATATGCAAATTTTGTAGCTTTTAGGAATCTTGCCAAAGCCTCAAAATTGATAGAAGTGGCGTGAAAAGTGTGTATATGTGATAGATGGTTGAGAATTCTTGATTCTCGCTACCTAATCCTATCAAACATGACTAACGAGAATGAAATGTATGCAAAAATGAAAGTGAATTTAGATATGAGCTCCTACAAGTGCAAACATGCATGAATATCAAAATTATACGGAAGCATGTACCTTTCTTGATCACCGATTTCAAGATGCATACTTCAATCTTATGAAAACCATCTCATAAGCACCAACATCTACAATGAATCCTTGAAAATGGTGCCAAAGAATACATGTAGACCCTCAGGATTTGTGTAGCTTACAAACATCAAGTGGTGCATCTGATATCGTTGAAATTATCAAACCAAGATAAGAAATATTGGATGGCACATAAAACAATCTGAAGAGATGACTATGTGTACAAATATCAAGAGAATGCCTTTGTCAAGCATAAGTATTGGCCACTATAATATTGAAAGAGCCATATATCTCAAATCATTAATGAGGAACCTATTCTCTTGCGTGACAACATGTTCCTAAAAAATGGTGTAAAACAACAGTCACTTTGCAACCAAGGATTTCTCAAAGGTTTACGACTAAGACAAAAACCAAGGCATAGAACTTGGCATAGTTTGTCATTTGATTCACTAAAGTCACATCATTGGATGCACGTGAGAGAGGACCTCAATGATCAAGGAAGATAGAGGTTCCTGGCACTTCTCGGGAGGTCACTGATCCCAGTACTGTTCCCCCTAAAGCTTGCTTAGCTGGCAATCTCTTGCCACTAAGCTACACACTGTGGTGTTTGAGGAAGGGAAAAGACTAACGTTAACATTACGTTGAACATGTGCCTTATGTATGGCCTTGTAATATAGCCCTATGCACACATAATTTAAACAACATTGAAAGTTTTATGATGGTGCAAGGTTGGTCTTGAGAAAATTACTGAAGGGCATATCGATGGCAAAGTTTCCTATTCTAAAAAAAGGAATTGAAACATTGAAGCCAACAGACTTCATGTTCGACCTTCAAATTTTTGGATGATGAAATTTCTTTGCAATGATCATTCTCGTAGCTTTATCGAGTATTTGAGTATGTTTTATAGAAATGCTTCTAGATGTCTCGATAATGTGGCTACACTTTGTTGCTATGAATTGACGCCCTTTGAGGATGTGGACAATTAAATAGAGATCAAAGCTAGGTCACTAGGTGCAGGCCCACATATCCATGCATACTTTAGGTGTACAAGACTACATGAGTGCATCAAGATAGTTATTGATTTCCACATCCTTTTTCCTTTTGTTAGTTAGTTGATATGTGGGATGTGAGCATCAAGATTGAGGTATAGAAAAAAGACGTCCCCCTTGATTTATGAGTTGCATTGGTTACTCGTTTCTCTCTTGCCCTTTGGATTCTTAAATGTGTGCACTTTGAACTCTTGAATCCTCTTACAGACAAGATAAAGATCGTGTGCCACTAAATCTTGTGAGATGAATTCTTTTTAGTGGGACCTTGTTGATTTCCTTTAGTAGCTATGTATAGATCGACTCTTTTGAACAACTAAAGGAAACCATTAGCAGCCAAAACAAAGTATACATGTGACATTTTACCTCTCTCATTACAATGTATCCCCCTCGTGCACACGACCATGTAATGTATATTTATGTCAACAAAACTCTAAATTGGCTCAAAAAATATGGTTGTGCAATGAGAACATGGTTCTTGTAGGAAGAGCTTGTTCTATATTATCAAAGTTACTCTAGATATGTCATGAATTCTTCCTCCAAAAAACATTATCGAGAATTTAATATATTTTGTATTATTGTTGAGGATACCGATTGGTGTGTGCTTTGTCGTATTTTAACACGTTCAAAACGACCTTAGCACTATGCTCTTCACACAATAACTATCTTATCATCTCATGGCCTCAAAATCCAAACTGAATCAACTCCCACTATTAAGGTTTAGGATATCAATGGATCGAAGACCAAAATCAAGCTTCACTATAAGATGGGTAAACCTTCCTACATTCGAGACCAAAGATCAATGAATTGGTAATACATGAGCTCACAACAACTACTCAAGGAGTACCCAAAAAAAAGGACTATTTTAAAAATCAAATGAATTTTACTATGCCTAACAAGCTCTTCGCAGAATTCTGGATGATCAAAGCTCAAATGAAATCTACATCTTTTAAATCAAAGTTTATTTTAAAAAACAACCAAACATTCTACTCTCTAAACCCCTCAATGGAAATAACATGATTGTATCACTCTCCTCTCTTCCCAACCTCGATGACCCCCAAATGAAATAAACTGATCTGTCTTTGCAAAACATGGAGCAAGTTGACAACACAATCAACGAGAGATGATCAATGAGTATCCAATAAATGATCCTCTAATTCATTATCCTCAAGTTTGAGAACAGGTATTCAAGTAATGATCCTCTTGTTCCCATCATCAAGATTCAAAAGGTTCTAACAACACAATTGATAACAAGAGATGGTGAACAAGTATCTCAACATATGATCCTATGTAGTTCTTCGTTGTCAAGATTGAGAAGGTCCAAGATGTTGATGGCTAAAAGGCCAAGAAGCTTTGACCAAGAGAGGAGAGGGTGGATTCAATTCAGGGACCTCATTAACCAAAGAAGGCTAGACTGTAATAACTTGTATCTTCTTAGAAGCAAAACTAATGCTTGGGGTGAATCAGTGGTGCATCTCATTGATCAAGAGGATTCCCATAGATGCAAAATGAAGTGGAATCTAAGCAATACATTCAAAGCCATCTCTGAAGTCAAGGAAAACCTTAAGATGCACCACATTTTTGAAACCCTGAGGTAAATTCAAATATCCTTTAAACTAGGAAAAATATCCCGACATAATGTAAATAGAAATACAAATGCATATGTTTTGTATATCTGTTGGAATCACTTTGAAAGCCAATGAAGAATTTTTCAAGCCCATGATCCTTGCAAAGTGCAAACAATTTATTCCCTGATCTATTGTCTCTGAGCCAATAGCAATTTTGATATTCTGGATCAACATATCCTAGAGTGCCCTATGGTGTTGTGGAGACAATCGTCAATTCCAAGGGGACAAGCCTAGAAATCACAAAGTCAACCAGTTTTGCATGGAAAGATTCATTCAGCAGAATGTTGGTTGTCTTCATATCTCTTTGTAAAATCAGTGGGAATGTGTTGTGTAAGTAAGACAGTGCTCTTGCTATCTCCATAGTAGTGTTTAGCCATTAAAGCTATGTTCAAATACTAGTAGCAAATCCATTAAAGATGTGTTCAAATACTAGTAGCAAATCCATGTCATTTTTATAGCAGAAGCCGTGCAATTTCACAAGATTAGGGTGGTGTAACCTTCAAAGTGTCCTAATGATCCATTCTATTAGAACTTTGATGGAAGAGTCTCTTGATTGCAACAAGTAGCCCATCCTTGAGCACACCTCGATATGCAGATCCGAATCCCCCATCACCAATAACACGGTCATCAGAGAAGCCATTTGTAGCCTCATAAAGATCTTGATATGAATATCCTTGAGCAGAAATGGCCCAAACATGAGAACCATTTTCGGCATAGATAATTATCGATTTCCACATCCTTTTTCCTTTTATTACTTGTTATGTGGGGTGTGAGCATCAAGATTGAGGTTTAGGAAAAAGTTCTGCCGCTTGAATTGGTCAAGTTGGCTATGAGTTGCATTGGTTCCTCGTTTCTCTCTTGCCCTTTGGATTCTTAAATGTGTGCACTTTGGACCTTCAATCCTCTTACAGACAAGATAAGGATCATGTGTCACTAAATCTTGTCAGATCAATCTTTCTAGTGGCACCTTCTTGATTTCCTTTAGTGGCTATGTATAAATCAACTCTTTTGAACCTAGATTACTGAACTAATACCTAAAAGAAACCATTAGTAGCCAAAACAAAGTCTTCATTAGTATGCACGACCATGTAATGTGACCCTAGATCGAATGCATATTTATGTGAAAAAACCCTAAATTGGTTCAAAAGACATGATTGTGCAATGAGAACACGGTTCTTGTAGGAAGAGGCTTGTTCTATATTACCAAAGTTTCTCTAGATATGTCATGAAGTCTTCCTCCAAACAATATTATCGAGAATTCAATATATTTTGTATTATTGTTGAGCATACCAATTGTTGTGTGCTTTGTCATATTTTAACACATTCCTTGGTGTTGTGAGCCCATGGTCAATGCTCATTAAGCTAGAAGGGACCGCTTTGGCATCCAAATGTACCTAGAATCTTTGATTATTGAGCGAATTTGGGAATCCAAATTTCATTTATTTCACTCAACCGTTTATTTTATTTTTAGCATGATTAGCTACTTCCTTTGATTCTTCTTCTTTTCTTTCCTACTTGATGGTTGGCTACTTGATTGTATTGAGTCCTAATTAACTATTGTGACACCAAAATATGACATCTATTGAAATTTGGGCCTTTTACAATATTGTTCTAGTGACACCATTCAATGTATTATTCCTGAAGGTAAGCGATCTTCAATTACTTGAGGCGTATTTGGTATCCAAAAGTCTCTCTCTTGTGCTTGGCCTAGATCATATTCTTTCACACTCAAACTTGCATTATTTTACCATCATAGTTTCTAACTGAAAGTTGACATGTTTGTGACTTCTTTCTTTTTGTCCTCTTCGGCTTACATTTGAACCTTTTCTTCGCTAGTTGCTTGAGATCAACGTCCATTCTTGCTTGAACTTAATGAAAACTTGGGCTCCCACCAGAGTTTGTAGTACTTTGCATGTCAAAATATGCAAACTTGGACTCCCGTATTCCTTTTATTCTTACTCTTTGGGAACCACTATCTACACTTCCTTTCTCACCCCCTATATACTAATTATTCTTTGAGTGCTTTATTCTTGATGCTCCCTCAAACTCATGTAGAGTTTTGTGCAATGCATCCCTGTTGGCATCATATGGGAAGAAGCCAAGTATGGGCATGCATGCGGATCTAGCACTAAGGCAAGCTATTAAAATTTTATCAAACCTTACATCATTTCAAAAGTGATTCTCATCACTAGAAACCCTTGTAAATACCGTTTCATCTTTTTGTAGCTCCATTTTGTACAAGCCGAGGAGTCCTCGAGCTTGGGGAGCTTTAGAAGTAGTTGCCTGCCAATTTTCATATTTTTTAGATCTCGTTTGAGCCCTCAAATAAGCCCTGGAACCTAATTTTTAACTAGGCCGGACACTAGGTCTGGACAGGGCCAGAGCTAGTCAAAAACTATAAATAGAGCTAGAGAGCTCATTTTTGGGGCTAGCTTCTTGTAGTTTTGAGCTTGTATGAGAACTTGTTGGTAATAGAAGTGATTCCATTGTCCTACTCTCTTTGTTCTTGCTGTGTGTGCACGTGTGTGTGTGTATGTGTGTGCATGGTGGTGTGCTTCTCACTCACACATTTGTGCCTTCACTTGCTCGAGGTCTTCATACCATCCTCATGTCTTCCCAGATTGACATTAAAGGAGGTGCTACTCATCACTGAGCTACACCAAATTTTGGCGCCGTTGCCAGGGATTCGAGCTTTGAGGACGAGCGTGTGATGGTAAGACGTAGAGAGGACGCGTTGGAATGGTAAGTAGTAGGTAAATTTTTGATTTTTCTCCATCTCCATCTCCATCTCCATCCTCATCCCCTTCCCCACCTTATATTCCCACTTCCAAATCATTTCCCTCATTTGCTTTGTGCGAGTTTGAGAGAGAGCGAGTGTGTGTTCTTGTTTGTGTGTGTTTTTGCATGTTTCTTGCAGGTTTCAGCTTCATCATCATCTCCAGCAAGCTCAGCAGGTACAGATTCTGTCTGTGCAAACTCCGAGGCGTCGAGCTCGAGCAATCGCGACACACCAAAAAGTTGCCCCAATCATGATTCTGAGTGCACCACGACACTGCGTAGCCCTAGAGCTCTTAGGATCACTAGACAGAACAGAAAAATTCACCATATCCCGACCTATCGCGACACCTCGAGGTATCACGACACTCCCAAGTATCGCGACACTCCCAAGTATCACGACACTCCCAAGTATCGCGGAACCTCGACCTATCGCGACACTCCTAGGTATCGCAACACCTCGACCTATCGCGACACTCCTAGGTATCGTGACACTCCCAAGTATCACGACACCTCCACTTATCGCGACACTCCCAAGTATCACGACACCTCGACCTATCCCGACACTCCCAGGTATCGCGACACCTCGACCTATCACAACACCTCCACCTATCGCGACACCTCGACCTATCGCGACACCTCCACCTATCGCGACACCTCGACCCGACCTATCGCGATACATGGGCTTAACGCATGAAATTTTAGAGTGAATTAATTGAGTGAATTGAGGTATAATTGGGCTTAATTTTGGACACATTGGGATAACATTAGAGCCTTAGGAGTGGGCAAAAGACCTAGAAACCAGGGAGGAATTTCCTGAACCCTGAGAGTCTGTTTTGACCCCTAGGTGCCTGGATGGTCATAACTTCACCATACGAACTCCGATTGATGAGATTTTGGTCCCGTTGGAACATGTATTTTTAAGTTGGCCATGCGGTAGAATTAGGTGGTCATAAGATTTTGGGGGTACAGTGAGTTACTCCAAGGGGGGCCTGTAATTGCTGATATGTGTCAGTCAATCCATTGTGGTAAAGGAGCTATATTAACTTGAGAACTTTTGCAGGAACATTATGTGCAAGAAAGGCATTCCAAGGCAAGCTAGCAAGGGTGTGTACGAAGCTTGGGAGAAGGCTTCTTGGGCTTGTGCAGTAGTCTGAGCAACCAGAGGATTGAGGTTGGAAGTTCTCTCAACTCTCCTTTGTCAATTCCTAGCCTGGGCTAAGTACGACTTAGGTGTGGTAATTAATTAGGGCAACGTCAGGCACGAATCAACCAAGTGAAAGCATTAAGTAGGTCTTAAGTGCAAAAACCCTAAGGGACAAAAGTAAACTTGAATCGATCACTTATCAAGTGCAAAATTCACTTAAGTATTCCTGACGACGTGATCCTGAACAAGTGCTTAACATATTAATCAACTAAAAAGAACAAAGTGATTGGTGCCAATTAACTTGCAACGAGAGTGTACTTGGGACCAAGGGGGTAGAGAAACCAGGCATATGAACCTTAGGTCAGGCAGGCACTTAGGCCGAGATAGACAAAGCCTCAGATCTTCTGAAGCTAGTGTCAATCACACTGCTAGGTCTTGGGCCCAACAGTTGAGTGATTACCCATACACTCCCCGATCAGAAACAAGTGATTCTGAGATGTCCTATAACATGGAGAGACCTGTAGGCAGTTAAGGGGTGGCTTATCTAGAAAAGCTAGAAGGACCTTACAAGACTCAATTGGAATACATCAGGATCAATCGTCTAAGTGCTCGCATCTACGAAGACGGCCTGAGAAGATCTGTGGTCCAGATTAAGATCCCCGATCAACCCCATGGACTAGAACACCTGGTAGTCAAGTTTGAGAATGGAGTATACCTAGATAAAGAGGGGACTATATATGTAGTCACCACTCTTCCTGATAGAACATATGAGTTTGGAAATGTGATTGCGGAGACTGACATGGGTGATATAGAGCAAGGGAATTTAGAGAGAGAGCCAAGAACTCCCCATGGTAAATCTGTCTTGACCAGAATAATGACTCCAGAGTGGATTCCACAGGATAATAAAAGCATAGATTTGCTTTTAAACCGAGAAACTGATGAGGCTTTTTGGAGGTATAAACCTGCCCAGCCTCAAGAAGTAAGTGCTCTCACAATCTATGAGTTTAAAGACCCTGATAGCCCAGGCAAAGTAATCTACCTAGACAATACATCAGAGAGGATCTTCGTGGTCACCGAGCATGGCAGACATGCCTACACATGGAAGGGTGAATTTGTTTTTCCCCAACCACGGTCCAATATGTCCTACAGTCACCAAGGAGCTGGCACCTCCCAGGCTCATGGAGCTCAAGGAGATAGAAGTAGAGATAGACCTGAAGTAAGCTTTGCCAACCCCCAGGGAAGAGAAAGAAGGAGAACAGGGACGGATAGAGAAGAAACCGAGAGATTTAGAGACCCAAGGAACCAAAGAAATGCTGATGATTTTCCTTTGCCAAGGCCGAGAGAACATGCTAGGACCCTCACTCAACTGGTGAAGTCCATGAAGAATTACTTCGATGGCACTGGAGACCCTTATGACCATGTGGCAGAATTTAGGCAAGTCTTGAAAGCTGAACAAGTAGAGGACCTATTCACACAATATAATGCTTTTGGTCTAACCCTTAGGAACACTGCCCATACGTGGTTTCAACCACTGAACGAGAGGCATTTCAGAAACATAGACCAGCTCCTAGAGGCATTTATCATTGAGTTTTCTAAGAGTGGCATAAGGCATAACACTTCCTCACTAATTCATAGCTTCAAGCAAACACCTCAAGAGACGGTCAGACTAGCAGGAAGACGGTTTAGGCAATACCTAGAGAGGTGCCCGATGCCTGAGTTACCCACACCAGCCATGCAAGTGGCTTTGTTTTTAGATGGCTTGCTGAGCACCAAGCTTAGGTCATATGTGTATTTGAAGGACCCCAGAACTATAGAAGAATGTGTGCGCATGTGCATAGACATTGAGGATAATCTTGGCGAGGAGTTTGAGCTATCAAAAATCTATAAGGATTCGGATAGCTCCAGTAGTCTCACATCTGGTCAGTCCACATCCATTGAGGAACTTGCAGAGAAGGTAGCTCAAAAACTAGGTGTCTCTAGCAAACAAATTCCAAGATTTGCCCGAGTTAAGCGGTGCTACACCTGTGGAGGTGACCATATGGCAAATGTATGTCCCATGATGGCCCAACCCCAGGTGAATCCTAGTAGCCAGTACTGCACCATAGAGCGAAGGTACACCAACCACACTGCACAGGACTGCCCATATAACAAACAAACTGTTAGGCAAAATTACCCTCAGCCATATCCACAACAGGGTAGATACCAGAATCAGTACCCACCACAACAATACAACAGACTAGAGCAACCTTATCAGCCACCTTATCAAGGGCAGCAGAGACCTCAACTAGTCCTAGTGCAGCAACCCCCTGCTCCAACCAATGTGATCCCAGTGAAATATGCATCTGCTGAAGAAAATCCGAACAGAGCCATAGTCCCAGTCACCCCATTGCTATCAGACAGTGATCCAAGTGACCATAGTTTTGACTCCACACATATTGATAGCCCACAGGCTTACTACATGCAGTCACCCGAGCATAACGAGTCATACTATTATGAGGACCCAAGTGAAAATAGTGGGGAGCCTGAGTATGCTAATGTCATGTACACAAACCCCAACTCTAGACCTCAACCTAGGCAGGTACGACCCCCATTTCCTAGAGGACCATGCTTCAGATGTCAGGGAGATCACCTTATACGTGGTTGTCCACTGCCTGCCCCTACACAACCCCAACCAGTGATAATTCAGGGTTTCTGTCAAGACTGTGGAAAAGAGCATCTCCTACGAGATTGCCCAAAGAACCCTAATAACATGCCTAAAATCACTCCTATCAACGTCATTGGGTTAGTGGTAGACTCTACGGGAAGTATAACTTCCACAGCCCCAGTGCATGTGGTCACTAGAGCCCAAGGCTTGCAACAAACTCAAGGAGTAGGGCAGGAAAAGAGTTCTGAGGTTAGTGAGACAGAGAGTATAACCAAGAAAAGGACAAGAGCATGGAGAGATAGCCGGGAGAGAATTAAAGGACAATGGTCATAGAAAATGAGCGAACTTGAAGAAAGCTTGAGAGAAACCAAAGCAAAGATAAGTGAACTCGCATCTCAAAACCACTCTCACACCACCCCTCCACCACCTTTCCCTTTACCCGCCAATCCATCTTCTTCCATTCCCCAACCTTTCAATACACCACCCTTAACCCACCCACCACCCAGAGTAGGATCAGTCCTAGCCGATCCCACTCTTGAAGATCTAGACATGATGCTTAAAGCATATCAGGCCAGAATCCAAGAAGGGCCCAATGTAACAGATCATGAGAAATGTTACCCTAGAGCCGATCTAGAGATAGAGCGAACAAAGCTTTGTGCTAAAATGGTCGAATTGGCGCAAGCCATGTTTGAAGCCAGTCGTTTGTTCAATGGCTCTAACCCCATCAGAACACCATTGCACTTTGATGGTCTATTGGATAGATTGGAGAGGTTACTTGCAAAGTCTAGAAAAGGAGCCACCTCCCAGGCTAAGGAGAGGGCAAGTGATAGAATAAGCATTCCTCCCCAGGGAGCTTATGTGCCTAACTCCACTGAACCAGACACCTCTTCTTCTATGAATAGGTATTCACCAGAGTTCCTGAGAGAGATTCAAGAAGAGAAGTGGGCAAAGGAGAGTGAAGTCCCTCCTCCCATTGAACTCGTGGATGATGCACATGATCAGTTCCCATAGGACATCCCTTCTATTTATGAAGAACTGGAAAGTGCCAACTCTCATGAGAGGTTAGACTTTGAGTCTAATTCCTTGCAAGAATTACCACATTTCACAGGCCCATGGGAAACCAAGTCTACTTGCCTGAGAGCACCCACAGTCATGATAAGAAACGAAGATTCAATCATACCTAGGAATATAGAGGTAGTAAAGAACACTAAAGTGCAGTGCAATCTCACTTTAGAAGAGCTACTCAAAGTTAAGCCCGAAGTGTGGAAATACGTAGCCAAACAAGTTCCAGACATAGCGAAATCGCGTTCCCAGATAGGATCTCATAGAACAGTGCCTGAAATACCATTGGATAAGATAGGAGACATGAGTGAAGGAGAAGAAGGAAATACCTATCTCCCAGTTACCCATCAGGGATACACAACCAAGGCAATTTCGGACTCAGGTGCAGGAGTTGCAATTGCTACAACTTCCCTATGGAAGCGTTGGGGCAAGCCAGCACTCCGACCGACGAGAATGAAATTGCAGATGGCCGATGGCCATATTGAGAGGCCCTTGGGATTGCTAGAAGGCATAACTCTCACTACATGTGGTGTTGAGTTCGAACATACTTTTGCTATATGCGACTTTAGCAGAAACCAAGCCTACGAGATGATTTTGGGAAGGCCATTTATGCGGCAATTGCAAGTAGTACAGGACTGGGGAACCAATTCCTTATACTTGCAACACTTAGGAGTTACAACAAAAGTCAATCTCAAGGATTACTCTCATAGAGACGTACCGCCCATTCATTGGAATCCCATCCATAGAGCCAAGGATGACACAGAGTCAGTGCATTCCATAGGATCAGGATCCTCATGGATGCATGAAGACACCCACTTATGGATGTGCAAAGTGGCAGTAGAAGAAGAGAAAAGAGAAAAAGCCAGAGAGGTAGGTGCGAAAGAGACACATAGATCAATTCAAGACCCAGCCTATGCACCTGTAGTTTTTCCTGACGAAGAGTTTGAGCCTCACGGCTGGGCAAAAATTTTAGCAACAATGGATGTAGCCATCAATGAGGAGCAGTGGACACCCCACTGTGATGAGGATGGCTATGACATTTCAGTCTTCTCAATAGAGCCAATCATGGGAGATGCAGTTTTAGAAGAATGTGAACCTAGCCCTGATACATTTGAGGATGCAAGTGACTCCGACTTAGAGTCAATCATTATGGACCCACCTTTTGCATCAGATGAAGAATACTTCTATGAAGTTGAAGCTTACCCCCAGAGACACGGAGAAATCACGAATGATGTGAGGTTAGCCACACAAGTAGCCACTAAGAGTGGAGGAAAGAAAAGAAAGAAGAAGGAAGTCACTCCGGAGGCAGAAGAATCCTTGTTTGAGGTCCCTGAAAACTTTAAAAAATATGACATAGATGATAGGAGAGTCATGATAAGAATGCCTAAACGTGAGGCACAAGCAGGAGAGGCCTATGATAGCAAGGAAACTACCAAGAAAATAGTTGTCGCCATAGAAGAGGGAGAAGAAAGATGCACCTACATAGGTTATGACCGGACGGAAGAAGAAGAGCAAGAGTTGGTAGCTTTGCTAAGAGAGTACAGAGATGTATTCGCTTGGAGCTACAAGGACCTAAAAGGTGTCGACCCGGACATATGCTCACACACGATTCCCATGACCTCAGATGCTAGACCATCTAAACAGAAGCCCTATACATACAATGATAACTACGCTGCTAAGATCAAGGAGGAGATAGATAGATTGGTAGAAGCTGGGTTTATCTATGAGATTGAGCACACTGAATGGGTATCCCCCATTGTGGTTGTGTCCAATAAGAATGGAAAATTGCGTGTGTGTATTAACCTTAAAAAAGTTAATGCTGCCACGATTAGAGACAATTATCCACTTCCTATTACTGAGCATCTATTAGAAAGGGTAGCAGGCAAGGAAGTGTACAGCTTCATTGATGGATTCTCTGGCTACAATCAGGTAGCCATTGCACCAAAAGATCAGCATAAGACGGTTTTTGCCACAGAGTGGGGCATATTTGCCTTTCGGGTAATGCCATTTGGGCTTACCAATGCACCTGCTACCTTTCAAAGATTAATGTGTCACGTGTTTAAAGAGTTCTTGAGGAAGAATTTGGAAGTCTATGTTGATGATCTTTGTGCTCATTCCAACATTAGATAGACCCATATACCTGAACTCAAACAAATCTTTGATAAATGCAGAGAATATCAAGTCTGCCTAAACCCAGAAAAGTGTGTTTTCATGGTCAGGCAAGGCAACAAAGAACGTCAAGGAAGTACAGGCTTTCATGGGGCATTGTGGTTACTACCGCCGGTTCATTCACATGTATGCTGTCATTGCAAAGCCCATGTATGGACTTCTGACTAACTTTGAGTGGACTGATGAATGTGAGAATTCCTTCAATGAGCTTAAACGAAGATTATGTTCAGCACCAATCTTGACCACACCAGATTGGAACAAGCCATTCCATGTTCATGTGGATGCCTCCAATTATGCTATTGGATGTGTACTTGCACAACCTACGGGTGAAGGTAATATGGATCTTCCTATTGCCTATGCCAGTAGACAGTTGAATGCTGCTGAACGGAACTATACAACCACCGAACGAGAAGGATTAGGCATGGTGTACGCGGTTAAAAAGTTTAGACACTATTTGCTTGCAAATAAGTTCAAATTTTTTACTGATCACCAAGCTCTACTCTACCTGGTAAACAAGCCATGTAATACAGGCAGATTAGTAAGATGGTTTCTCTTACTAATGGAATATGACTTTGAGGTAGTAGTGAGGAAAGGCAGGACTCATTTGAGAGCAGACCATCTCTCTAGGCTCACATCTGGAGAGGCCCCACAAGGAGTGTCAGATGACTTACCTGATGCTTACTTGTTTAATTTAGAAGTTGTACCTCAGTGGGCTAAGCCATTAGTGCCAGTATTGACATACGGTCCTAATCACCCGGTAATGCACACATAAGATAGAGAGATAATAAGAGCTCAAAAGTATCATATCTTGGCAGGAAGTATGTACAAACATACGGAGCAAGGAGTATTGGCCTGTTGTGTGGAAGAGGACGGGTACGCTAAGTGGTTGCAATTAGCACATGTAGGTGCATTAGAGCAACACTACTCAAAACAACGAACCCTACAGACCCTGAGGAGACTAGGAGTGCATTGGCCAACCATGGAAGTTGATGTCCATAGAATGTGCAAAGAATGCCCAATCTGCTGCACTAAACCACCAGTGGAACATGCCACTCTTTATCGAGTGTCTTTAGTGCCAGATTGGAGTGAACCATTAGTAGCCTTCTTGAGGACGAAAACATTCCCTCAAGATATGACTTTGGCCAGACAAAGAAGTTTGGAACAAGAAGCCTTGGATTACACAATCATTGGTGATAATTTATACAAACATGGTAAAGATGGTTACCTAAGACTGTGTGTTCATGAGAGCGAATACCTCAAGATATTAGAGACTGCTCACCAAGGTGTAGCAGGAGGACACTTTGGTCCAAATAGGGTGATCAAGGCAATTCTATTTGCAGGATTTTGGTGGCCCACCCTTCACATGGATGCACATACCTATGTGAAGAGGTGTGAGGTTTGTCAGCGAACCCAGTATCCCATACGCAAGGATGAGATTCCATTGAAGCCTATGATGGATGGACGTGCATTCTCTAAGTGGGGAATAGACTTTGTGGGTCCTCTTAATCCCCCAGCTAAGGGTTCACATGCTGAGTATATCATCGTGGCCATAGACTATCTAACCAAGTGGGTAGAAGTGAAATCCACTACAAAAAATGATGCTCAAACAATAGCAAAGTTCTTATTTGAAAATGTGTTCACGAGGTACGGATTGCCAATAGAGTTGGTGAGTGATAGAGGCACACACTTCTTGAATGAAGTCATAGAAAACCTTCTCCAAGAATTCTTGGTGATACATAAAAAGTCTGCTCCCTATCATCCACAAGCTAATGGTCAGGTTGAGAGCACAAATAAGATCTTATGCAATGTGCTAACTAAACTGGTGAATAACAAACGCTCTAATTGGGACAAACAGCTACACCACGTTGTTTGGGCATACCGAGTGGCCTATAAAACGGTACTCCAAGCCACACCCTTTAAGATGGTGTTTGGCCAGAATGCGGTGCTACCATTGGATTTTTTGATACCTACATTACGAGTAGCACAAGAGCATGATTGGACTGGCCATGAACTATCCTCTAGAATCTTTGATCTTGAACGTTTAGGTGAGACACGATTGAGAGCTGCAGCAGGAATCTATGCAGCCAAGAAGAGGCAAAAGGCGTATTTTGATACACATGTGAAGAATAAAGGATTGAAAGCAGGAGACCTAGTCCTAGTCTACACACTGAAGCAACATGCACGAAAATTAGAGAAAAGAGGCTATGGACCAATGATTATCAATAGGATCTCCACAAGTGGAGAAGTACAACTAGCCACCCTAGAGGGTGATGTACTACCAAGTTACATAAGCGGATGTAGAGTCAAGCTATATCAAGAACCCTTAACTGAAGAAATGCTCAATCGACTTAATACTGCAAAGAAACGCAAGGAAGAGGAGAAGCGAATTCGTGAAGAAGCACAGGCCAAAGCTTTAGAACGCATTCGACGAATGAAACTGCGAAGACAAGGTAGAGATCAGGCCATGACTGACAATCATGAAGCTCATGGTTATCACATTGCCATGTGTGAGGCTTCAGGTAAGCGGACCCATACGATAGTTGATCGGCGACCTTTTGTGACCCTAGAAATAGGACAAGGAGACAGTACAATGAGCATGAGAGCTTTAATTGATTCAGGAGCCGCCACTAGTGCAGTTCGGCTTTCTTACTGCCAACAATTGCAATTGGAGGTAAAACCCCTAGAAGCATATCTAATAGGATTAGGAGGTGTTGAAACCCCTTGCATGGGAGAGGTGGAACTTCCCCTCTACATTCAAGAGGTCCTCATGCCAGCAAAAGTGCTAGTATGTGAAGACGAGGATCTTACCGAACCTCTTGTCTTGGGCCAAGACTGGATCTATGATCACGCAGTCAACCTCAACCTAAGAAGTGGACTTCTTCAGGCTTGGGCAGGCCAAAGCTATCTTACGATTGAATTGGAAAATCAAGCACTCAACCCATTAGGAAAGGCACCAACTCCTGGTCTCTCCAGGAATCCACATGAAGATAACGATGATGTTCTTGTCCAGAGTTCTATGGTGCAGAGGATTGTCAATCTTACCGAAGGTACATGAGTCAATGAGGAATTCCCAGCTGTTACAAAGAAGATTCTAAACATGTAGACCAAACATCACACGACAAGAAGGAGGCCGCTGATCAAGAGGCAGGAGCGCCAACCAGTGCAACAAGGAGTAACTCGTGGCGCAAAGCAGATCTGGATACGCAAGGATGGAAAACCCACGGCTCTAGTAACAGGTTCTCGAGGAGGCACAACACAAGCTACACCAGCAAGGATACAAGTGAAGGAGTACCCTAGGCAACCTCCTAGGCATACCACGTCTATTTGGGTCCCTAAGTGGTCAATGAAGGCTAGCCCCAATGCTAGACAGATATGGGTGCCCAAGGCCTATTTTCGAGCCCAAATAGCTCCAACTCTAGTCACAGGCATAATTCAACACTCACAAGTCCTCTTGAAAAACAACTCAAGAACTCTACCTAAATCCCACACTAACACACACTCAGTCAAACCTAGGACTGTCTGGAAATGGGTACCCAAAAGGTCCCAAATCCAGCACAATCGCGCTCATAAATCTTTACCTGTCCTTAGCTCTAAGAACTACGAATCCTCGATTAAAGTTTGGCAAACTAAACCCTGTATCAAACCCCCTGACCCAATTTTGTAAATCCATCCACTCTGATATAGGTGCATTCTGAGTCCATTGCATAACCAAAGTATGCATCTAGGATGACACTAACCTCTAATCATCACTCACATCTATCACAAACACTTCACCTCTAACCACTAACCATCTGGATTGTCATGTTAGTATTGTGGAGGGAACACCATTACATCATGTTTCCTATGCAACACTAATGTGCCTTTCTTCTTCTAGCAGATAAGCACCCGATTCCCATGGCAGTAGCAGCAGGCACGAGCTCTCAGGCAGGCACTAGCACTCAAAGAAATTAGGATACCATGCCTGTGGAGGCCCCACTGACAGCAAGTCCTGAAGAGCTTTTGAATGTGAGAAGAATTCCCATTTCGGATCCACCAAGTGGCTTGACAGAAAGAGTAAAGGGCCATTCTCATTGGTTCAATGAGATGCCAGGAGATTTGGGAGACGCAGATCATATCTGGGAATCCAAGTTGGAATGTGGAGGAGTGTGGTGGACCTTTCAGTTCTTCTCACGAGAATTTGAAGCATTGCAAAATGTTGCCCCTCTTCAAGATATTTGGCAAAAAGCAGGATTGCAAGATTATTTTAGTGCAGCCTTGCCTAGACCTGATTTTCTTCGGTGCTACTACTTGATTGCAACTCTCAAGGCGACAGGAGACAAAGATCATTCAGGCACATTCCTGGTGCCCTCTCTATCAAACCAAGAAGAAATGAAGAAGTTTGAGTTGAATATCACTTTAATCAGGGAGGTCCTTCAGATGTATGGCACCCATGTACCCTCCGATCGAGATCAAACTTTATTTTCAAAAACAACTAAACATTCTACTCTCTAAACGAAGGCAAGTACGTGCAACTACACAACATAAGAAACAACCAAAGTAAACACAATAACACTTTTATCATTGCATGCCTCGAGTTGATGATCCAAAATCATCTTCAAATGAGTTATGCATATTGAAAATGATTGAGGAGCAACCAAGAGGCTAACATTATATCGTGAAAATAGATATTATGGCGGAAATCATAGAATCTGTGAAAGAATCCACAATTGTACATGAAGCACTCACAGATCCCAAGTGGACAACACTAAAGTAGCCAAAGTATGATGGCATACTAAGAAAATGATGCTTGAGAGCTAATTGATTTTCGACCAAAGAAAAAGGTAACTGGTACTAAGTGGATGTACAAATACAAATATAGAGTTGTTGGTACTATAAAGAAGTACAACTATAGGCTTGTTGCACAAGGGCTATCACGTGTGGGAGGGTTGTATGTCCAAGGGACATTTGCACCAATAATTGGAATGCTCACAATCCACATGATACTTGCAGTTGCTACACAAAAGATTTCCTATATTCTAGATGGATGTAAAATCATCATTCTTGAATGGATACCTGAAGGAGATTTTTATATGAGAGATAGTGGGCTACCCCATTATTGCCTTGGAACTGAAGTATAGCAAAATAGAGATGGTATTTTCATACCACAACAAAAATGTGATATGGAAATCCTTAAATGTTCTGGGATGATTGATTGAAAAACCACTAGGATACTTATGGAGGTAAATCTAAAAATTTCAATGAATGATAATACACTTGATATAGATGCCAAGAAGTACAAGAATCTTGTTAGGATTCTTATCTCTTTGCATAAAATCCAATGAGATGCAAACATGTAGATTCTAAGGTATGCTGCATGGACCGTAGATTTTGGATTTTCCTATATCATACATGATACTCTTCAAGGGTATTATGATGCAGATTGAGCTAGAGATTATTATTCTAGAAAACTAGTTTGTGGATTTTTTTTCTCACTCAGTTCATGTATTTTTTCTTGGGTGAGCAGGAAACAACTAATAGTGTCACTTTCTTCCACTAAACCAGAGTACAAAGAAGCTTGATTTGTCTCACATGAAGTGTTGTTGCTAAGAAGAATTCTTTCTTATCCATGCTTTCCACTATAGATGGAAACTACCTTTAAATATGATAATCAAATCTGTATGTCCATCAACGGATCTAACATTTCATGCTTGTAAAAAACACATAGAAGTTCTAGTATCATTATATTTGTGAGCTCATAGAGGATAAACTTTTATAGTTGGAGTACTATTGTATAGAAGAAAACTGTGCTGACATCTTCACTAAAGCACTTGGAAGGAAGAAGCTTAATAAACATCTTCAATAGATGGGTATAGGACCGAAGCCTACTTGATGCAGAATTAGGTTAAAATTGAGGGTAGGGGGTGTTAGTATATGATCATTTTCTACCCATCATTCTTATATGTTGTGTTTCCACATTTGTAGGGCCCCCACTAGGAGGGAGACCTAGTAACACTTTACCGTGGGAATCACAACTTACATGTTGGATGGAGTTTGTAATGGAACATTGATTATTTGTAGATGGTCTAGGTATACTTTTCTCTCTAAATAAGTGAAATATTGGTGAGAATGGTATGTAATACAAGTTAAAAGTGATGAACTGTTTACTTGTAGGCCCCGCTTTGAGGTTGAGATGATTTTTCTTGTGGATCTGAGCTCAATTGTAAACCCAACATGACAGAGTCCTTTTTTTTTGAGATTGCTAATCATAAAATTGCTTTCTTGCTTTGGTACACTAATTGTTGGTGGATCCCATGTATTTGTGTGCATAAAAGCTTCTTCATAGACAAAAATGATATTCTCTACATAGTAACTTACCAACCTAAGAAAAATAATTATTTTAGCATTATTGTAGATTATGTGCCACTTACCAACCCTAGAAAGAACGAGGGTCAAGTCTCTACACTAGGGGGAATTATGTGGTAGTCGATATCTTGAGAGGTGATAAACTCCCGAAGATGATGACATGAGTGCACTCGACCTGATAGAAGGCACAAAAAAGGTCATGTATGTGTACCCAACCATCATAGAAGTTAGACATTTCTTGACTACCATCTATGAGTTATTTGATTTTGAGGAAGGCACCTAGATAAAATACTTGGATAGATCGAGGAGAACATTCAAATATTTTCTATGCTCAGAGAAACAATGGTACACATATATGGATGAGTCTATGTTTCCTCTTAGGAAACCATGTGTAGATTTGGGAAATAATGCCAAAAATAGTGGTAACCAGGGAAACTCTAACGAGAAGTAGTTCCCATAGTTCAATTTTCCTCCTCATCCACATGTTCCACTCCCTCCACCAATCTCAAGTTCTATGCTAGATGCAACATTTGGAGGAAAACTACTTAATTGACCATTGTTTCCTAACAAATCCTACATGGGAGAGGGGCAAGCAATGCATTCATTAGTCATGTAGTCCCAAGGCCACTAGATTGAAGAAGAAAGCTCAAACCCTCTTAGGTAGCCAAGTGCATGAAGAACCACTAGTATGATGGTTCCAGTGATCTTTATGATAATGTGGAAGAGTTCAAACAAGTACCAAGGGCTAAAAAATTCATAAATGTTTCACCCAATACAAAGAATTTGGCTTGATATTGGTTTTCACAGCTCTAGCTTGCTCTCAACCATTGAAGAGAGCTAATTTTCCAACATAGATGATCTATTGGAGTTCATCTAGGTTGTAATGTTAGTTATTCAATAGTTTGATTATTCATGAATAGTTACAAAATTTTATGGTGCACCCTTATTATTCAACCAAATTCGATGCCATGTTTGCTTATTCAAATAAGGGTGAATTGTTTTTTAACAAAAATTTGGGCGTTTTTTTATTGAAGCCTTTCGATTGAAAATCTTTCAATTGAAAGATTTCTCCATAAAATAATGCCTCCTAGTGTACTATCACCAAAGTTACATTGTTTTTTGCATGCTTATAGTGTCGTATGAAAAAACAAGGTATCAGTCCTTTACATTTTTTATCAATATTTAAAGATATATAAAAGTAAAGAGAACTGTACAAATTAGAGTGAAATAATGAAGAAATTGCAGTATAAATAATAATAAGTATTTAGAATTTTTACATTTATTTAGAATTAATAATTGTTTCTTAAAAATATTATATTATTTAAAATATTACATTTATATCTTATTAATAAGAATTAAATTGCTTTAAATTTATATAGTTTAGATACTATTGTGATGGTTTGGATCATAAATTGATTCTTACACAATAGTTTTGAGATGTTTTAGTTTTAGGTATATGCAAGTTGATTTTTAAGTGTACCAATGTGTGTGTATGTGTATATGTCTGTGTCTATTTAGGATTGTGAGCTAAAAGCTATTGTAGTTGTCTCACTCATTATTGATTGTTACTTGACAATAGCATGCGTATGTGCATGTATGATTGTGAGTTAAAATCTATTGTGATTGTCTAACTCAACATTGATTCTTAGTTCACAATAGTATGTGTACTTGTATGTTTCTATGTATGTGTGTATGATTAAGAGTTGGAAACTATTGTGATTGTCTGACTCATCATTGGTTCTTGCTTCACAATAGTATGCATATGCATACATGCATGTATGATTTTGAGTTAAAATCTATAGTGATTCTCTGACTCAACATTGATTCTTACTTCCCAATAGTACATGTATTTGTATGTGTCTATGTATGTGTGTACTATTGTGAGTTAAAAAGTATTGTGAGTTAAAAACTATTGTGATTGTCTCACTCAACATTGATTCTTACTACACAATAGTGTGTATGTGTATGTGCATGCATGATTGTGATTTTCAATTCAACATGGATTCTTAATTGACAGTAGTATGTGTATGTGCATATGTATGTGTGTATGATTGTGAGTTAAGAAATATTATGATTGTTTGACTAAACATTTATTCTTATTTCACAATAGTATGTGAATGTGTATGTGCATGTATGACTGTGAGTTAATATCTATTGTGATTGTCTGACTCAACATTGATTCTTAATTCACAATAGTATGTGGGTTTGTGTGTGTGTATGCTTGTGAGTTCAAAACTATTGTGATTATTTGACTCAACATTGATTCTTGCTTCACAATAGTATGTGTATGTGTATGTGTATGTGCATGCATGATTTTGAGTTAAATTATATTGTGATTGTCTAACTCAACATTGATTCTTACTTCACAATAGTATGTTTATGTGTATGATTGTGAGTTGAAATCTATTGCGGAGTGTATATCTTATTTGAGATGGATTTATTTCTTCTTTTTTCTAGATATAAAGTTCTTCATTAAATAATTGTGGGAAATTAAAGTGGAAAGATAGTTAAGAAAATAATACTTCATGTGAGCAGGTTAGCACCCTACACAAATGGTTCCCCACCTTTTTTTTGCCTTCCCAATAATATTTTCAAAGGGAAGGATAGAGAGAAGCACCACCGAGATATGAAGATGCACCCTAGCTACATGCGGTTTAGTGGGAGAACTTACTCTACTATTTCTGTCTCTCTTCCACCAAGACCTTTCATTATTGATTCACACGTGAGTGCCATGTGGCACCTATGTGTTAAGCCAAGTGGGTCCTCTAAGTTTCAACATCAGAGATAGAGAGAGGGGGGGGGCATAGGGGCATTGTATGTGACCAGGAGGACATGATATAGAAGAGACCTCTCTATGGTTTTATTCGAGAAACTAGGTAACGAAGTTTTTATTGTCGCTCTTGTGACCATTCTGCCTCATTTGAAAAAATAGAGGATCTCATTGAGGATGATAGTGCAACACTTGACAAAGAATTTGGCTCATCATGATCAGTGTTATTATCATAAAGATCAATATATTGATATGGGATTTCCTTAACATAAGAGCAAGAAAGAGCAATCAAATCCACACAAGGTAATACAAGGAGACTAAACACTACTCTCATTTTCATGATCTAATGTTTTATTTCAAGACATCACTATGAGGAGTCTTCTCAACATTGCCATATACAAAAGAAACTTCCATAAACTTCTTTTCTTTTTCAGATGTGAAGAATGTGTTGCGCTCTAGCATCAATAGTTCTTTTTTATTGCCATTCCGTTGATCCCATTCGACTACGCACAGAGAAGCGTGTTCTATTTTCCACCCAACTGTCGAGCAGGTCTGTCATGAAGTACTTATGTATTCTCTACTTGAGCCTCTCTCTCTCTCTCTCAATATGAGATAATAATCTCCCTTCTTCTACCCATCATATAAAACAATGCTCCTCATAGAGCCATGTGGCACAAATCCATAATAGAAAGCCATAATATAACATTTCCTTCCCCTTGAAAACATTTATGAAATGTCCATAGTGGTAGAAGAAAGTGCTCGGACACCCCTGAACCCCATGTACTCTATGTACATAGTCATCTCTGTGTGTTGTTTCCCCGTATCCTTCCCCTTAAGAAATCTCATATGAGATCATCTCAAAGGTGGGAAACCGTTTGAGTGGTGCCTACTATCTCCCATATACACTCCACTTTCCAAACTATCACTCCCATGACATACAACATCATCCAAATGATCTAAGTCCATATGATGTATCCTCTATGGAGTAATAATATGTAAAGCAAGTGTAAAAGTGTCAAACTTATAAGCTTGACCGTATCATAATGGAGATAATAAACCATAAAATCCTCTGAAGTATAAAACAAAGTCCCATAACAAGTGACTTCAAACCCATCGAAGACTAAATGATAGATTTCCCTCATAACACTCCAGGTCTTCCTAACATTGAGTGTGCTCACAAGTAATAGTTTCCTCTAAACTACTTTGTGACTATGCAATTCCATCATCTAACTCATGCTAGTAAAATGCAATCTCTACATTTCACCAACCAAGAAGTCTGTGGTTTTTCATCCATTACCTGTGGAATAAGTTCTATTAGAAGAGCATCTACTGGCACTAGTGCAAACTTTAAAATATTCTCTTCCCTTTAGTTTGCCATATGAATGCAAAAGCATCCCGTTTGAGATTCAGACAATCCCTAAGTACCCATCCTCCTAACTGATGTTTACACATCAAGCTCATGATGTAACACCAACTAAGAGTTTGGTACCTCTATAGGCTAGATATATCCCTATCTCCTAGAAACCCTAAAGAGAGGAGTCATAACTCTACTCCCAGCTAATGTCAATAACTAGATCATCTCATCTAGTCAGAGACCATCACTGGAATGACATAACTGCTCCTCTCTAGAGTCTCAATGTGAGACTCAATCTAACCATCATGATTAACTGATTTCCCTCTTGTCTTTGATAGAAGAGTGCCACTTCTATCTAGACAACCTAAAAGTGAGAAAGTGAAACTCTCTCTCTCTCTCTCTCTCTCTATTCAATCTCTTCTAAGGAAAAGAGCTCTAGCAATGGAAAGACAACCTAAAAGTGAGAAAGTGAAACTCTCTCTCTCTATTGAATCTCTTCTAAGGAAAAGAGCTCTAGCAGTGGAACCTATTCCACTTTCCCTTTCCCTTTGAAAGAGATTCTGTTGAATCCATTTACTCTGCTCATAACTGAGAACATGTACATAAGTTCTCCATGTTTTCCTTCAAACTAGTGGAGAAAGAGACTCCCATGTGAAGGAAAATTACATTGAAAAGTAAAGTAAATGAATTCTTTCTGAAATAAAGACTAAGAGATGTTTCCCAAACACCTCTTCTATCTAAAGGAAAACATACTCTATTCTTCGTTCAGATCTCTCATGGATGTCTGAGCTGATTCCCACTTTCTCCTTTCCTTAAAAGAGAAACTTATGAATTTATTTAGTCCTCTCTTCCATAACTAATGCATAATCCCTCACTACTCATATTCGTATGAAGATGGAGAACAAATCTCCCCTGACTAATGAAGGTGTATGTAGTGAAGAGTGGATGAAATATATTCCTAAGAAGGGTCAAAGCCCTTTGCTAAAATGATTGTGAGGAACAAATCCTCTATATGCACAACAAAAGCACAATGAACCCAAAATAGGTCTTCCAGCCTACACCTAAAAATATACCTGACCTGGATCAAGCAATTTGACCCACCAGCTGAAATCCAATGACTCCAAGATCTTGTCCACACTTAGTAGACTCTGTTAGCTTTCCAACAAGCCAACAAACACTCAATTTGGATGAGTATAAGTCAGGCAACTCACTGTTACAAAACAGACTACCTGTCTGTCCACCTGTGCAAATTTTTCAGTTACAGTAAAATGCGAATATCTCGGCGCAGCAGTACGCAATCACTATGAAATTCGAGACAGAGAAAGTAAGAGAGATAGGCTTTCATTCAAGACATGAATCACTGAATTTGGATTTATACACAGAGAGCAACACCTGTTACAAGTTGGGTATGTCTGACAGACTACAGTAGAGAGAGAGGGTCTAGTGTGAGAAACTGATCCAAAACCTCACTTACAGAGATGATCTGGGGCTGAAACTTCTTGGGCATGCTCCTCTGGTCCTTGGGCACTTGGTAGATGCTTCTCCTCAGTCTTGGTATCCCGAAAATGCGCCTTCATGCTTGTATGAATGTGTGTGTGACCTTTCACATACCCCTTCCTTGTTTCTTGACTCTTCAATGGATTCTTCTTGATCTTCAAACTCCCTTGAGTGCCCTTTGATGTTTCCTTTTACTCCTAATGGATAAGGAGTCGTGGCTTTAGCTTTATCCAAGTATTTATGCTCATTTGGAATATCCAAATTACCAAAATTATCCACTAAGCTTGCTCCTTCTTTTTCAACAATGATCAGCAACGATATGACATGATACCATAAACACATGTGTATCCATACTAAAAAGCTATTTCTGCCAACTGTCCTCTATGCATGGATCTATACTATCCAATCAAATTCATGGAATTATCCTTCGCAAAATCCTGAAAATGAGTATGTGATACTAATGGTGATAAAATCACCCATCACATTCTCTACTGGAAGAATAGGTCTTCCCTGATCTATGAAAGATAATTCCTAATCCTAAGGAGATGTCTACTAAGAGCTCTCCTCTGATCTAGTGAGACATGATGCCTTGAATGATGAGTCCTTTTCTCCCTTGCCATAGAAGAAGAGTGCTCAAAGGGAAGTCTTTTTACCCAGCTTTGTGATTCCATCTATTTGGTTTCCTTAGTAGTGTAGCAGAAATGCTTCACTAGCTGGTCAAGTGATGTGCATGAGTGAAACTAGTCACTTTTTGGGTATTCCTGATAATACTCCATAGTCTCCTAATCATACTGTGAGAGTCTTGTGAAGATAAGAAAATATTCACTAGCTTGGAGATTATCAAACTGTATCTCCCGTGCCTGTATGCAACTTCCTAAAACCTATAGGATTGCTTGTGCACATTACTAATGATGAAGGTATAACTCCTTCCCCTTAACAATCCTATGGTCTAAAATCCATAAGGATTATGTGTAGGGATCATATTTCTACTGAAGTTGCCTTATGTATACTACTATGATGGTACTAAGTTCATCAAATACATGCTTTCAAGCATGCTTAGGTCTTATTGATGTTTGCAGAAAGGCATGTTGCCATGCCATAACATTTTTACCTAAAGGTAAGTGCATATATAACGCCATGAGGGGGAAAAATTTTCGACAATATTTCCCCAAGAAATGGAATCCGAAAAAATTTAAACCATAAGCTCAGTGGCACACAGACCACCCAACAACATAGGGCTTGACAAGCCCATGGCATGCACACCCAAAACTCATATATGAATTCCATAACTTGCAAAAGCATAAGATCAATTGCTAGCAACAATTCCCTGTGTTGCATAGCCATATAGTTTTTGCAATCCTCTTTCCTGCAAACAATCAACAAGTGTACTTCTCGCCTATTGATCCATACTTTTAGAAATTAAACAATGATCAACATTTGATGTATGCAATCCAATCTATGCATGTACATACAAAACATGCAATAACATAAAGGAAAATGCCTGAAGTATAGAGCATACGTCCCTGAATGATTTGGTATTTGGATTGCATGCATCCAATCTTTCTCGATAAACTTTGAGACCTCTGCACCTTCCTCCTCAGATCCTAACATAAACTTTGAAGTGTCCGAAAACATCGGAACACTCCCCAAAACATAAAGCATGGTCAGATGATTACTAAAATAATGCAATTTTACGAAAAAATGCATTTGTAATCCCTCCTTAGACCTGAAAAAATCATTTAAGGACTTGAAAACAATCATAAACTAAAATATATTACATATGCAAGTGGCTCGAAGTGAAATTACTCAAATTGCCTTCTCGGTTTGAAAGATATGGCTCCCGGAAGGTAATTGCCAAAAACTGTTCGGAATTTACAGAGCTATGCAAAGCTGCAAAAATACATATTTTCCAAAATTCCTTTCAATAAACTGAAAATAGACCTTGTGCTCTTCGAAACGAGCCATAGCACATCCAATTTGGAGTTTTCTAGCCCAAGATATGGCCATTCCAAGTGGGACATGCCAAACTAGTGGATTGTTGGAGGGGCTGGAAAAAGTGTGAAAATATGATTTTCGGGGTGCCCAAAAGCATTCTTCCATCAAGCAAATCCTAAAATTCTCTTCATAACCTTAGGAATGATACATGAAGATGTTTGGGCCTATTTTCACCTTTCCTAAATCCTCCCTTCGTGCATGCTAATTCGCTCCCCAAAAGAGGCATAAATCAAGATTTTTACTTTCATGTAAAAACTTAGATGGGAGCTCTTAGCAAGCTTCTAATCCACTCTAAATGTGGATTTCTCTTCGAATTTCTAGTTCTCCATGGTATTTCATGCACCATACCTCATGCATGTGTGCACTAATCCATGGGAAGCCTCTTAAATGGTCTCTTTTCTTACTCCCAAAAGTGGACTTTGGTAAAAATTAACATCTGAAATTGTTATGTGTATGATTGTGAGTTGAAATCTATTGTGGAGTGTATATCTTATTTGAGATGGATTTATTTTTTCTTTTTCCTAGATATAAAGTTCTTCATTAAAGAATTGTGGGAAATTAAAGTGGAAAGATAGTTAAGAAGATAATACTTCATGTGAGCAGGTTAGCACCCTACACAAATGGTTCCCCACCTTTGTTTTGCCTTCCGAATAATATTTTCAAAGGGAAGGATAGAGAGAAGCACCACCGAGATATGAAGATGCACCCTAGCTACATGCGGTTTAGTGGGAGAACTTACTCTACTATTTCTGTCTCTCTTCCACCAAGACCTTTCATTATTGATTCACACGTGAGTGCCATTTGGCACCTATGTGTTAAGCCAAGTGGGTCCTCTAAGTTTCAGCATCAGAGATAGAGAGAGGGGGGGCATAGGGGCATTGTATGTGACCAGGAGGACATGATATAGAAGAGACCTCTCTATGGTTTTATTCCAGAAATTAGGTAATGAAGTTTTTATTGTCGCTCTTGTGACCATTCTGCCTCATTTGAAAAAATAGAGGATCTCATTGAGGATGATAGTGCAACACTTGACAAAGAATTTGGCTCATCATGATCAGTGTTATTATCATAAAGATCAATATATTGATATGGGAATTCCTTAACATAAGAGCAAGTATGAGCAATCAAATCCACACAAGGTAATACAAGGAGACTAAACACTAATCTCATTTTCATGATCTAATGTTTTATTTCAAGACATCACTATGAGGAGTCTTCTCAACATTGACATATACAAAAGAAACTTCCATAAACTTCTTTTCTTTTTCAGATGTGAAGAATGTGTTGCGCTCTAGCATCAAGAGTTCTTTTTTATTGCCGTTCCGTTGATCCCATTTGACTACGCACAGAGAAGCGTGTTCTATTTTCCACCCAACCGCCAAGCAGGTCTGTCATGAAGTACTTACGTATTCTCTACTTGAGCCTCTCTCTCTCAATATGAGATAATAATCTCCCTTCTTCTACCCATCATATAAAACAATGCTCCTCATGGAGCCATGTGGCACAAATCCATAATATGACATTTCCTTCCCCTTGAAAACATTTATGAAATGTCCATAGTGGTAGAAGAAAGTGCTCGGACACCCCTGAACCCCATGTACTCTATGTACATGGTCATCTCTGTGTGTTGTTTCCCCGTATCCTTCCCCTTAAGAAATCTCATATGAGATCATCTCAAAGGTGGGAAACCGTTTGAGTGGTGCCTACTATCTCCCATATACACTCCACTTTCCAAACTATCACTCCCATGACATACAACATCATCCAAATGATCTAAGTCCATATGATGTATCCTCTATGGAGTAATAATATGTAAAGAAGGTGTAAAAGTGTCAAACTTATAAGCTTGACCGTATCATAATGGAGATAATAAACCATAAAATCCTCTGAAGTATAGAACAAAGTCCCATAACAAGTGACTTCAAACCCATCTAAGACTAAATGATAGATTGCCCTCATAACACTCCAGGTCTTCCTAACATTGAGTGTGCTCACAAGTAATAGTTTCCTCTGAACTACTTTGTGACTATGCAATTCCATCATCTAACTCATGCTAGTAAAATGCAATCTCTACATTTCACCAACCAAGAAGTCTGTGGTTTTTCATCCATTACCTGTGGAATAAGTTCTATTGGAAGAGCATCTACTGGCACTAGTGCAAACTTTAAAATATTCTCTTCCCTTTAGTTTGCCATATGAATGCAAAAGCATCCCGTTTGAGATTCAGACAATCCCTAAGTACCCATCCTCCTAACTGATGTTTACACATCACGCTCATGATGTAACACCAACTAAGAGTTTGGTACCTCTATAGGCTAGATATCTCCCTATCTCCTAGAAACCCTAAAGAGAAGAGTCATAACTCTACTCCCAGTCTAACTAATGTCAATAACTAGATCATCTCATCTAGTAAGAGACCATCACTGGAATGACATAATTGCTCCTCTCTAGAGTCTCCATGTGAGACTCAATCTAACCATCATGATTAACTGATTTCCCTCTTGTCTTTGATAGAAGAGTGCCACTTCTATCTAGACAACCTAAAAGTGAGAAAGTGAAACTCTCTCTCTATTCAATCTCTTCTAAGGAAAAGAGCTCTAGCAGTGGAAAGACAACCTAAAAGTGAGAAAGTGAAACTCTCTCTCTATTGAATCTCTTCTAAGGAAAAGAGCTCTAGCAGTGGAACCTATTCCACTTTCCCTTTCCCTTTGAAAGAGATTCTGTTGAATCCATTTACTCTGCTCATAACTGAGAACATGTACATAAGTTCTCCATGTTTTCCTTCAAAACTAGTAGAGAAAGAGACTCCCATGTGAAGGAAAATTACATTGAAAAGTAGAGTAAATGAATTCTTTTTGAAATAAAGACTAAGAGATGTTTCCCAAACACCTCTTCTATCTAAAGGAAAACATACTCTATTCTTCGTTCAGATCTCTCATGCATGTCTGAGCTGATTCCCACTTTCTCCTTTCCTTAAAAGAGAAACTTATGAATTTATTTAGTCCTCTCTTCCATAACTAATGCATAATCCCTCACTACTCATATTCGTATGAAGATGGAGAACAAATCTCCGCTGACTAATGAAGGTGTATGTAGTGAAGAGTGGATGAAATATATTCCTAAGAAGGGTCAAAGCCCTTTGCTAAAATGATCAGCAACGATATGACATGATACCATAAACACATGTGTATCCATACTAAAAAGCTATCTCTGCCAACTGTCCTCTATGCATGGATCTATACGATCCAATCAAACTCATGGAATTATCCTTCGTAAAATCTTGAAAATGAGTATGTGATACTAATGGTGATAAAATCACCCATCACATTCTCTACTGGAAGAATAGGTCTTCCCTGATCTATGAAAGATAATTCCTAATCCTAAGGAGATGTCTACTAAGAGCTCTCCTCTGATCTAGTGAGACATGATGCCGTGAATGATGAGTGCTTTTCTCCCTTGCCATAGAAGAAGAGTGCTCAAAGGGAAGTCATTTTACCCATCTGTGTGATCCCATCTATTTGGTTTCCTTAGTAGTGTAGCAGAAATGCTTCACTACATGGTCAAGTGATGTGCATGAGTGAAACTAGTCACTTTTTGGGTATTCTTGATAATACTCCATAGTCTCCTAATCATACTGTGAGACTCTTGTGAAGATAAGAAAATATTCACTAGCTTGGAGATTATCAAACTGTATCTCCCATGCCTGTATGCAACTTCCTAAAACCTATAGGATTGCTTGTGCACATTACTAATGATGAAGGTATAACTCCTTCCCCTTAGCAATCCTATGGTCTAAAATCCATAAGGATTATGTGTAGGGATCATATTTCTACTGAAGTTGCCTTATGTATACTACTATGATGGTACTAAGTTCATCAAATACATGCTTTCAAGCATGCTTAGGTCTTATTGATGTTTGCAAAAAGGCATGTTGCCATGCCATAACATTTTTACCTAAAGGTAAGTGCATATATAACACCATGAGGGGGAAAAATTTTCGACAACATTTTCCCAAGAAATGGTATCCGAAAAAATTTAAACCATAAGCTAAGTGGCACACAAACCACCCAACAACATAGGGCTTGACAAGCCCATGGCATGCACACCCAAAACTCATATATGAATTCCATAACCTGCAAAATCATAAGAGCAATTGCTAGCAACAATTCCTTGTGTTGCATAGCCATATAGTTTTTGCAATCCTCTTTCCTGCAAACAATCAACAAGTGTACTTCTCGCCTATTGATCCATACTTTTAGAAATTAAACAATGATCAACATTTGATGTATGCAATCCAATCTATGCATGTACATACAAAACATGCAATAACATAAAGGAAAATGCCTGAAGTATAGAGCATACGTCCCTGAATGATTTGGTATTCGGATTGCATGCATCCAATCTTTCTCGATAAACTTTGAGACCTCTGCACCTTCCTCCTTAGATCCTAACATAAACTTTGAAGTGTCCGAAAACATCGGAACACTCCCCAAAACATAAAGCATGGTCAGATGATTACTAAAATAATGTAATTTTACAAAAAAATGCATTTGTAATCCCTCCTTAGACCTGAAAAAATTATTTTAGGACTTGCAAATAATCATAAACTAAAATATATAACATATGCAAGTGGCTCGAAGTGAAATTACTCAAATTGCCTTCTCGGTTTGAAAGATATGGCTCCCGGAAGGTAATTGCCAGAAACTGTTCGGAATTTGCAGAGCTATACAAAGCTGCAAAAATACATATTTTCCAAAATTTCTTTCAATAAACTGAAAATAGACTTTGTGCTCTTCAAAAGGAGCCATAGCACATCCAATTTGGAGTTTTCTAGCCCAAGATATGGCCATTCCAAGTGGGACATGCCAAACTAGTGGACTGTTGGAGGGGCTGGAAAAAGTGTGAAATAATGATTTTTGGGGTGCCCAAAAGCATTCTTCCATCCAGAAAATCCTAAAATTCTCTTCATAACCTTAGGAATGATACATGAAGATGTTTGGGCCTATTTTCACCTTTCCAAATCCTCCCTTCGTGCATGCTAATTCGCTCCCCAAAAGAGGCCTAAATCAAGATTTTTACTTTCATGTAAAAACTTAGATGGGAGCTCTTAGCAAGCTTCTAATCCACTCTAAATGTGGATTTCTCTTCAAGTTTCTAATTGTCCATGGTATTTCATACACCATACCTCATGCATGTGTGCACTAATCCATGGGAAGCCTCTTAAATGGTCTCTTTTCTTACTCCCAAAAGTGGACTTTGGTAAAACTTAACATCTGAAATTTTTTCAAAAAGTACAGGAAGGGGGTTTTTGAGGAAGTAGAATTCCTCCTTAACTGATTACTTTGATGAATCTAATGATTCGCCTATGAAGTCCATACACCGTACTCCCAGTATATATACTTTTCCCATCCATCCATAGTTAATATACCTCTTTTTCCCTCTTCCGAAATGGGAATTTCTTAGATTCAGGTGCTGAAATTTTTTCTCAAACTGTGATGGAAGGGGGTTTTGTGGAGCTTCAAACTCCCATCATACTGAGGTATATTTTAGATTTCTTGATCTTATATGGAAGTCCTTACATTAGACTATATGCGTGCATGGTTTTTTCCATAAATCTATGAAAAATCCCTCTTCTTTTTCCTTTTCCTAAAAGGCTACTTATCAAAAATAGCACCTGCAACTAATGTAAAAATCATGAATAGAGCTACTTTGGAGATACCTAAAACTTATGATTTCTTGCAATTTGAGGGAATTATTAACTCTTAATAGGAGTATACATCTCATAATCCCCACACATGAATTTCCCTCCAAGTGCTTCACCTCAATAAACTAAGAAGAAACATTAGCTATCCATTCTTTAGGTAGCAGAGGAAAGTATGAATTGTCCTTTTCCTCCTTCAAGAGGCTTTGCCCAAATCCTCCTTAAATTCTAAGGAGATGTGGATTGAACCCTTAGCCAATATTTTCTTCATAGCTCAAGTATAACCTGACGATCTACTCTAATTTGAGCACAAGCTAAGGAGATATCTCTCTCATACTCCTGACTATGTTACGAATAGACTCGTCTTGCAAAAGGCAAGGGGAGAGAGTATGCTTTGTCACCTCCTCTCCTTAGAACAAAGGTGTAACCCATGGATGGATGCTACTCCTTAGTTATGGAAGAGATGATAATCTTACCTCCAAGGAACCGCGCTACCTATTGAATCCAACAATAGTATATTGTTGTGGAGTTCTAGAACATCATGTGGCCATAGCTGAATGGTTAAAACGTGGTATTCTCTTCGCATAGGTGGTGGGTTCAAATCTCGGGATCCATACACGTCTGCAAGACTTCACCGCTCTGATACCAATGTTGCGCTGTAGCGTCAAAACCATCATATAAAACAATGCTCCTCATGGAGCCATGTGGCACAAATCCATAATACAAAGCCATAATATGACAGAATGTATACGTAAGCAAGTGACCAAGAAAATGCATGGGTTCTTTATAGTCATAATTCAATTGGAGAACATGTCATTCTTGACCAGATGCAAAATTGTCAAAAGAAATGGCATGATCATAATTTACGGACAAAAAATTTTAGACCTGGTGACATAGTGTTGTATTTCCATTCCAAAATGAAGCAGAAAATGGGGAAATTGAAATTACGATGGACTAGTCCATTTTGGATTCATGACTTGTGCACATCCGGTTCCTTTCGCTTAGCTACGTTATCTGGAGAAGTGTTACCAACGATAAAAAATGGGTCTAAATTGTGACCCCATCAAGCATTCGAAGGGTAATTTCACAAGCATATTCAAAAAATTTAAAATAAATAGATAAATAATATATATATATATATATATATATATATATATATATATATATATATATATATATATATATATATATATATATATATATATATATCAATAAAACAAAATTTTTTAAATATGGAAAACACATGACCGTGCAATAATAGACAATAATCGACAAAATAACTACTATCCATGCAAGTCGTACAAGCAATCACCAATGGCGACAATCATATCGTTTCAAATCTGATGATGCAATTCTTATTACGAGGACTATGATGAGTGCAAAATCACGAGAGTTAAGATACCATTTAGGGTAATCATGATGTAGACCCTATGCTCTCAACACAAAAACACAGGCAATAAAAGGTTGAGAACCGAACTGAATTCGGCTTATTTGGCAACCTTGCAAGCAGAGTGAACAAAGTGAGAGTATACTGGTACACAAATATGGCAATCGCCTTCTCTGACTATCATCTTCTGAACATATCAAAGACTCTCTCACAAGAGCAGAAGGATTGGTTTGAATGCAGAGGACTTCTATAGTGTGCGCTGATGGATTGGAGGAGCATTCATCCTCATCCACAAACTAAAGATATAGCCAAAGAGATAGCTAGACAGACCGATGGCAATGATGTTAATATAGAGGAGATAAGCTTGCAAGTAGGCAAGGACACCTTCCAATTATCATCTGCAGCCAACAAAACGACTACACATATCTGCAAAACAACAGGAGCAAAGGGACCACACTACGGAGACGTCCCGTAAATTTCCAATATTACACAATTTTTTGTCCTGTGATATAACCAATAAATGGAAGCATAGTGATGGTAAGGTGAAGCTACCCCTTGCTAAATGTAGTGATTTTATTTATCCATGGATGTATCCCAATGAATCGATTTGTCTAAAACTTCTCGAAGACTTAGCCAAAGGAATCCACTAACGTGCGGCCAAGTTAAATGATATGTTGAAAAAGTACACTAACCTCACTCAGGAAAAGGATAACTGAGAAGCAAAGAAAGTGGCAATGAGAGTAGAAACAAGCCAACTCACGGTCTAAGCAATACAGTTAAGAGCACAAAGAGAGTGCAATGCAGGAGGAGCTTGTGGAGGAATTAAATGAGTCCTTAGCACAAATTAGTACACTAAAGGCGACCACTGAAGAAAAGGCAAAGATTATAGCTCAACTCCAAGTAGAAGTAGGGCAATCTCAAAATGGCACAACAAAAACTGAAGAAGGCCAATAAGGAGATTACGGCTAAACTACACAAGAATGAGCAAGAAGTTCAAATACTCAAGACAAAACTAAAAGAGCAAAGCAATGAAGTTAAAAGACAAAGTGTTGCCATTGTGGAAGTGGAAGAGAAGTTGGGAGTGTGAAACTCAAAATTTCTAGCTCGAAGTCAAACTCCATACTAGTATTTCGAAGCTAGAACAACAAATCAAAGAGTGGAAGCAGCACTGTGCAGATGCAAACTTAGTATTGGAAAGTAAGGAGACAGAGGTCACAGAACTGAAGAAAAATGCCTCAATTTTGGAAATAACATATCAATGTAAACTAGATGAAGTGAAGAACTTAGTAGAGGAATATGTCAACAAAATATACAATGTTACTATAGCTTTTGATAACATATTAGAGAAATTACAGAATAGGATATCGGATTAGAAGCAGTACCATTAGTTGCCGAAGTGCAAGCCAAAATACGCTAGATCTGAAAAAATGTTTTGAAACCAAAATCAAACTTGTGGAAGAGAATATAAAAGAAATGTTTAAAGAGTTGAGATATGATATAGAAAGAATTATGTTCGCAAAAATGCAAAATAACGATGATAATCTATAAACATCTCATTTTGTAATTAGTGGGTTTGGATCCACCATGCGTGCCAATGTTAGAAGCCACAATGGATGACCACATTTCTTTGAAAGACATACTTTGTAATGGGAAAAGGATGTTGGATATGGAGATTTTATTAGTTTTCAAAGTTTGTAATTTCCGATGTATTATTGTAAATTCCAAAGTATGGAATGATGTGAAGGTTATGAAGAAAAATGAAATAGTTCATTACAATACATTGTGTTGCAATGTGGTGTAGAATTCAAAAGTATCTCAATGTGCAGAGTGGTGATTCCAAAATGTCTGTAAGAACCAAGCTCTATAATGCAAATTGATGTATGCAATGAGTATTAATCTGATATAACTGGTGGAAATGTAAGTTGAACCTTGTTATTAATCAAACGAGTATTCAATATTTTCGGATTTCTTTGTCTTTGAAGATGATATGTGTAGTCAAAGTCTCTGAGTAAAAGTGCAATGTTAATAGTCTGAATGTTTATCTGATGAAGTAACAATAAGGAACGTAAACACATGTTTATGTGTGTATCCTGCATTCATAGATCCCCATTCCCATAACCTTTTCTTTGGACATTCGATGCGGTGTTTAACTGAAGTACAATACCATATACACATGTCCAAGGCAATTGATGGAACCCATGTCTCAATTGATGCAACCCATGTCTCAACTGATGCAACCCATGTCTCAAATTTATTGTCTTTTGGGTATCACACTAATGTTTAGGGTATCAATGGATTGAAGATCAAATTGTGCCTTAGATAACCAAAAACCAAGCTTCACTATTAGATGGGTAAACCTTCCCACATTTATCCATATCTTACTACCTTACTGACAAAGATCAATGAGTTGGTAATACATGAACACACAAGAACTTCTCAATGAGCACCCAAAAAATAAGGCTATGTTAAAAACCAAGTGAATTTTGTTATAATCCCGTGGGCAGCCTTCTATGAATACTATGCATAACAAGCTCTTGATAAAATTCTCGATGATCAAAGCTTGGATGAATACTAGATCTTTTAAATCAAAACTTATTTTAAAAAACAAAAGCAAAACGTTCTACTTTCTAAACCCCTCAATGGAAACACCATGATTGTATCACCCTTATCTCTTCCCAATCTTGATGGCCCTTAAGGATCTAAACTAGTCTTTCTATGCAAAACATGGAACAAGTTAACCCCTCGACAACGAAATCAACAACTAGAGATGATCAACAAGTATTCAACAAATGATCCTCCCTAGTTCCCCATCATCAAGACTGAGAACGAGTATTCAAGAAATGATCCTCTGGCTCCCCATCATAGTGATTGAGAAGGTCCGAACTACACAATCAACAAGTAGAGATTGTCAACATCTAGTTTCTCGTTGTCAAGATTGAGAATGTCCAAGATGTTGATGAATAAAAAGCTAGGAAGCTTTTTTGACATCTTAAGATTAAATAAGATTGCAAGTTCAAAGAGATTTCTCATCCTCAGCAACGGAAGCAAAGTAGATATCCTCTTATGGGAAATTTTTGGCTTAAGGTATGGAGTAATGATAATGTCAAAAAAAACTTTGTTCTTGTTGCATACCAATAAGCGATTGACATCATCTTTCATGAACTTCATATTTGAGAACACAAACTTATATATGAACCAAACATATCAATAATTACACTATCTACAAAAGAAGATATGCATATTCCACATATGCAATAATACATTGTAGTAGGAAAAACTCTATTGGAATGACCTTGAGAGCTCTTTCAAAACAATGAATAATATTTGAAGCCCATGCTCCTTGAGAAGTGCAAATAATCTCATTTGTTTCATGCTCCTTTGACTGCCTCGAAGATCTGGCTGACTACAAAAATACTTAAATTTATGGTGATCTATGTATACCTTAAAGTATACACCATAAAGATAGTGTCTCTAGACTTTAAGTGCATACATCACTGCATACAACTCCTGTTCATGCACTGGCCTGCCATCTTGGCTCAAAACTGTCCCTATGGCGTATGCCACTAGCATCTATCTCTAACTCAAAGGATTTTTTGTGGATCGACCACTTTGAGTATAGGAGCCTCTGAAACAAGTTGTTTCAGAGTATCAAAACTATCTTCCTACTCTTGCTTCCATGCAAAGAAACCTTGCCTTGGAGCAAGTTTGTCATAGGCACTACTATCGACAAATAAAAAGAGATGAATTTCTGATCAAAATCGGAACGTCCTAGAGATGATCATAACTACCCCTCATCTTGAGACGTAGGTCAAATAACATAACTGAAACCTTCTTCGGATCCACCTGAATCCCATCAGTAGACACTCTATCCTCAAAAGAAACAACTGATTCTTCTCTAGTTTAACTGAGTGTTATGTACATCATGATCTCTTACGCTAATCTGATGGTAGCCACCTATAAACTATATTTTACTAACTACAACAGATCCACCTAGAGTGTCTAAAAAAAAAATCATCAATGCTGGGCATAGGATAACTATGTCTGATAGCAATCTTATTGATTGCTCAGTAATCGGCACACATCCTATAAGATCCATCTTTCTTCTTCACTAGAAGAACTGATGCTGCAAAGGGTGAATAGCTGGATCTAATCAGCCCTTTTCTGTAATTCTTTCAAGGACAACTCTTGGAATTCTGCTCTCACTTTTGTTAAAAGTGCTGATGCATTCCAACTAGAGTCTTTATGACTATATGAATTCATCATACTACACGATGAATGCATAAAATATAGAAAATAAATAACTAATAATCAATTTTAAGCAACTTGGCAACATTTACTAATCACGTGTCTTGGAGATCTGATTCTCCACGGATCAGTAATCACCTCCCCTTATGCTCAAACTTGATCACTTGACTTGGTCACTATATATAGAAACATCAAACTTGCTTCCCAACTTGTCTTCCATTTGGAACTAACTTTCTTGTAGACCTTGCATTGTTGTATAATCACTCCCTACTAGAGACAACCTTGCCTTGTCTAATAAATGTAAACCATGCTTTGCTATATAACCTTGTCTAACTCCCTGCGAGGGACTTGGACTATAGCCTTGCCTTGTTTACTCTTTGCAAAGCTTGCCTTTATATCTTGGCCACTCTTGAATATTTGACCCACATACTTGCCTTGTTTGCTCTCTACAAACCTTGCATTGCTTTGTATCTTGGTCACTCTAGAGTTCTTGGCCTACAGACTTGCTGTGCTTGCTTAATAAAATGAGTCTACCTATGATCTCTATCCTTAACTCTTAGGTAGATAGATAGATGAAACTATCTCATCTGCCCGTATTAAACTGTTATGGAATCAAGATATGATTCCTTCTATAAAGCTAGTAACTCTAAAGTCTATGTGTCAACCTCCAAAACTAGGAAGTTCTTACATAACTTTTCTTTTACTATTTCTAATTAAGGCATTCTAATCAAACTTGATTCGCCCTTGTTACTCCACAAATCTAAAGTCTTTACTTCTTGTGAAATAAACTGCTTTATTCTATACACATAGAAATGTGCATTAGAACTCATAACTATTTATGGTAACGACTTTGGAACGAAATAATGAATCAATAAACATCCTAAACTTGTAGGTATTCTTAGAGTTCTCTTTTAAGGTTTCAATTTACCTTGAGTTCTCTTATCTCTAAGTTCTAACTCATAAGACCTTGGTAAAACTAACCCTTGTCTCTCTTTGTCCTTTCTCCAAAAGGGCAATACTTTTCACTTGCATTCTTCTAAATCATGGAATCTTTGAGGATAAACTATCCTCTATTCTAGGTTCTAATTAGACATCCTAGAATTCGAAGTTGGGAACTACAAAGTTCCTCATTCTAATGACCTCGGCAACACTTGTCCTTTGTCTTAAAACCCTCCTTGGCTTATTCTTGTAGTGATTTCTCCAATCAATGATATCTACTAGATATCCACATCTTATACAATTCTTTGATCGGAATGCTACTAATTATTCATCTTGATCAGTATATAGTTTGAATATTCTATATATATTGAAAACAAGTGGCAGTGGAAAAAAATAATTACAAGCCTTTGCTCAGTGAAACATGAAGAAATAAGAAACTTTTAGTATGTTCTATATGCTCGCATGCATATGCATACTAATTGTCTAAAAAATTTCGACAGCATAACAGCGTAATTTTGAAAACTGAAAAAAATTACGACAAGCAAGTTCTGTGATATTAGTGCCGGCAGGCACAATCTATCTACAAATAGATCGAAAGGGGATACACACCTTGAAATTTTTTTTTTCCTCGCTAACCTACAAGAAAAGTACTTACCGGTCCCTGTAAGAAGAATACATGCACCACACAATATGAAGTCACGTCTAACCTATGTGTCGACTCTCGATGTTATGCAAAATTGCATGTCCTATATGCAATTTGATGCAAAAAGAGAGCAACGATGCATAAAATACTTATTTGGAGATCCAAAAATGATTTGCAAGTGTGTATAGGTGCTGAAGATGGTCCACGCTTCGTCAGAATAGCTTTCCAAGTCTCTCTCGATAGGTTGTACTTTAAAACGATGCTCAAAAGAGGGTTGTTGAGGATGAATGGGCAAACTTCATAACTCCGAAGATGATAGGAACTGAATCCACTCTATGGCTTATAGATAGTCTATGGAAAGATCTCTGAGAGAGCTATCCAATGCAACAAAAATTTCTTGATTTGGATGTGATTTGCCTAAGATATGGCCAAAATAATTGAAAAGATGTAGTTCCAATTGACTAATTTGGTTAACTGTTATCAAAGAGAAATCGATTAACTTTGCTCTATTTTCCTTCGTTGAGGAGCCTGCGCAGCGTCTGATTTAATCCCACATATTCTGTAAAGCCGAAAGAAATTCTACATATGCAAACGCCTCGTCTGAAGACGAATTAACTAAATAAAAATAAACTTTCTCCTCTCTTAGCCGACTTCTTCGGCGGCTGAGACTCAGTCGGGAAGCAGTGCTCTGTACGCAGGAAGCAGTGCTTGGTACGCGCCAAGTGCGGTATAGCTTTCATCTGTCTGACGTGGTGTGGGCAGAGGGCCGGGCAGATCTCAACGGTGGCAACCGAGACCGAACGAGCGGATAGCTCACAAGGTGCCCAACTGTAAATTCCTGAGGCTCTTAGGGTGGCTTCACACTGGGGCGGTGGAACAAGGAAAGAAAATCTACAAGTTCCATCCGGAACTAGAAAAAAATAGATTGTTCCGTCGCCCATCCATTCACACTTAAGGGTGGAACATTGGTATTTTAGTTTTGTGCCGCCGCCTAGTGTGAATAGAAGGGGGCGGCGGAACTAAGTAATCAAATGAGATAATGCACACTTGTTTATTATAATTTGTATAATTTGAGCATAAAGAAATGAAAACAAAGCATCGGTTCATCATTTCATGAGATAATCAAAGGCTTTATACATGACATGTAATTTCAGGTGGAACATGAAGGAGAACTAGTTTCCTCAAGGGCATCATTTCCAAAAATGCATTGCACATTCATCTTAGCATTCTCTTTGTACATTAGTCGAGCAAGGCTATCTCTTCGTTCTGATCCAATCCCAAGCTCATTGTCGGGTACTTCAGTAGCACATTGAGCACGGTCCATGATTTCCTCCATTTGGATTTCCCGCGTTGCTCCTAGCTCCATTATTGAGTTTGCAAATACTCTTTGTTCTTCGTCCACATTTTGATGAAGACTTGTTAATTCTGCTTCAGCCTCTCGTACCCATTCCATATCAAATGATTCACCATGACAAATACACAAGTTATGAAGCACAAGACAAGCTGCAACAACATCAGGTACATAATGTAAATCCATATCGCACCTTTTTAACAAGATACGAAATCTTGCCTTCAACATACCAAAAGCTCTCTCGACCGGCATTCTTGTGCTCGATTGGATGAAATTCCAATAATACTTAACACGTGATAAGCCTTCTTTGCATCCCTTGAAAGGCACTAGCATGTATGGACGAGCAGGATATGCACAATCACCAACTAAACAATACTTCCCTAACTCACCCCTTGCACATTTTTGCCCTATTTCACTCCTAGTGAAATTTAATGAGTCATGCACTGACCCTGCCCATCCCACATCATAATTCCATATCAAGCAATTTTCATCTACAGTCAATTGTAACAAAATAGAGTGGAATCCTTTTCTCTTGGTGCAATGATAGGAATATGGGAACCATCTATTGCACCAACCACAAAAGGAATCCCTCTTATCGCTTCGAAGTCATAAGCCAAACTTTCAAGACGAGAGGTTGAAGGCCATCTAATGTACATGTCCCTAAGCCCAGACTTCACTATTGCTTTGCAAAAACTATGGACAATCTCACAAGCTGTACTAGATGCACATCCAAACGTATCAGCTATTCCTAACAATCCATCACCCGTTGCAAGTCTAGTGAGTGCAATAGCTACTCTATCCTGAATACACACTGAATCTCGTAATCGTGTTGATTTTTTCTTAAGAAATGGTGCAAGTTTCCCACAAAGATAGTGAAATGTTTCTTTCGACACTCTAAGATGCCTTTTGAACATATTATCATTATAGGTACTCAAGAGATAGTCTCTAAGAAAACCTTGTGGGCGTGGGTAGGCCCATGCTCGCCTATGCTTATGACCATTTCTACGATTTGTAATTTTTCTATCAGTTACAGCTCGTGCCATGCTTTCTGTGAAGTGGAACCATGTTTGCACTATGTCTTGATCCTTAAATGTGTGTGATGTAGCTAACAATTCATATATTAACACTGCACACACCCATGCACAAAATAAAGACATGTCCTTAGACAATGTCATTTTCCTGCATACAAAAATAAAGAACAATTAGCATGTGCAATGATAAAAACAAACGATAACACATGCATATAAACATAACACATGCACATGCATAACACATACATTCACATCAATGCATATGCATAACACATGAATGTGCATGCATAACACATGCATAACACATACATGCACATGCATAACACGTACATGCACATGCATATAAACATAACACATGCATAATACATGAATGCACATGCATAACACATCAATGCACATACATGTACATGAATGCACATGCATGTGCATGAATGCATATGCATAACACGTACATGATACATGAATGCACATGCATACAAGCATAACACATACATGCACATGCATATAAACATAACACATGCACATGCATAACACATACATTCACATGCATAAGACATGAATGCACATGCATAATACATGAATGCACATGCATAACACATCAATGTACATGCATGTACATGAATGCACATGCATATAAACATAACACATGCACATGCATAACACATCAATGCACATGAATGCATATGCATAACACATACATGTACATGAATGCACATGCATATAAACATAACACATGCACATGCATAACACATCAATGCACATGAATGCATATGCATAACACATACATGATACATGAATGCACATGCATACAAGCATAACACATACATGATACATGAATGCACATGCATAACACATACATGAATGCATATGCATAACACATACATGATACATGAATGCACATGCATACAAGCATAACACATACATGATACATGAATGCACATGCATAACACATACATGCACATGCATAACACATACATGCACATGCATATAAACATAACACATGCACATGCATATAAACATAACGCATGCATATAAACATAACACATGCACATGCATATAAACATAACACATGCACATGCATAACACATCAATGCACATCAATGCACATGCATGTACATGAATGCACATGCATATACATGAATGCACATGCATATAAACATAACACATGCACATGCATAACACATCAATGCACATGAATGCATATGCATAACCCATACATGATACATGAATGCACATGCATACAAGCATAAAACATACATGATACATGAATGCACATGCATAACACATATATACACATGCATAACACATTCATATAAACATCACAAAAGAGAAGTAATTTAAGAAAAGACATTAACAAAGAGAAGTAATTTAAGAAAACACATTAACAAAGTGAGTAGAGGTCTTCAACAAAGCAATCTAGATTCTAATAGAAACTAAAATGAGATTTTTAACACTATGCAAAAGAGCTAAAAAACCCTAAGCCATTCTAATATGATGTTTGTAAATCTAACTCCTATTGGCATTATTCTTCAAAAAATCGGACATAGCCATATGTAACCCTTGAATGACTTGCAACTTTTCCCTCTCAAGCGCCATGGATTCTTTATGAGAATCCAAGGCTTGCTTTTGGGAATTCTTTAAATGCTCTAAAAGATCCTTCCCATTGCTTGCAATGGATGCAAGAGATTCCTCATATTTGGGAGGAGGACGACAAGTGGAAGGCAAAGGTGGTTGGGGCAAATCCTCATTGAGAACCGTTGAATCTTGATTTATGTTGTCACTTGAGGATGATGCATGGCTAATGGGTGTCACCGTTGCTCTTGAATGATAATATTCGTCAACGATGTCAAACCATTTACATGTGTATTTTCTATCATTCCCCGAAATGGCATTGTGTGTTTTGTCCAACCTATATTGACAAAGCACCTTTTGCCATTTCTTCCTACAACTTTCACTATCTTTGTCGAAATCCGGGTACATCGAGGTGAGCTTGGTGGCGACCTTCGACCACAAATTGACACCTTGCTTGATGGGATTATTGAACTCATCGTTCATACCACCCCGTACATGGATCAATTGATCCACCCAAAAGTCCTTCCACTTCGAGCTCTTGTTGACATCGTCCTCTTCTTCATTGTCCAAGTTGACAACGGTCTTCTTCCTTGAACTCCTCGTTTTCTTCATTTGAGGTTCTTCGTTGGCCGCCTCTCTTCGAGTGGTCTTTCGCTTTTGTTGTGGAATGGACTTGGGAGGGTGAGCTTCCATGGTTTCCATAGGTAATGTAGGGTTAGAACTTAGTTGAGATGTTGGATTATGGGTTGGAGATGGATGAAAGGGAGGAGGACGAATATGGAAAGAATGAGGAGATAAGGATGGAGCATTCAACATAGCTTGAAAGCTATGTGAAGGCATATGAAATGGTGGATTAGAATAAGGATAGTAAGATGCGTGTGAGAAAGAAGCTTGAGAAAAAAATGGATCCTCATCATGACTTTGAGAATCCATTTCTTGAGAAGCATGAGGATCCATATTACCTAAAAAAACAGAGGTTTGTTAATACAACATATAATAAGACAATGACAAAGATATTGAGAAATATTTTTTACCTTTAGTAGTTGACGCAGTATTTCAACTCTGCTCCTGTTGCAAAATACACACAATAAAATAATGTAAAGAAATGAGATAACAACATATCATAAAAACAAAAAACATAACAGTATCTACTTACTGTTGTACTTGATTGAGTTGAACTTGACTTCAAGATCTAGTGTACTTGCAGCTCTCATGTACTTGCAAGTTGCAGGCTTCAGCTCCTCTCATTCGAAATTTGTGAAGACATCACATCAAGCTTTTATAGAGAAACAAAATATCCGTTGCATATATGTCCGTTCAGAGTTTAACGTTGTACTTTAACGTTCAGATTATGGATAATGCAATGTTGGATAACGGGTTTCTTTCGCTGGGTCCAGAGAAAATGTTTTTAATCATATTTTATTCACTATAATGCCACGTATGACAGCCTGGAGCGCTGGGGCGGGGGGGAGGGGGTCGGCACTGCGCCATCGTTTTCGTTCCGCCAGGTCATCCTGATTTTTGCAGCTGCCACCGCTCGGTGTGAAGGGAGACGTCCGGAACGCGTATAGATGGCGATAGATGATTGGGCTGAGCGCGCGGCGCGCGACTGCTGCCGCTCAGTCTGAATTGAGCCTTAGAAAGTATCTCTCGTACGGAGAGCAGCTCGTGACTCATGCGGCGAATCGCGATCCTCCAGACGGGAGCCGTTCCCATGGGCGTTACCCGTTCGACGACCGACGATCACATGCGATGATAATATGGCGAGCGGAAAATCTCACACAGCGAAAAAAAACGACTGAAACTCCCAAGAACTTTCATTGTTGCTCTATACCAATTGTAAGAAATTGCTTGAATAATGTGTGTGACTCTCCTCCCATCCATATATACCCTCTTGTACTCTTAAAATAGCAATGGTATACTCTAAAGATAGCAATGATCTGGAATAGTCTAGTGTGAACATGTGGCCATCATGCAACACTTATTCCCATTACTACCCAAGTACTCCTATTACTACCAAAGTACCTTAGGGTATCCCCCGAGCTTGGGATCTTGGCTAGCTGGTCCTTGTCCCTCACACATGGATTGATCCCTGTGGATCAAATAGACTGATCCTTGTGGATCAATGTCTGACAAGGAGTGTGTTTTCGGTTGCAAAAGGTTGTGCGGGCCGGCGGGTTGGACATGGTCCTCCCGTGCGGGCCGTTTCGAGGTAGCCGCCCACGGGTCTCCATGAAGCCAGGGCTAGTTGTGTGGGCCGTCGGGTTGAACATGGTTCTCCCGTTCGGGCCGTTTTGGGTGTGGCCACGCTCGCGGGTCCTTCTAAGGCCGGGGCAATCGTTTGGCCGTTTTCGGTGCATCGCACCCGCGGGTCCTCTCAAGGTCGGAGCAAGTTTGTTGGTGGGTTGGCGGGCTAGGACTTGGGTTCCTCCCTGTTCGTGCCGTTTCGAGGTTAGCGCCCGCGTGTCCTTTCAAGGCCAGGGCAAGGTTGTTGGTTGTGGGCCGACGGGCTTGGACTTGGGTTCCTCCCCGTTCGTGCCGTTTTGGGTTAGAGCCCGCTTGTGGGCTTGGCCATCGGGTTGGACTTGGTTTCCTCTCGATTGTGCCGTTTTGAGGTTTGCGCGCCCGCGGGTTCCCTTTAGAGGCCGGGGCAAGTTTGGGAAGAGGAAAAGGCTATGCCGGCAGGTAGTGACGTCGAGGTTCCCCTCACGCGGCTAGCAAGTTTGGCAAAGGTAAGTGTGAGCGGCCGACGGGTAGTGATGTTTAGGTCCCCCTCATGCGGTCCGCGCCTACGGGTTCCATTGAGACTGAGGCAATGTGGGAAAAAGGTAAGGCAACCCACCGGCGGGCAGTGACTTTTAGGTCCCTCGCGCGGTTGGGCAAAGGAAAAGTAAAAGAGTGTCCGTGGGTTCCTTCGAGACCGGGACAAGTTAAGCGGTGGTCGACGGGCAGTGATGTTAAGGTCCCCCTCGTTCGATCCACTTGGTAGGCAAGTCGCTCACGGGATCTTCGAGACCGGAGCAAGTGTGTGGGCTTTGGTAGACGGGCAGTGACAATATAAGGTCCCCCTCGTTCGTGCCTTAGCGTGTTGTGTCTGCGGGTTCCGTTGAGACCGGGACAAGTGTGTGGGTGTGGCCGGCGAGTTGTGGCTGGGGTCCCCTCGTTCATGCCTTTGTGTTGTGAGCCGCCCGCGGGATCCCTAAGAGGCCACGGCAAGTTGGGTGTTGGCCGGCGGGCTTGGACATGGGTTCCTCCCCGTTCGTGCCGGTTTGGGTAGCCGCCTGTGGGTCCCTTTAGAGGCCGAGGCTTATGTGCAAGGGTAGCTCGTGGTGCACCTTTGGGGCCCGAGTTATCGTTTCAGAAAGGTTGGCTGAAGCAAGAGTAAGCTGCTATGCTTAGTGCGATCGTGCCTCTGGAACGCAAAGCTTAAGGGCCGATGATAGGCTCGTCTTGGATGAGGTGGGAATTTCTAAGGAGCGCATGATGGGCGTGCGTTAGGCAGATGTAATGGGATCCGTCGCCTCTTGGTAGTTGGTTTTGCAAGGCTGAAAATATGGCGGGTGTGTGGAGCGGTTCGAGACGGCCATTTCCATCACATAAGGTGATTTTCAGGAACTCGACTAGCATGTTGTAAGTCGCGTGTTCGCCGCATGTCTATGCTTTTGCTATGTCAAGCTTGAGGGCCGCCGATAGGCCTCTTTTTGGTGGGATTTGCCTTGGACGGTGTATGGGCGCCGTGCCTTGGTGATTTTGGATATTGGAAAGGAAACAATGGGATGTGTGTGTGGAGTGGCAACGAGGCCTCGTCCACCACAGTTTTTGGGTTTGACCCTCAGTTCCATATCAGCCCGGGAAGGGGCTTTCAGGTTCTCTTTGAGAATGGCTTAGTGTTGCATTGGCACTAAGTTTTACCTTCGGTTGGAAAGGCCCATCCTGTTGCATGGCAACAAAGGGAAATGTCTTCGGACATCGGCTTGAAGTCCTGATGCATCAAGCTTCTCGCCTTGTTGGAAAGGAACGGCCCATTCTTATCGCAAGGCGATAAAGGGGCATATGAATGTCCGGATCACGACTTGACTTTAGGGGATTGATCACCCTCTTCACGATAAGAGTTGTCTTGGATCTTTCGAGAGCTTAAGGCCCAAATCTATCGCATCGGCGATACAAGGGCAAGTTGAACCGTTCATAAGCGAATTGAGTTAGATGGATTGGCCATCTGTCTTGATGATAAGAACTTTTTTTGAAGGTTCTTGGACATAAATACGCATTCAGCCTACAAAGAGGCAAAGCGTTTTGACCCAAACTGCGAGGTCCCCCTAAGTGCAAAATTTGGCTCATGTGGAGCTTGACTTTGTCCCGATGCAGTCGGAGTGGGGCAAGTCACCTTCCTTCGAGCCAAACCGGTGGTGTTAGGTTCGCACCTCTTTGCACAAGTAAAGTTTCCCTTAGATATGCATTCGCACGACAACCCATGGTACTAAGGACACTGCTCCACCTGCTGAGATGCTCTATCTCGCTGAGAGTAAGAACACCATGCAGAGTCATAAAAGCCATTTCACAAAATGTCACCCCTGCAACTACACCATAAACAGGATTAAGTTAGCACCTGTAGGTGAACTTCTCGAGGACGAGAAGTCTGTTGAAGAGGGGGTGAATATGTGACGGCCCTGTATTTCTATCCAGCCCCTAGTGGTGCTTGGGTGGTATTCCCTGCTGCGCCAAATTGTATGCAACTATAAGGGGAGTGGGTTTTGTGACATCCTCTGCACGGTAGACTGAACTGGAGTGCCCTCCAACGTGCGGGCAAAGAAGCACTATGGACGTGTGTGCCGAGCCTTCCCTTCCTCACCGTTTTGGAGAACGTCTGTTGTCTCTAGAGGCGTGGGTAGATGCCCGGTAACGGGAGCGTCCCCCGCCCCGTCTTGGCGGGTCTTGGGTCCCTTGAAGGTTGTGAACCGTGAGGCCAGCTCGTCTTGGACGGCTGCCTCGTATCTTGAGGTTGAGGTCCCTTTTGGGTTGGCTTGAGCACGACGGCCTCCCCGTTTCGGTTTAGGACTAAACGTCCGCTTCACACTCGGATGTACGTTTCTTCGTTTGATGGTGCCCCGCGAGTACGTGCTTGTCTACATGTAGCCGTTCTCAACTACTTGGGGAAATTCTAAGTCGCTTTCGCATGCGTATGCCTTCGGGCCGTTCTATCTTTGTTTGTGAGCTTTCGTGCGTTTAAATTGGAGTCCCTTCGTTTTTGGGTTACTCTTGGGCAAAGGCCCTTTGGACGTCCTTTCGTGCATCTCAAGTTTCAAGCGGGTTCGGACTGATGGGCAGCCCCTTGGACTTGGGTTTGCATTTTACTTCACACATACTTACGTAATCGACCAGCCAGTCGATAATTATGGATGCAAGCAGGTCATCCGCTGTATTGCATATTCAACTACACAATGGGAGATATTTGTTTCATGAAAAATGCGAGGGAAAAAATCACCTACGCACCTTGACAGCAACGCCAAAAGTCCTCGTAAGACAAGCCTGACAGTCGCAAAAGGGGACGGACAAGTCATCGACAGTAAGAACCGACAGCTAAAGCCACAATCTTGATATAAACCTGGCGGCGATAACTCTTAATATAAATTAAGATTGCGGATGTAAAACACAGTGCAGATCCGAAACAAATGCACATCACTAATGAAACCCTCTCAGGGATCTAGCACATTAGCCATGGAATCTCTTATATCCCATAAAGTAAGGGTTAAACTTTCGAAGCATCACAAGAAAAGGGCTGCCCAAAGGCATCTCTAGCAACATACAAGGATTTTTTTTTTTTTTTTTTGAAAGAACAGAAAGTATAAAATTGATGCTAAAAGAAAATACAAGCAACGTGCCAAACTCTCAAAGGAGTCTGATACAATTACAGCGAGGCATCAATAGGGGAAGCCTCAATTCAGGTAAAGGTTTACATAGTCATCAAGCAGAGAGATCATTTGCATCCTAGGTTTAGAATACAACTTTAGAAGTTTAGCTTTCCAGACATTATATCTAAAATTCTTAAGAATTACAAAGGGACTTTTGTCTTCCGATTGAGAATCACAATTGTCAGTGATGCAAATATTGAGAATTTTCTTCAAGCCCACCAAATAGGAGAAGAAGTAGTCCTTCCCCTTTCTATTAAAAATGGCACTGTTCCTGGTCTTCCATATAAACCACAAGGAGTGGATTCTGATGAACTGCCACAAAAGAATGTCCAAACCACAAGCTTCACCCAGCAGAATTTCTTTACTGTTGGGAGCATTAATACCTTGGTTCTGACAGAAAAACCTCATACCAAGCCAGAATTTGGAAGAGCTTTTACAATGGATGAACAAGTGATCAAGATCCTCAACTTTACCACATAGCTTGCAATTCCCAGCATCAATTTTATACTTCCTAGCTAGATCCCCTGTCCAAATGCCTTTGTGGAGAATGAGCCAGTTAAGGCAGGACTGCTTGTTGGAGAAGGGAAAAGCCCAAGTGCATTGGAATCTGTACCTCCATTGAAAGGGGGACCATTGGAGATCCCACTTCTTATTGAGTTTCCCTGTTATTTCTCTGATACTTCTGCCCCTCTTTTTGTAGGATTTAAGAATATCCTCAGCTACATTTTGAAGGGAGATCTCCTTCCTCCACAAGTGACTTTCCAGCTTTTTCTTCAGAATTTCCTTCTGGTTTGAAAGGATCTGCTTGCATTGACCAGAGAGCCCATCAAAACCTGAAATGACAGAGTCATTAATAATGATACCATCAATTAATAAGTCCTGCCAATGTCCAAATCCCTTGTTGGAGCTGGAGCTGAAGGACTGACAAGACAAGGAAGCACAAGAAGAGAGTCCGAGAAAAGAGATAGCACAAGCAGACAAGGCAGTCAACGACGATCCGGCAAGTAGGCCAACAATTTTCTTCAGAAAGAAGCACTGATGAACATTCACGCAGATTTAGCACTAAGGCAACCTTAATCTTTCAAAACCTCTACACACATTAAAAGTGATTATCATCACTAGGCACCATTGTAAATATCATTTCATCTTTTTGTAGCTCCATTTTGTGCAAGCCAAGGAGTCCTTGAGCTTGAGGAGCATTAGAAGTATCTACCTGCCAAATTTCGTATTTTTTAGATATCGTTTGAGCCCTCAAATAGGCCCTGGAACCTAATTTTTAACTAGGCCGGACACTAGGTCTGGACAGGGCCAAAACTTAGCCAAAAACTATAAAAAGAGCTAGAGAGCTCATTTTTGGGGTTAGATTGTAATTGAAACGAACTTGTAAGAGCTTGTGAAAATAATCTAAAGAACTCCATTGATTCTCTCTCTTTGTCTTGCCGTGTGTGCGCGTGTGTGTGTATGTGTGTGCATGCTTGTGTGCTTCTCACTCACGCACTTGTGCCGCCACTTGCTCGAGGTCTTCATACCATCCTCACGTCTTCCCGGATTGACATTAAAGGAGGTGCTACTCATCACTGAGCTACACCAAATTTTGGCGCCGTTGCCGGGGATCGAGCTTTGAGGACGAGCGTGTGATGGTAAGACGTAGAGTTGACGCGTTGGAGTTGTAGGTATTTTCTTCACTCTCATCGATTTTCTTTTACTTTCTTCACCATCTTCATCACCATCATCATCATCACCATCTCCCACCTCCATCTCCATCATCGCGAAAATTTTCAGTTTTGATCATATCACCATCTCCACCTCATTTCCTCCATTCCACTTGTGAGAGAGAGCGAGAGAGCGATATTGCTTGCACTGTTTTTGCATGTTGTTGTGATTCTTGCAGGTACTGCCATCATCATCATCCCCAGCACGCTGCGCGCAGGTACGAAACTCGACGCAACTGTCTCGCGGTCGCAGGCTTCTGTCGATCGCGACTGACAGAAATTTTTGACTTTTCACAAAAGTGTGTACACCACTAGAACAAGCACAAGGAGCACATTCCAAAACACTAAAAACAGTAGAAAAATTCCGAGGTTTTCTGTCAATCGCGACCGACAGCCTCTGTCAATCGCGACCGACAGACCCTATCAATCGCGACCGACAGACCCTGTCAATCGCGATCGACAGACCTCCACGATTGACTGACTTCCACGTAGGACCCTGTCAATCGCGATTGATACCGTCAATCGCGATCGACAGCCACGACCGACACCTCTGTCAATCGCGATTGATACCGTCGATCGCGATTGACTGAAATTCCACGATTGATTGACTTTTGCGCGTAGCCACGTGTCCATCGCGACTGATAGGACCCCGATTGACTGAAATCTCGGCGAAAAATCCGGAAAACGTGTCGATCGCGATTGATACTGTCGATCGCGATTGACAGCCACGATCGACTCTGTCGATCGCGATTGACACTGTCAATCGCGACTGACAGCCCCGACGGACACCTCAATCAATCGCGATTGACAGACCCGTCGATCGCGATTGACAGGCTTTTCGGCCAAAAAAAAATTAGGGTTTTTTATTTCAAAATTTGGGGCACAATAGTCAATCCATTAGCATTTTTGAGGTTCCTACACTTGTGTCTTGGGAGAAAATCTTAGGATCTGTCAGCCAGTTTGAATCCTGTTTTAACCCCCTAAACCCTGAACAGTCATAACTTTTCCATACGAAATCCATTTTGTGAGCTCTTGGGCTTGTCGGAAAGCTCGTGGCATATACTACACGCCCTCAACTGTTTTTTATAAAGATAATGCGTTGATTTTCAGATAGTGTATTTTGAAGTTGACCATATCAAGGGGGATCAAAGTCAGGGGTTCTTAGGATTGTTTTCTTGAAAATCACTATACAAGTTTGTGTTTGTACTACCTGAATGAAAATCATTGGTTCTGTCTTTGGAGTTTAAGTCTTGAGCTAACTTTGGAACTATTACAGATCTATTGAGAGCATCGCAAGGCGTTTTGAGCAAGTGTAAGTGCAAGCTTGGGAACACACTTCCTGGGCATTCAAAGGCAACCAAGCAGGAAACAAAAAGGTTGGAAATTCTCAACTCCCCTTGTCAATCCCTAGCTTAAGCTAAGAACGATTAGAGGTAGGAGTAAGCCAGGGCGACGGTAGGCAATTATCAAGTTGAAGATTACCTAGAAACTCAAGTTCAAGATAAAAACATAATCTCTGTACTGTCGATAACCTTAAGGTAAAGAACCTAAGCGGGAACGATCAACCTGAAAGTGCGCAGAACATTCAAGTATTCCTGACGACGAAATATCAGACAAGACCTTAAACACGAGAAATAACTAAAAAGAATCAAGTGACTGATACCAATTGATCGGCAACGAAGTTGTACTTTGGGCAAAAAATTGGGCTAATCAGTTTGGCATATGAACCTTAGATCAGGACGACACCTAGTAAGAGAGAGACAAAGCCTTAGATCTTCGGAGTCTAGTGTTAACCACACTGCTAGGTCCTGGGCTCAGCAGTTGAGCCACCACTCGTACCACCCTAGTTCTGAGACCAATGAGTCAGAAATGTCTCAAGGCATGGACAGGCCTACGGGAAGTTCAGGAGTGCCTTACCTGTACAGGGTAGAAGGCCCTTACAAAACGCAGCTAGAGTACCTTAGGACCAACCGATTAGGTGCTAGCATCTATGAGGACGGCCTAGGAAGATCCGTGGTCCAGATTAAAAACCCTGACCAATCCATAGGACTAGAGCACCCAGCTGTCAAGTTTGAAAACGGTGCATACCTGGACAAGGAAGGAACCATATACGTAGTCACCAGTCATCCAGATAGGACAGATGAATTTGGAAATGTAATCTCAGAAGCGGACTTAGGCGACTTGGAACAAGGAAATATGGGAGTAGAACCTAGAACACCCCGAGGCAAATCTGTTCTCACTAGGATTATCACACCTGAGTGGGTTCCCCAAGATAACAAGTGCATAGATTTGCTTCTCAACCGAGAAACTGACGAAGCCTTTTGGAGGTATAAACCGGATCACCCAACTGATATAGGAACAATCATGATCTATGAGTTTAAGGATCCTGATAGCCCAGGCAGAGTGACCTACTTAGATCACACCTCTGAGAGGATCTTTGTGGTGACAGAAAATGATAAGCATGCTTACACTTGGAAGGGTGAATTTATTTTTCCCCAACCAAGACCAAATGTATCCTATGGTCATCCTGGGGTTGGAACTTCCCAAGCTCATGGTACGCAACGCGATAGAAGCAGAGATAGACCAGAAGTAAGTTTTGCCAACCCAGTAGGCAGAGAAAGAACGAGGACGGAGACGAATAGGGTAGAACCTGAGATGTTTAGAGCCCACAGGAACCAAAGAAATGTAGATGGATTCCCTCTGCCGAGGCCTAGAGAGCACGCAAGAACCTTGAGACCTACCCAGCTAGTTAAGTCCATGAAGAATTACTTTGACGGCACAGGAGATCCCTATGATCATGTGGCGGAGTTCAAGCAAGTCTTGAGAGCTGAACAAGTGGAGGATCTGTTCACGCAGTACAATGCCTTCGGTCTAACCCTTAGGAACACAGCACTTACATGGTTTCAACCATTGGATGAGCGTCAGTTCAGGAGCATAGACCAACTCCTAGAGGCTTTCATTGTAGAGTTCTCTAAGAGTGGCATAAGACACAATACCTCATCATTGATTCACAGCTTCAAGCAAACCCCTCAAGAGACCGTGAGACTTGCAGGAAGAAGATTTAGACAATACCTGGAAAGGTGCCCTATTTCGGAGCTACCCACATCTGCTAAACAAGTAGCCTTGTTCCTTGATGGATTGCTGAGTACGAAATTGAGATCCTATGTGTATCTGAAGGACCCTAGGACTATAGAAGAGTGTGTACGCATGTGCATTGACATTGAAGATAACCTAGGGGAGGAACTAGAGCTTTCCAAAATCTACAAAGATTCAGATAGTGCTTCTAGTCACTCTTCCACGCAATCCACATCAATTGAGGAACTCGCAGAGAAAGTGGCACAAAAACTAGGCGTCTCTAGCAAACAATTTCCTAGGTTTGCCCCTGTGAAAAGATGCTATACTTGTGGTGGCGACCACATGGCGAATGTATGTCCCATTATGGCTCAACCCCAAGTTAATCCTAGTAGCCAGTACTGCACCATAGAACGGAAATACACCAATCACACTGCGCAAGATTGCCCATACAACAGGCAGGCGGTTAGGCAACCCTACCCTCAGCCATACCCTCAACAGGGGAGATACCAGAACCAGTACCCTCCACAGCCATATGGCAGGCCACAGCAACCCTATCAGCAACCATATCAGGCCCAACAGAGACCCCAACCGGATCTAGCTCAACAGCCTCCAAACCCCGCTAACGTGATCCCGGTAAAGTATACTGCTGCAGAAGAAAACCTGAATAGGGCCATAGTACCAGTAACCCCATTGATCTCAGAAAGTGACCCGAGTGACCATAGCTTTGATTCTACACATGTCGATAGTCCCCAGGCTTACTACATGCAGTCTCCAGAACATGGTGAGTCCTACTATAGTGAAGAACCGATTGAACCTAGCTGGGAGTCAGACTACACAAATGTCATGTATGCAAACCCCAACCCTAGGCCTCAACCTAGGCAGGTACGACCACCATTTCCTAGAGGACCATGCTACCGATGTCAAGGAGATCACTTCATTCGTGATTGTCCCTTACCTCCACCTACACAAAATCAGTCCGTGACGATCCAAGGCTTTTGCCAAGATTGTGGAAAAGAGCATCTCTTACGAGATTGCCCAAAGAACCCCAATAATATGCCAAAAATCACTCCTATCAATGTGATTGGTTTGGTTGTAGATTCCTCCGGAAGTGTCACTTCCACTGCACCAGTGCAGGTAGTCACTAGAGCTCAGGCATTGCAGCAAAACCAAGAGGCAAGCCAGGAAAAGGGCCCAGAGGCTAGTGAAACCGAGAGTGTGACAAAGAAAAGGACTAGAGCGTGGAAAGATAGTCGAGAAAGAATGAAAAGACAATGGGCTAAAAAGATGAGTGAACTGGAGGAAAGCATAAGAGAAACCAAAGCGAGGATAACTGAACTCACAGCTCAAACTCCCTCCCACATTACCCCGCCCCCACCACTCCCATCTCCATCCAACCCACCACCTTCCCCACCGCCTCATCAAATCCCACCACCCCCTAGAGTAGGATCAGTCCTAGCAGATCCCACTCCCGAAGACCTTAATATGATGCTTAAAGCATATCAGGCCAGAATCCAAGAAGGGCCAACCATAACCGATCATGAAAAGTGCTACCCTAGAGCCGAGCTAGAGCTTGAACGAACTAAAATTTGTGCTAAGATGGTGGAATTGGCTCAAGCCATGTTCGAAGCCAGCCGCCTCTTTAATATCTCTAGCTCAGCTAAGACGCAGTTACACTTTAATGGACTGCTAGAACGAATAGAGAAGCTAATTGCACAATCAGAGAAGGAACCTGCCCCTCAAAGAAAGGAAAGGGCAAGAGAACGGATAAGCCAACCTCTTCAAGAAGCCCATGTGCCTCCTCAAGAAGCTTATCTTCCCCCCCAAAAGTCACATGAGCCTCCCTCGAAAGCTTACGTACCTCCACAGGTGACCTACATTCCTTCTCAGGGAGCGTACGAGCCTGCTCGGAAGAGTAATAGAATAAGTAATCCTCTCCAAGAAGCTTGTGCTCCAGCCATCTATGGGAACGAGGAGAGAGCCAACGATAGAATAAGCCCTCCTTCCCAGGTTGCTTATGTGCCCAATTCTACGGAGCCAGACACTTCTTCTTCTATGAATCGGTTTGCACCAGACTTCCTACGAGAGATTCAAGAAGACAAATGGGATAACGAAAGTGAGGTCGCCCCTCCATTTAAACTTGTGGACGATGCACACGACCAATTCCCACAAGACATCCCATCAATTTACGGGGAACATGAGAGTACTCAGTCTCATGAGAGATTGGACTTTGAGTCTAATTCCATACAGGAGCTACCCCACTTCACAGGCCCATGGGAAGCAAAGTCCACGTGTATGAGAGCACCCACAGTCATGGTAAGGAACGATGACTCAGTCATATCAAGGAACACGGAGGTAGTAAAGAACACCAAGGTGCAGCGCGATTCCACTTTGGAAGAACCGCCTAAGGATAGACCAGAAGCGCGAAAATATGTAGCTAATCAAGTAACTGAAGTTGCAAAACCACGTTCCAGGGTAGGATCCCATAGGACAGTGCCAGAAATTCCCTTGGATAAGATAGGAGACATGTGTGAAGGTGAAGAAGGGAACACCTATCTTCCCATTACCTACCAGGACTACACCACTAAGGCAATTTTGGACTCAGGTGCAGGAGTTGCAATTGCCACTACTTCCCTTTGGAAGCGTTGGGGCAAGCCAGCACTCAGGCCAACGAGAATGAAATTGCAAATGGCCGATGGTCACATAGAGAGACCCCTAGGATTGCTAGAAGGAATAACTCTCACCACTTGTGGTGTCGAGTTTGAGCATAGTTTTGCTATATGTGACTTCAGCAAAAATCATGCCTATGAGATGATTTTGGGAAGACCATTCATGCGACAGTTGCAAGTGGTACAGGATTGGGGAACCAACTCCTTGTATTTGCAACACTTGGGTGTTACGACCAAAGTCAATCTCAAAGATTACTCTCATAGGGATGTACCTCCTATCCAGTGGAATCCCATCCATAGAGCCAAAGATGATACAGAATCGGTGCATTCCATAGGGTCTGGATCCTCATGGATGCATGAAGATACTCACTTATGGATGTGCAAGGTAGCAGTAGAGGAAGAGAAGAGAGAGAAAGCCAGAGAGGTAGGTGCGAAAGAGACCCATAGATCAATCCAAGACCCAGCCTATGCACCTGTAGTTTTTCCAGACGAAGAATTTGAACCTCACGGTTGGGCAGAAATCTTAGCAACAATGGACGTAGCCATCAATGAAGAACAATGGACACCTCACTGTGATGAGGATGGCTATGATATTTCAGTCTTCTCCATAGAGCCAATCATGGGAGAGGCAGTTCTAGAAGAATGCGAACCTAGCCCTGATGCATTTGAGGATGCAAGTGACTCCGATCTAGAGTCAATCATTATGGACCCACCATTTGCATCAGATGAAGAATACTTCCATGAGGTAGAATTTCAAACCCAGAGGCATGGAGAGCTGACAAATGACGTAAGATTAGCAACACATGTGAGCCCGAAGGAAGAAGGGAAGAAACGAAAGAAGAGAGAAGCCTCACCAGAAGAGGAAGAATCTTTGTTTGAGGTCCCAGAAAATTTTAAGAAGTACGAGATAGATGACAGGAGAGTCATGATAAGAATGCCTAAACGAGAGGCAGAATCAGGAGAGGCCTATGATAACAAAGAAACCACCAAGAAAGTAGTAGTGGCCATAGAAGAAGGAGAGGAGAGATGCACGTATATAGGCCATGACCTGACAGAAGAAGAAGAGCATGAATTGATTGCCTTGCTAAGAGAATACAAAGATGTATTCGCTTGGAGTTACAAGGATTTGAAAGGCGTTGACCCCGATATATGCTCACACACTATTCCCATGACCTCAGATGCTAAACCCTCTAAGCAAAAGCCTTATACATATAATGATAATTACGCTGCTAAGATCAAGGAAGAGATAGATAGACTGGTTGAAGCTGGATTTATCTATGAAATTGAGCACACTGAATGGGTATCCCCCATCGTAGTGGTGCCCAAGAAGAATGGCAAGCTACGTGTGTGCATTAACTTGAAAAAGGTTAATGCAGCCACAATTCGAGATAACTATCCGCTTCCCATAACAGAACATCTCTTAGAAAGAGTGGCAGGCAAGGAAGTGTACAGCTTCCTTGATGGGTTTTCGGGCTACAACCAAGTAGCCATAGCTCCAGAAGACCAGCATAAGACTGCTTTTGCCACAGAATGGGGCATTTTTGCTTTTAGAGTAATGCCATTTGGGCTGACCAATGCACCAGCCACCTTCCAGAGGCTGATGTGCCATGTGTTTAAGGAGTTCCTGAGGAAGAGTTTAGAAGTCTATGTTGATGATCTTTGTGCTCATTCCAATGTTAGACAAACCCATATTCCTGAACTCAGACAAATCTTTGACAAATGTAGAGAATATCAAGTCTGCCTGAACCCAGAAAAGTGTGTTTTTATGGTCAGGCAAGGCAAGATTCTAGGACACATAGTGTCAAAGAATGGCATATCTACCGACGAAGAAAAAGTGAGAGCCATAGCAGAGCTACCTAGGCCAAAGAATGTCAAGGAAGTACAAGCTTTCATGGGGCATTGTGGTTATTATCGACGATTTATACACATGTATGCTGTCATTGCAAAGCCCATGTACGGACTTCTGACAAACTTTGAGAATTCCTTCCAAGAGCTTAAACGAAGATTATGTTCAGCACCAATCTTGACCACACCAGATTGGAATAAGCCATTCCATGTTCATGTGGATGCATCCAATTATGCTATTGGATGTGTGCTTGCACAACCTACTGGTGAAGGTAATATGGATCTTCCAATTGCCTATGCCAGTAGACAATTGAATGCGGCTGAACGGAATTACACCACCACAGAGCGAGAAGGATTAGGCATGGTGTATGCAGTTAAGAAATTTAGACACTATTTGCTTGCAAATAAGTTTAAATTTTTTACTGACCATCAGGCATTGTTATATCTCGTAAACAAGCCATGCAATACAGGAAGATTAGTGAGATGGTTTCTCTTGCTAATGGAATATGATTTTGAAGTTGTGGTAAGGAAAGGTAGGACTCATTTGAGAGCTGATCATCTCTCTAGGCTCACATCGGGAGAAGCCCCACAAGGAGTGTCAGATGACCTTCCTGATGCTTACTTGTTTAATTTGGAAGTGGTGCCGCAGTGGGCTAAGCCATTGGTACCAGTATTGACATACGGGCCTAATCATCCAGTGATAAACACTCGGAATAGAGAAGTTGTAAAAGCCCAAAAGTACCACATCATGGCAGGAAGCATGTACAAGCACACAGATCAAGGGATCTTGGCTTGTTGCGTAGAAGAGGATGAATACGCTAAATGGTTGCAATTAGCACATGTAGGTGCGTTAGAGCAACACTACTCAAAGCAGCGAACTTTACAGACCCTCAAGAGACTCGGAGTACATTGGCCAACTATGGAAGCTGATGTCCAAAAGTTGTGTAAGGAATGCCCAATCTGTTGCACTAAGCCACCTGTGGAACACGCCACTCTTTATCAAGTATCCATTGTACCAGATTGGAGCGAACCTCTCGTATCCTTCCTGAGGACAAACACATTCCCTCCAGACATGACTCTGGCTAGGAAAAGGAGTTTAGAACAAGAAGCCCAGGATTACTCACTCATCGGTAATAATCTATATAAGCGTGGTAAAGATGGTTACCTGAGATTGTGTGTCCATGAAAGTGAGTATCTTAAGATCTTAGAAACTGCTCACCAAGGTGTAGCAGGAGGACATTTTGGACCGGATCGGGTGATCAAGGCAATTCTATTTGCGGGCTTCTGGTGGCCGACCCTTCACATGGATGCACATACCTATGTGAAACGGTGTGATGTATGTCAGAGGACTCAGTATCCTATACGCAAAGATGAGATGCCACTGAAACCTATGATGGGTGGACATGCATTCTCTAAGTGGGGAATAGACTTCGTAGGTCCTATTAATCCCCCAGCTAAGGGTTCTCATGCGGAATACATCATTGTTGCGACAGATTATCTCACCAAGTGGGTAGAGGTAAAGGCTACGACAAAGAACGATGCTCAAACAACTGCCAAATTCTTGTTTGAGAATGTATTCACAAGATACGGGCTACCTATAGAGCTTGTAAGTGATAGAGGCACTCATTTCTTGAATGAAGTGATTGAAAATCTACTCCAAGAATTCTTGGTAATACACAAGAAGTCTGCCCCTTATCACCCTCAAGCTAATGGACAAGCTGAGAGCACTAATAAGATCTTATGCAATGTACTGACGAAATTAGTGAACACTAAACGCTCTGATTGGGACAAACAGCTACACCATGCTGTTTGGGCATACCGAGTTGCCTACAAAACGGTACTCCAAGCCACCCCCTTTCAGATGGTATTCGGTCAAAACGCTGTGCTACCCTTGGATTTCCTGATTCCTACGTTGAAAGTAGCACAAGAGCACGAATGGACAGGCCATGAACTCTCCTCTAGGATTTTTGACCTTGAACGATTAGGAGAAACACGACTGAGAGCCGCTGCAGGAATATATGCAGCCAAGAAGAGACAGAAGGCATACTTTGATGCCCACGTAAAGGATAAGGGTTTGAAAGCAGGAGATCTAGTTTTAGTCTATACACTGAAACAACACGCAAGGAAGCTAGAAAAGAGAGGCTACGGACCAATGATCATCAATAGGATCTCCACGAGTGGAGCAGTACAATTAGCCACATTAGAGGGTGATGTTCTCCCTAACTATATTAGCGGTTGTAGAGTCAAGTTGTATCAGGAACCCCTCACGGAGGAAATGCTCAGCCGACTCAATACTGCTAAGAAACGCAAAGAGGAAGAAAAGCGCATTCGAGAAGAGGCTCAAGCAGAAGCTTTAGAACGCATCAGAAGGATGAAGTTACGAAGGCAAGGCCGAGATCAGACTAGAGCAAATGACTATGCAGATCAAGGATGTCCCATGGCCATGTGTGAAGTTGCAGGAACAAGCTCGCATAGAATAATCGATAGACGTCCTTTCATAACCATAGATATGGGACGAGGAAAGAGTGCAAGAACCGTAAGAGCCTTGATTGACTCAGGTGCAGCCACTAGTGCTGTTAGAGTGTCTTACTGTCAAGAGTTGCAGTTAACTGTCAATCCTGTGGAAGCATATCTCATAGGATTGGGAGGCGTGGAAACCCCTTGCATGGGCGAGGTGGAACTTCCCCTCTACATTCATGATGAGGCAATGACAGTTAAAGTACTGGTGTGTCAGGATGAGGATCTCACTGAACCTCTTGTCTTGGGTCAAGACTGGATCTATGACCAAGTAGTCAATTTAAACCTAAGAAGTGGACTTCTCCAGGTTTGGATCAATCATAGTCGAGTTACAGTAGAATTAGACAATGGAGCACTCAAGGAACTAGGAAAGGCACAGACTCCTGGTCCTTCCAGGGGTACACATGAAGATGACCATGCTGTTCTTGTCCAAAACTATGTGTTGCAGAGGAATGATATTCGCAAAAAAGGAGTCAGGAATGCAACGGAACTCCCTTCTTTTCCAAAGGCCAGAAGGAGGCAACAACCCAAGGTGGATCAAAGGCAGAAGAAGCAGAGTACTACCTATGTCCGAGATCAAAAGTACCTGCTCAACAGAATGTCCCAGAAAATAAACCATGTGTGGGTGCGGAAAGGCGAACAACCGGTTGCACCACCGTCAATGACACGGGCGAAGTTTCTTATTAATAACCAACAACATGACATTAATAAGAAGTCTTGCAGAAATTCTCCTGCTAATGTGAAATCTATTTGGGTGCCCAAGAAGTCGATGAAGGCTAGCCCACAATCAAGACAAATTTGGGTGCCTAAGGCTTGCTTGAGGGCACAAGTAGCTACGCCGAGGCCACAACCTAAACAGCATAACGCAGCTACGCATACTGCCCGTATTCACTCGTTCTCAACGCTCAAGAACACACCAAGACCCAAGAGCGTGCATGTAATCAATTGTAAATGGGTCCCTAAAAAGCCTCATTTTCAAACCGCGACACCGAGAAAGCTCTCTAGAGTCTCTACGAAACCGAAAGCAAAGTCCATCCACTGCATTTGGCAGCCTAAGACCTGTAATAAACCCCCCGACCCCAATTTGTAAATTCATCCCCACTTGCTAACTTCATTAGTCTCCTAGGATTACCCAAGCATTAACCACACACATGTGCACCGAACACTTACTAACCCATTATTCGCTCCCGACCCTCATGTTAATATTGTGATGGGAACAACGGTCCTCACTTGTCCTGTACAATATTAACACCTGTTTGTATATTCTCACAGAGACAGACAGCAAGAAGTAAAATGGCAGATACAGTAGGAACTAGCTCCCAGGCAGGCTCCAGCCCACAAGTGGTGGACATCGAAAGTCTTCCAGTCGAGGAGGAGTTAAAGGAAAGACCAGCGGCATTACGGGCATTGCAAGCCATACCAATTCAGAATCCCCCGCAGGGACACACAATGCCGGTGGGCAAAGCCTCACATTGGTTCAGTGACGTTGCTGGCCCCCTGGGTGAAGGCACGTATATGTGGGAATCCGAAGTCGAATTCAATGGACGATGGGGCCGATACCATTTCTTTACCAGGGAATTTGAAAGGCTACAAAATAACGAAGGACTTAAGTCGATCTGGAAGAAGGCAGGGCTTTATGACTACTTCAAGTCCCAACTACCAAAGCCAGATTTCCTCAGATGCTCATATCTAATTAGTACCCTCACCCCCAGCAAAGACAAGAAAGGATACAGCTCCTTTGTGCTCCCATCACTCACAAGGGGCAACGAGCTGAAGCGTTTCCGCTTAACTATCAATCTGGTAAGAGAAGCACTCGATATGCAGGGAATGCACATTCCAACAGAGAAAGAGACAATGGTTCCAGACAACATGAAGAACAGGAATCTGACAAAGTTGAAGGACATGGTTGCAATGACACCCACGATCGCCATCCACTTACGTATGGTCATGCAACATTTCGCCTTCCCCGCGCAGGATAGATTCACAATGCCTCCCAAAAAGATTTGGTTTAGCCTCTACCTGGCGGATGCTTTTGAGTTGACCATCAATATGCCCCACTGGATTATCGACCAGATTCATATGGCTCATCAGAGATGGTATAAGAAGCAAAGATCTGTATTGTATGGTTGCTGTGCACTCACAAGAATTGTATACAGATGTCTCGCCTATGATGTACCGGTGCAAAGGGCTCTGATCTGGTCCAGAGCACAGGAATTTCAATGCAGATTGTCAGCTGTAGGACCTCCCTCAAAGAAGATGAGAGGCACTGTCCAGATGCCTTGTGCACAAGCTCGCGGTGCAACCCTGACGCCTGAGACCACGCCAAGACTCCCCCGACGAGTGCAACCGTTTACTATCAGGCTACCCAGGCACAGCACAGATGGCCCCAATCTTGTATTTCCACCAGTACCGACTGATCTGGAGTTCCCGCATGGGTTCACTCTAGAGGACTTAACTGACGAAGAAGTTCCAAGAATCATAGAAGCTGTAAATGCAGAAGTTGAAGAAGAGCAAGCCAGTGGACAGCAAACTGCCCCAGACCAAGCACAGCCCAACCAACCAGACGTAGTCAACGTGGACACTGAAGAAGAAGCTCATGGGGAGACACAGGGCGGACATTCAGAACCCGAAGAACAAGAGTATGATCCAGAAGCCCTACAAGTACTGGAAGGTGCCCCCGCCTACACTAGCGCATTAAAGAAGCTTTACGAAACAATGAACCGAGTTCAAGAGCAACACAGGCTCTCATTAGCTGCAGGTAAAGCTCTCATGAACCAGATTCTGGAGGAGGAAGGTGTGGACGAGCAATACCGTGCCACCTTGGAAATGATATCAGATGCTTTAGGAGTACCGGAAACTGTGCACACAGCACTTGTGCACTCACGAAGAACAGAGAGAAGATATGGAAGACGCCCCCCACGATCGGGAAAACAAATGAATGTATTAGGATCAGGACCACAAGGCACCCCCACAACCACTGGCACGGCACACACAGTTCACGACACCGAGGAAGCCCACACATCGAGTGCACCCCCATCACCTCCCTTGACACCTTCTCCCCCACATCGACCTCACTCACCTCCCTCTACCACTGTAACCTCCACTGTCACCACCTCTGAAACCACTACACACACCAACGCACAAACCATCAGCCAACCCACACACTCTACTCCCACTGAAAACATAAGTCTAACTACAGCCACTGTACACCTCACCACCCCGAGCACACTTCCTAGAAGTTCACAATTACACACACCTCTGTACACATTCACAACCCTCACCGCTACCACAATCCCCATGTTCACAGTCACTCCCATCACGAACCCCACTTTCATGGAGGTATCACCCACCTCTGCACCTCTCCCGTCCCCCATTTACCCACACTCTCCCATTCCCCCACCTCCCCCCTCACCCATCCCCAGCACTGCATTCACAACCCCCTTTCCCTTTCCCTACCCCTCTGCATTCAATACTATTCCTCTCGGTAACCTATTTAATAATATGCATCAATGCATGGCCCAACTCCAGCAACATTACCAACACTTGGACGACCAACATACAAGGCTCTTCCAACGCCACGAGGATCTTCAAGCAAGATGTAGGGGTCTTGAAGAGCAGAAGCAGCAACTAGAACAGCAGCACGTGACATTACAAGAGCAATACGCACAATTAGAAGCCAACCCACCTCAAACAGATGATGACGAACGACGACATATGGACGAGCTGCTCCATTCTCAGATCACGGAAAACCTGAAACTTCGACGAAACTTGAGCCTCCTCCGAAAACACATGTCGACCGCGTTAGAAGAGAATAAGAGATTACAGAAAGAGAACGAAGAAAACCTGGAAGCGGCCATGGAGGGTTCCCCACAAGAGATTGACCCAGAACGATTCAAGGCGATACCCTCTGAGAATATGCAGGTGGTGTTAGAAACTCATGCAGACTTAATGGAGGCCCATGCCGCTTTAGAGAAAGAAAGAGATGAGTTACGAAGACAGTTGGCCACTCGACAGACAGAACCCAGCCCGAGCATAACTGCAGAAGAAACAGCTGAAGAGGTCATTAAACTCCGCGCCGAACTTGAGGAATTACGCAGCAAGGTTATGCAGTATGAGCGTCAGCCCTCCCCTCTGGTAGACCCCGAGCCTGACGACCTGGTGCCAATTGAGGTAGAAGAAACATTTGAGGATCCCTATGTCCCGATGCCAACACCTGGAGGTAAGCGCACAGAACAGGGCATGGACACAATTGAGATCGAGGCACCGGAATGGATGCAGAAGTTAGAGAAAGTAGCCACGACACATGACGACCGGGTGGCAGTCCAAATCGCCTTGATGTCAAACGTGGAGGAGGTGGTCATAAAATCTGATTATTTTCAGAATCTTTCACACCATAGGTGGATCGGCCCATCGGATGATCTGTATGTACCTTTTTGCGTGCTAATGGCGGATTATAATGCGGAGATCAAGCGCCACACCTCAAGGGAACCCACCTCTGCCACCCAATTTGCACCCGATGACATACCAGAGAGCGCCAAGCAAGGCCATATCCGCCAACCAACATGGAGAATTCGACTGCTTGAAACCTACCCGGAAATGGTAAGAACATGGAACAACATGCCATTGTACATCAAATACAATCCATGTTATTGTCCTGTGTTTCGAAGGAGATCCTGGCCGGAGTACACACATACAGTGCTGACGATTAAAGGATGCGAGAAGTGGCTAAATTACGTGTACTTCGCACCCCCTAAAGGCGCACCCACAATTGGCTATATGATTTCAACGATCCGGCATTGGGGGGCCCGTTTCAAGAATGTTCCTGATATCATGACTCAGATGTGCCTGAAAATTTTCGAACTTATGCTGGTCACCTTTAGGACCTTCAAAAATGTCAAGGAACCGCATCTCTCAGCACTAGGATTTAATGAAGGGAACCAGGACCTTGTATACGACATGAGCACGACTCCATCGATCAATGTCGTGTATGCATGGCACGCTCGTATCAAATATCTACCGGCCTGCTTCAAACAAACGTTTGAAGAGATGTTTGTCACGGGATTCTGGGAATATCATTCCGAGATATTCATTCCCAGACCATCCCATCTCTTGCAGTTGTTTGCAGTGGAACAAGCTCTCCACTCCGAAAAGCTACGTATGCCACATCCAGAGGTTCCTGGGCCGGTAGACTGGGATGCTCTTCTGACAGACTTGGCCAAGGGGTTGCGAATTGCTGAACACCATTTAGCGCAGGACGTTGTCGAGTACTATATCCAGAAACCCTCTCAACAAGGGTCTGTCAGGGACGACAGACGCGAGAGAGGGGGGGGTGTTGGAGCTGGAGCTGAAGGACTGACAAGACAAGGAAGCACAAGAAGAGAGTCCGAGAAAAGAGATAGCACAAGCAGACAAGGCAGTCAACGACGATCCGGCAAGTAGGCCAACAATTTTCTTCAGAAAGAAGCACTGATGAACATTCACGCAGATTTAGCACTAAGGCAACCTTAATCTTTCAAAACCTCTACACACATTAAAAGTGATTATCATCACTAGGCACCATTGTAAATATCATTTCATCTTTTTGTAGCTCCATTTTGTGCAAGCCAAGGAGTCCTTGAGCTTGAGGAGCATTAGAAGTATCTACCTGCCAAATTTCGTATTTTTTAGATATCGTTTGAGCCCTCAAATAGGCCCTGGAACCTAATTTTTAACTAGGCCGGACACTAGGTCTGGACAGGGCCAAAACTTAGCCAAAAACTATAAAAAGAGCTAGAGAGCTCATTTTTGGGGTTAGATTGTAATTGAAACGAACTTGTAAGAGCTTGTGAAAATAATCTAAAGAACTCCATTGATTCTCTCTCTTTGTCTTGCCGTGTGTGCGCGTGTGTGTGTATGTGTGTGCATGCTTGTGTGCTTCTCACTCACGCACTTGTGCCGCCACTTGCTCGAGGTCTTCATACCATCCTCACGTCTTCCCGGATTGACATTAAAGGAGGTGCTACTCATCACTGAGCTACACCCCTTCATTCTGCACTTTTTCCATCTAATGGGAAGAGAGGGGGAGGGACCCGAATTATTCCAACCAAACCATATGGAGTCTTGAACTAAGAAGGAAAGGTTATGAGCAAAGTATATAGGCAAATTATACTTAGCTTTCACAGCCATCCAAGCTTTCCACAAGGAGCAAATAAGCTGACTGCCTTTGGGAACAAATTCAACTGGAGAAGTAATAACATCCCAAAGAGAACAATTGACCCAGCTTTTATTATGTTTAATGTTGAATTTGCTAACATTTCTTTTAATTAAACAAGCCCAGAAATCATTTGAAGAAATAGATATGAAAATCCACTTAGCAGCCATTTTAGTGGCCATCCTGGAAGGACAAATAAGACCAAGCCCCCCCTCAGATTTTCTCATACAACAAATATCCCAAGCAACTTTAGAAATTTTAGATCCCCCCCACAAAAAATTCCTAGCAAGAGAGATGGCCTGACCAAGTTGTTTTTTACTAGGCTGCCAACAGGACAGAAAATAAGTAAGGGAAGGGAGAATATAATGTTTTAAAACAAAGGATCTTTGAGAAATACTTTGCTGCACATCAGACCATTTAAAAAGTTTCGCTCTAAATCTATCAAGAACCCAATTCCACCTTTGTTCATTGGATATACCAAAGCCCATGGGAATACCCAAAAGCCTAAAAATACTTCCTTTCTTGATGATATCACAACCTACAGCCAGAACACAATCAGGAATCTTATTGTCAGTGGTAAAAAAACCAGTTTTTTGATGGTTGACCACCGAGCCACTAGCAAGACAGAAAAGGTCAAGACAGTTAAGAAAATGCTTAGCAGACTTTTCTTCAGCCCTCATCATCATGTTAGTGTCATCTGCAAACATCTGCAGCCCCAGGGGAGAGTGAGCTTGGGGAATATCAAGACCAGAGATAGTCCCTTGATTGAAGCTATCTTTGACAAGCCAGCCCAAAGAGTCACTAGAAATAGCAAACAGAAGAGGGGCCAGGGGGCACCCTTGCCTAATGGACCTGCACAACTTAAAGGGGTTAGACATATTGCCATTAATAGCAACTTTAGAGCAGGCATTACCAAACAAGATACTGACATATCTAATAAACTTTTTGCCAAAACCACTATCATGAAGAGACTGAAGAATGAAATCCCATTCAATCCTGTCATAAGCCTTATCAAAATCAATTTTGAAAAAGTAAGTGTCAATATTAAGCTCTTTATAATACTCTAGACTTTCCCAAATGGTAATAATGTTATCCAAGATAAATCTTCCTTTAATAAAGCCTTTTTGCTCTGGAAGAATTATACTATCCATTAAAGGACTCAGCCTTCTGGCAAGAATGGAAGCAAAAATTTTGTATAGAGAAGTCAGGCAGGAGATGGGTCTCCAATTGTTTAAGTCATCTTTAGGTCCCCTTTTATGTAAGAGCTTTATCACCCCAGTGTTGATAAAAGGAGAAAGAGACCCCCTTCTAGAGGCTTCTTGCCAGATCTTGAGAATTATGGGCACCAACAAATCCTTGAACTCCTGGAAAAACTCATAAGGAAGACCATCATGCCCAGGGGATTTACCAGGCTTCAATTTGCTAATGGTTTCTCTCACCTCACCCTCAGAGAAGGGCATGTCAAGGAGGGAGTCCATTCCCTGAGGAACCAGTTTCTTCCTACAAAGGGCAATGGCAGCTCTTGCGCTCCACACATCAGCCCCTCTCTTGGGAGGCAAAGAGAAAATATTGGCAAAGAACCTATGGGCAATCCCCAAGTTATCCTTCATATTAGAAGCTAAGAGACCATCACTGTCTTTAAGAAGAGGGATGAAGTCCCTAGCTTTTTTCTTTCTCATAAGATCAAACATGTGTTTATTAGGCTTATCCACTTTACCGGCCCAGAATTCTCGAGACGTGACAAGGGCACCTCTAGCAAGGAGGTAATCAACTTTCCTCACCTTTTCCTGCAACTCAAGGATTTTAAGCCTTTTGGAATTAACATCAAGCTTAGAGGACTCCAGAAGATCCAGCTCCTTCAATATCATCATTCTTCTCTTATACCTAATATTTTTAGCTTTATTCTTAAAGTTCTTAACAGTAATTTGGATTTCTCTAACAGCCTCTTCCCAAGCCACAAGCGGAGATCTATCTTGATTAAAATGAAAAATCAGAATATCAGCGATTTTCTCCTTAACAATAGGAATTTTAAACAAGGAGGAATCCATGTGAGGCCAACCAGCACGATAAGAGGGGTTATTCAAGAAAAGCTTCACAATCAAAGGCGCATGATTAGATAAACCCAGGGACCTGTCAATGTCACAACTAAAATTCCACAAACTATTGCTTCTACCAGCATGCAAGTAAAACCTGTCCAGTCTGGCAGACAAAAAATTCACTTGATTTCTGTTGTTCTAGGTATGACCTGTGTTAAGAGAGAGATCAAGCAGGCTGTGTTTATTAATCAGATTAAACCAACAATGCTTCTCACCTCCAGAGACAATGTTATCATTGTTACCTATCCTATCACCCAAATTAGTGACCATGTTAAAGTCACCCGTCAGCATCAAGACATCATTAATTTTAGCGATTTCTTCCCAGCATTTAGCCCTTTGAGAAGCCTGATTAGCAGCATAGACACACACAACAGTACAATTAAAAGGCTCTTTACATTTGACAGCAATCCACTGGTTAGAACTGCTCTTGTACACCTCCTCTACAAGATGATACACACCATTAGCCACCCCAATGGCAGCACCACCTTTACCACTATGATCAGTATGTAACCACTGGTAAGAATTTGAGACAGTTTTAAAATTCGACAACAGAGAGGAACCTCCCACTTTCAACTCCTACAAACAGATAAAGTCAGGAAAATTAGAAGAATCTTTGAGCCAATTATTGATGGCCTTACTCCTGATAGGATCAGTGAGCCCTTTAGTGTTAAGAGAAATTAGCTTAATACAATCCATAGTCAAAAAAGAGAGGAGAAACTTACTTTTTAAGATTCTTACCAGGCTTAATTGCTGAAACTGAATTCCTGACCATATCCTTTCTTTTGGTCTTGTTTTTACCTTTAGCATTAGGTGACAGGACATTGGACATATGAACATCTTGGTCGATGATGGGACCAGAGCTCAACAGATCTGTATTATGTTCATCAAATTTATTAATTTGATCCGTAAACATTTCATCACAGTTACTTAGGGAGTCATCTTCAGATAAGACAACAACAGGAGTTGAACCCGTATTAAGTCTGGGAACCGATTCCAACCTACCAGTTCCCCTTCCTTCACCAACTTTGTGAGTAGCCAAATTAGACTTACTTACCTGAGCTTTTAAATTCTCCGACTCCACATCCTTTGTGAAGTGCATGTTGGCTTCTAGGTTATGACTTCCTAGACATTTATTCTCAACATGGATCTCAGAGGTCGAAGGAGGATGATCATCGTTGGTGTCTTCTTCAAGAACCTGATAAGGATTGAAAACACCTCTGTACAGAGGTTCAGACTTGCTCACAGAGCTAGGGTTTTTCTTCCTTTGCTTGACTGTAACTTTTTTGAACCCTGAGTCATCTTTGTGAGGAGTTTTAGCATTAGGGGCAGCAGCTTTGGTGCCCAAATCCTCACCATCATTCACTTTAAACTGATTTTTACCAAGCAAAGGACAATCCTTTATTAAATGCCCCTGTTTATAGCAGTTAAAACAAGCATTAGGCAAATTTCTATAAAACACTTTTTGAACATGCAGCCTAAACCCCTCAGAGTTCTTAATGAGAAGCTCAGTTTTAATATTTTTAGAAATATCAACTTCAATAAGCAGCTGAGGCTCCCATTTGATATTAAACTCTTTTTTTGGCTTTTGGCCCAGGACTTTGCCAATGAGAGAACCAAGCTTATCAAGCCATGGATAAAATTCAACAGGAAAATCTGGAAATTCCACCCAGACTGGAACTTTAGTTGGCTTATTATTTCTGGGATTAAAGCCAGGATACCACTTGTAAAAGGAGAGAGGAGTATTTCTAATTATCCAAAGCCCCTCTGCTATAACATGCAAGGCACTACTCACATCATCAAAAAAAAAGAGAAAGAAATTGTTAGGAAGGAACTGAACATGCTTAGCAAATAGGCCTTTGCTTTCCCAGTTCACACGCATCCAATTTTTAAGAAGTTCCTGCGTTGGCCGAGGACCATGACAGTGAGCGATCACTACCTTATCCTCAAGATGCACATTCCATTTATTCAGGGCCGAACTCTCAATGACCAAGGTGCATTCTTCCTGATCATTATTTTCAAGGTCAATATCGATGGAATGCACACCCTCCTTATCAGACGAGGAACTAGCAACCCCATTACCCTCCATGATCTTGCCTTTACCTTTGATATCATTGAACAGAGACTGAGGAAAGATGTTACCTGAAGAATCCTGTTTTGAAAACATTGAGAAAAACCCTTGCTGTTGATTCTGTAAAACCTTGGCGTAAGACGCAACCCCTTGCAGGGATTGAGGAGTGAACTGAACATTCTCAGTTTGCACGACATTACTCACTTCTTGTCTAAGCTTATCTCCCGACTCAGAGACAGTACCTGCAATGACTTCGAACACGGGATTAATCAGAGTATTATTGATACTGCTGTTACCTTCTCCCTTAGAGTCTAATAGACCGACGGGTAGCGCCTCATGTAAGGCCATAGCAGCACTTTGAAGATTATCACAACCCGCAAGGAACACCAACAGACAGAGCAGAGCGAGGTCCCCCTCACAGCGAGGGGGACGAAGGAAGGACGAGCAAAGAGCCCTCCCCGCCGCGGGGGCGAGCAGGCGTCTTCACCAAAAACCCCAGAACCCTAGGCACATTCAAAGCCCACTCCGCACGATCTCGTTGCAAAATTCCATCAAACATTCACAAGTTTCTACGAACATCTTATCGCAACATACAAGGATTGAACACACAACCTTTGCTTTAAGAGGTGAGTGCCCAGAAAACTCACCTACAACGTGTGGGTTGACTTTTACTTCTTAAAGGCCTATTCGTAAATAGGAACCTTTCCTTAAGATTTAAGGTTTGATTTGAAGCACACGGATGCATAATGTTTTATTGGGTGACTCAAAAATTGTATTAGGTACATTATGATCTAATGGTCATGCAGAATGTGTTATTGGGTGACTCAAAAAATGTATTAGGTACATGATGATCTAATGGTCAAATTTCACGTGATTCTATTTGATTTTCCATCACCAAATTTAGAGGCACATGATAATTTGATGACTACTTCAATGAACTTATTACATTTTTGGTCATCGGATTTAAATGCACATGAACAAATCTAAAAGATGATTAACAACAAAGAAATAAAAACAAAAAATAGTTTGCCTAATTTTGGGTAGCACAAATGGACTCGTGTTCAAGCCAGCAATGCGTTGGTCTCGCCGCCTAGGTCACCCAAAAAGGAGATTTTTCACCTGAAGTGTGATGAAATGCTGTCATGGTGGACTCCTCTTGAATATAGGGCTGCCGAACAATGCATTTATGGTGGACTCCTCTTGAATATAGGGCTGCCGAACAGTGCATTTATGAGAGCATGGTTCCTACTTGTACATATGGACATAAGAAAGAAAAATGGCTACGAGAAGTGTTCTTCTTCATAACTTTTATCGTTTAGAGATCAATAACATTTTTTTTTTTTTTTTTGAGAAAACAGGAAATATAAAATTAATGCTGGAAAAGAAAGAAGATACAACCAGACTATCAGACTATCACGAAGTCTGAAACAGGATCCGGAGAGCAAGAGTCCAAAAAGACTGTTGGACTCATAGCTTTACAAGGTTAAAATAATCAGCAAGCATAGTGATCATCTGTAACCTAGGTTTAGAGTACACCTGGAGGAGTTTATTCTTCCACTTTTTATAGTGATAATTCCTAATTATTACAAGGGAATTTTTATCTTCCGAACAAGTATCACAACTGGAGGTAACACAGATATTGAAGATTTTTTTCAGTCCCAACAGAAAGGAAAAGAAGTAATCCTTTCTATTCTTATTGAAAATGGCATTGTTTCTGGTTTTCCAAATAAACCACAAAGCGTGCAATCTGAAGAACTGCCATAGCAGAATGTCCATTCCACCCGCTTCTCCAAGCAGAATATCTTTGCAATTAGGAGCATTAAGTCCTAGACTTTGACAGTAGCACCTAATTCCAACCCAAAATCTGGTAGACCATTTACAATTGACAAACAAATGATCCAAGTTCTCCTCCTTGCCACAGAGCTTACAATTACCAGCATCAATTTTATATTTCCTTGCAGTACTTCCTGTCCAAATACCTTTGTGAAGAATGAGCCAATTCAGGCAGGCCTGCTTATTTGAGAAGGGGAAGGCCCAAGCACACTGAAACCTGTATTTCCATTGTAAGTAGGACCATTGAAGATCCCACTTTTTATTGAGTTTCCATGTTATCTCTTTGATACTTCTGCCCTTCTTTTTATAAGATTTAAGAATATCCTCGGCCACATCTTGAAGGGAGATCTCCTTCCTCCACAGTTGCACTTCAATCTTTTTCTTCAATATTTCTTTTTGAAAAGCGATAACCTGTTTGCATTGGACAGAAAGGCCGTCAATATCAGAAATAGCATTTTCAGAAATAACATTACCTTCTATCAGCAAGTCCTGCCAGTGAACGAATCCCTTTTTTCTGCACTTATTCCATCTAATTGGAAGGGAAGAGGAGGGAACAGAATTAAACCAACCATACCAAATGGAGTCTTGAGCTATGAAGGACAGGTTGTGAGTAAAGAAAATAGGCAATTTATACTTAGCTTTCACAGTCATCCAGGCTTTCCAAAAAGAGCAAATAAGCTGGCTACCTTTGGGAACAAAGTCCACAGGAGAAACAATAACATCCCAAAGAGAGCAGTTGACCCAACTTTTATTAAACTTGATGTTAAATTTACACACATTTCTTTTAATAAGACAGGCCCAAAAATCAGTAGAAGAGACAGATCTGTAAATCCATTTAGCAGCCATTTGAGTGACCATTCTGGAAGGACATATGAGACCTAGCCCACCTTCAGTTTTTCTCATACAACAAATATCCCAAGCAACTTTGGGAATTTTAGAGCCACCCCACAAAAATTTTCTAGCAAGGGAGATGGCTTGGCCAAGCTGCTTTTTAGAAGGCTGCCAGCAAGACAGAAAATAGGTAAGGGAAGGAAGGATATAATGCTTTAACACAAAAGATCTCTGAGAAATACTAGATTGCACATCAGACCACTTAAAAATTTTGGCCCTAAATTTATCAAGCACCCAATTCCACCTTTGCTCATAAGATATGTCAAAGCCCATGGGAATGCCCAAAAGTCTAAATATACTCCCTCTTTTGATGATCTCACAACCAGCAGCAACAACACAATCAGGAATCTTATTATCAGTGGCAAAAAAACCAGTTTTCTGATGGTTGACCACAGAACCACTAGCAAAACAGAAAAGGTCAAGACATTTAAGAAATTGGCAAGCAGAATTTTCTTCAGCAATCATCATCATATTAGTGTCATCTGCGAACATCTGCAAACCAAGGGGAGAGCTAGCTTGAGGAATGACCAAGCCAGAGATGGTCCTTTGACTGAAGCTAGTCTTGACAAGCCAGCCCAAAGCATCACTTGCAATAGCAAAAAGAAGGGGAGCCAGGGGACAACCTTGTCTAATAGACCTGCACAACTTGAAAGGGTTAGAAAGATGGCCATTAATAGCAACTTTAGAAAAAGCATTCCCAAACAAAATACTGACAAATCTAATAAACTTTTTGCCAAGACCAATGTCATGAAGGGATTGGAGAATGAAATCCCATTCAATCCTGTCATAGGCCTTATCAAAGTCAATCTTGAAGAAGTAGGTGTCAATATTAAGCTCTTTATAATACTCAAGACTTTCCCAAATGGTGATGATGTTGTCCAAGATAAATCTCCCTTTAATGAAACCTTTTTGCTCAGGCAGAATTATACTGTCCATTAAAGGACTCAGCCTTCTAGCCAAAATGGAAGCAAAAATTTTGTACAGAGAAGTCAGACAGGATATAGGCCTCCAATTGTTTAAGTCATCTTTGGGACCCTTCTTGTGTAATAGCTTAATCACCCCCGTGTTGATAAAAGGAGAAAGGAATCCCCTTCTAGAGGCTTCTTGCCAGATCTTGAGAATTATGGGCACCAACAACTCCTTGAATTCCTGAAAAAATTCATAAGGCAAACCATCATGACCAGGAGATTTACCAGGTTTCAATTTGTTAATGGATTCTCTCACCTCACCCTCAGAGAGGGGCATGTCTAGGAGGGAGTCCATTCCCTGAGGAACCATTTTCTTCCTACAAAGGGCAATGGAAGCTCTTGCACTCCAAACAACCTCCCCCCTCTTGGGAGGCAAAGAGAATACATTAGCAAAGAACCTATGAGCAATCTCCAGGTTATCTTTGTTATTTGAAGCCAAGAAACCATTATTGTCTTTGAGCAAGGGGATGAAATCCCTAGCCTTCTTTTTCCTCATGAGATCAAACATGTGTTTATTAGGCTTGTCAACTTTACCAGCCCAGAATTCCCGAGACGTGGCAAGGGCACCTCTAGCAAGGAGGTAATCAACTTTCTTAACCTTTTCTTGCAACTCAAGGATTTTAAGCCTTTTGGAATTCAAATCAAGCTTAGAGGTCTCAATAAGATTTATTTCCTGCAAAATCATCATTCTTCTCTCATACCTAATATTCTTAGCCTTATTCTTGAAGTACTTAAGAGTATTTTGAATTTCTCTAACAGTATCTTCCCAAGCCGCAAAAGGAGACTTTCCCCTATTGAAATGAAAGTTCAGAATATCAGAAACTTTTTCCTTCACAAAAGGAATTTTAAACAGGGAGGAGTCCATATGAGGCCATCCTGCACGATACAAAGGGTTGTTATTGCAAAGATTCACAATCAAAGGCAAATGATCAAATAAAACAAAGGAGTGGTCAATAGAACAATTAAAATTCCACAAGTTTTTACTCCTACCAGCATGCATGTAAAATCTGTCCAATCTGGCAGAAAGAAAATTAACATGATTTCTGTTGTTCCAAGTGTGGCCTGTGTTTACAGAGAGGTCCAACAGATTGTGATTGTTGACCAGTTTGAACCAACTATGCCTCTCACCACCAGAGACAATATTATCACAATTACCAATCCTGTCACCAAGGTTAGTGACCATGTTGAAGTCACCAGCCAACAGAATATCATCATTAATTTTATTAATTTCTTCCCAACATTTGGATCTTTGAGAAGCCTGATTAGCAGCATAAACACAAACAACAGTAAAGTTAAAAGGCTCTTTACACTTAACAGCAACCCATTGGTTAGTATTACTCTTATACACCTCTTCAATAAGATGACACACACCATTAGACACCCCAATGGCTGCACCACCTTTACCACTGTGATCAGTATGCACCCAATGGTGAGAGTTCGAAACGATTTTTAAATTCGACAAAAGGGAGGAACCTCCCAACTTCAGCTCCTGCAAACAGATAAAGTTAGGAACAAGAGAAGAATCTTTGAACCAGCCATTAATAGTCTTGCTCCTGACAGGATCAGAGAGCCCTTTAGTGTTAAGAGAGATCAATTTTATACAATCCATGGACAAAAGAAAGGAGGAAGATTCACTTTTTTAGGTTCTTACCAGGTTTCACTGCCGAAACCGAGTTCCTGACCATATCTTTCCTTTTAGTCTTATTTTTACCTTTGGTGTTAGGGGACATCACATTTGTCATAAGCACATCTTGGTCTGAGGAGGGACCAGAACCCACCTGCTCAGAATTAATCTCGTCAAATTTATTTATTTGATCCAAAAACATGTCATCACAATTACTTAGAGAGTCCTCTTCAGAAAACACCACAATAGGGGTGGATTCCATAATAGTTTTACTTACCGAAACCTTATCAATGATTCCACTATTTCCTAAGTCTTTATGAAGCTCCAAGTTAGAATTACTTACCTGAGTATTTAGCTTCTCCATAACTCCAGTGCTTGAACTGTGTGGGTTGCCTTCAATATTTTTACTTCCCTGCTTCTTATTTACCAAACTTCCTTCAGAAGTCGAGGGAAAATGGCCATCTTCGATGGTGTCATCTAGAATCTGATACGGGTTAAAAACACCTTTATATAAAGGTTCCGATCTGATACCCGAGTTAGGGGTTTTTTTCTTTTTAACAGGAACCTTTTTGAAACCTTGATCTTCTTTGGGAGGAGTTCTATTATTAGAATCAGCAGCTTTTGAGACCCCTTCACCTTCAGTACTGTTTATAGACTGATTTTTTCCAAGCAAAGGACAATCCTTTATTAAATGTCCTTGTTTATAGCAATTAAAACACGCATTTGGCAAATTCCTGTAAAAAATTTTTTGGGCATGAAGTCTAAGCCCCTCAGAATTTTTGATAATCAACTCAGTTTTAATACTTTTGGAGATGTCCACCTCTATAAGTAACTGAGGTTCCCATTTGGGATTAAACTCTTTTTTTTGTTTTTGACCTAAAACCTTCCCAATGAGAGCTCCAAGTTTCTCAAGCCAAGGATAAAATTCCACAGGAAAATCCGGAAATTCAACCCATACAGGAACTTTAGTCGGTTTATTACTTCTAGGATTAAAGCCAGGGTACCACTTATAAAAGGAGATAGGATTATTTCTTATAATCCAATGACCCTCAGCAATGACTTTCAGAGCACTATTCACATCATCAAAAAAAAAGAGAAAGAAATTATTAGGCAGAAATTGGACATGTTTGGCAAAAAGCCCTTTACTTTCCCAATTCACTCTCATCCAATTTTTTAGCAATTCCTGCGCTGGCCGAGGCCCATGACAATGAGCAATCACTACCTTATCTTCAAGATGAACATTCCATTTGTTAAGAGCTGAGCTTTCTATGATTAGGGTGCAATCATCCTGATCATTTAAATCCTGATCTATGTCTAGGGTATGCACACAACCCTTATCAGGAGAGGAACTATCTATCCTATTACCTTCCAAGACCTTTCCTTTACCTTTAGAATCAATGAACAAAGATTGCGGAAAAAGATTACCTGTTGCCTCTTGATTAGAGAACATAGAAAAATACCCTTGCTGCTGACTCTGCAACACATTAGCGTAGGACGCGATACCTTGCACAGAATGTTGATTAAACAAGACATTCCCTGTCTGCGCTCCATCAACCTCCTCGAGCTTCTTCATAGCTCCCAACGTAGAAGCAGATCCTACGCTACCTTCGAAAACAGGATTAGTCGTAGTATTAAGACAACTAATATTACCTCCAACTTTAGAGCCAAGCAAACCGTCGGGTAGAGCCTCATGTAAAGCCATGTTAACACTCTGATGACCAGCACACTCCAGAGGAGACACTAGACGAGAGAGCAGGACGGTAGAAGGTCCCCCTCTCTACGAGGGGGACGACGAGAGCAAGGACGAAGAACCCTCCCCGCCGCGGGGGGAGAGAAGGCGCGCCTTCAAAGGCTCTAAACCCAAGGCACATTCAAAGCCACTCCTCCACTCGCCTCGATAAAACTCTCCGAGATCAATAACATTCATCTACACATGAGAATAAAAAGGCCTCATCAAACAAACATTAATTCTCAATGTCATTGTCGACATGAGAGAAGGCCTTGAGCGTGCCAAAGAGTCGCACCAAAATCTGCTCATTTTGAAGAATGATTTCAAAAATATTGATGCAATACTTCATTTTGTAATCCCTCAAGGAATTGGATTTCAACTCAAATTTCATATGATAAACTCAAATTCTTGGAAAACATCTTCGCACAAATCAAAATTAACAACCATCTCTCTTCACTTTACTATGTGAAGGAGATCCATCAAACATGGGTTGTCATGAATTACCTCCATTTCTTAGTTAACAAGCTCCTCATGTCTGGAGAGTTACAAGGCATCTTCCTCTTGCATGGCAATGAGCAAATGGTTCTCAAGCTTTTTCCAGAACATATAAAAGCTTTTCTTCAAAATGACCTTAACACTATCTCTTCTTACAATACCTAGATTGTTTCCTCATGGCCTCAAGCTTCAGAATAAATCACACAAATATCACGTTCAAGGCAATTGATGCAACCCATGTCTCAAATCGCTCAAGTTTGGTCAAATTCAACGTCTTCTGGTATGACATTAACGTCTCTAGGTGATATGGCGAATTCTCTTAATGGCGCAATGCTAGGGTTAAAACAAACTTTGGTGTTTCCCCATAGTGGTAAGATGTTTGAGATATCGAGAGGTCATGAACCACCCTTTCTTCTCTTGCATGAGGAGTCCAATCATGTGATAACAAGTAAGCACAACCCTCCATCTAGATCCTTCAATAATCTAGAAACATGTTGTTTTGGGGAAACCCATTAGTTCCTCAAATGATCTCTAAAACATGACTGAAATTGAAGCCCTTTTGAAAATTCAGAGAGACTCACCAAAAGTGGACCAGAGAGAAATTTCTATGTTTTACAAACAAAAAGATAAGGAAGTGTGGAAAATCGAACCTCTCACCTCTTCAAACACCATAGGGTCTTTTTATGAAAGCCTCTAATTTTCTCTTAAATTCAATTTCGTGCTTCTACTTTCCTTGGAGTTGATCTCTAGTTTTCTCTTGATTCCGTTTTGATCCTTTTTTGCACAAGAAATCAAACACCAAGATCATGTATCCAACATGTGGATGGTAAGAGGTAAATACAATTATCCTTAGAACTAGGGAAAAGTTCCCAACATAATTTGGATAGAAATACAAATGTATATGTTTCAATCATCTAACGAAAACAAACACTATTTCATATTGTCTTATAGAACAAAAGGTATTTTTACATCCCAATAAGTGATTGGCATCATCTTTTCATTAATTACACTATGTACAAAAAGAGATGTATATTCAAAGTGTGTAAGAAGACATTCTAGTATGTAAAACCACTACTAGAATCAGGGGGGTACAATGCTCCCCATTGAAAAAAAAGCGGGTTTCATCGCTTTAGCAATGCTCATTGCCCAAAGCATTGCATAAGCGACGACTTCTTTTCTTATTTAAAATAAAGAAGAATGAGTGTTGTATAAGTGATGAATAGCATTGCTTATGCAATGCTTTTTCAACCATTGCTATCAGCATAGCTAAGTAATGATGCTATTAGCGACGTTGTCACACTACCTGCGATGCTTGAGCGTTGCAATTCATTAAAAAGATCAATTTCTTCTCACACATCTGTGCCGGGATTGAGATGAGAGAGAGAGAGAAAGAAGAGACGAGATTGGAGTTCAAAAGAAGAATGCGAGCATTTTGTGACTCCTACCTATGCCTTGTCCACTTGCAGTGGAAGTAAGTATAAGTTTTACATATTAATTAAAGTAAATATTTTATGTTCTATTTACATGATTTTTTTTTTCTAGTGAGCATGATGAGAGGGATAAAAAATATGTACTTAGTTCACTTGAGACAGAAATTGGGACTAGGTGTTCGCATAAGTGGTTTCTAAAAGAGATGCAAACACTTATGGCTCATCATCATGATAATGCACGCTATGCATTGCTTTTATTTGTTGTACTTACATGTGTAACTATATATATGTAACTATATATATACATATATATATATATACACACACACATAATATACACATCTATTTACATATATATTTATACACATATTTATATACACACATATATACACAAACGTACATGCACATTAGGTCACATGCATACATGTGTATGTATATATATGTGGATATGTTTATGTGTGTTTATGTATGTATTGATGGAGAGTGTTAATCTCCAAAAGAACAAGTCACTACAACATATGAGGGGCATACCAACGCTGCATATATTGACGATCACAGTCGGCATCGGTATGGACCTCGGAAAATGTGACTTGGAGATACCGACGGTCAAGTGACCGTCGGTATGACCGTTTTAAACGGATCATCGGTGTGGCCTGCACCCGTCGGTATGTGCATCGGTATATGCGTCGGTATAGGCATCGGTATGAGCGTCGGTATAAGCCTGGGTAATTTACTGGGAACTACCGATGCGTATACCGACGCCCATACCGAACGATCCAAAAGAGGGGCATACTTGTAAGTGATTGTTTTATTCACATGCATACATACACACATATATACACACATGCATACATACACACATATAATCCTATTTTTATTTTGAAGTTTTTATTTTACATCAAATATATAAAAATAGGATAAGGGTTTTTACGCTATTTACACATACATACATACATATACATATATATATATATATATATATATATATATATATATATATATATATATATATATATATATATATATATATATATATATATATATATATATATATATATATATATATATATATATATATATATACATGTATACAGAAATATACATATTTTAGGTCTAGATATTTAAGATTAGGGTTTTAGGGTTTAAGCATACATATCACTCAATTATATTTATATTAAGAAAAAATATAGAGAAAATAAGAAAAAAATCTGAATATAATAAAAATATATATAAAATATGGTTAGGGTTTTAGGATTAGGGGTTTAGATTTTAATAGGTGTTTAAGTATTTAGGTTTTAGTATTTCAGATTTAAGTCTAAGTCTTTTTTATTAGGGTTTTAGGGTTTTAATACATAGATAACATATATACACAAACACACATATACATATAATACATATATACATGTATATACACATGTATACAAAAATATACATATTTTAGGTCTAGATCTTTAAGATTAGGGTTTAGGGTTTAGACATACATATCACTCAATTATATTTATATTAAGAAAAAATATAGAGAAAAATAAGAAAAAAAATCTGAATATATAAATAAATATATATATGAAATATGATTAGGGGTTTACATTTTGATAGGTGTTTAAGTATTTAGGTTTTCGTATTTCAGATTTAAGTATAAATCTTAAAAATTAGGGTTTTAGGGTTTTAACACCTACATAACATATATACACACATACACATATACATATAATACATACATACATGTAGATACACATGCATACAAAAATATACATATTTTAGATTTAAATCTTTAACATTAGGGTTTTAGGGTTTTAACACTTACATAACATATATGCACACATACACATGCACATATAATACATATATACATGTATATACACATGTATATAGAAATATACATATTTTAGGTCTAGATCTTTAAGATTAGGGTTTTAGGGTTTAGACATACATATCACTCAATTATATTTATATTAAGGAAAAATATAGAGAAAAATAAGAAAAAAAATCTGAATATATAAATAAATATATATATAAAATATGATTAGGGTTTTAGGATTAGGGGTTTAGATTTTTATTGGTGGTTAAGTATTTAGGTTTTAGTATTTCAGATTTAAGTCTAAATCTTTAAAATTAGGGTTTTAGGGTTTTAACACCTACATAACATATATATACACATACACATACACATATAATACATATATACATGTAAATAATTTAATTAAATATATATAATTAAATATATAAAATTAAATATATAAAATTAAATATATAAAATTAAATATATAAAAATACGATTACGTAAGAAAAAATTTCTTACGTAATAAATAAATAAATATATATATAAAATAAGATAACTATATACATAAATAAATATAAAAAGAACTAGTGTTTTAAATAATTTAATTAAATATATAAAATTGAATATATAAAAATACGATTATGTAATGAAAAAATCTGAATATATAAGTAAATATATATATAAAATAGGATAATTATATAGATAAATAAATATAAAATGAACTAGTGTTTTAAAAAAATTAATTAAATATTTATAATTAAATATAAAAAAATAGGATTAAGTAAGGAAAAAATCTGAATATATAAATAGTATATATATATATATATATATAAGGTAGGATAATTATATAGATAATAAAATATGATAAGAAATAGTATTTTAAATAAATAAATGAAATATATATGATTAAATATATAAAAATAGGTTTAAATTTAATCATTTTAAATAGAGTGAATATATATACAATACACAAACACACATACTTATACACTTATCTATATGCACATATATATACATATACACATGCATATATATATATATATATATATATATATATATATATATATATATATATATATATATATATATATACATGTTTTAGGTCTAGGTCATTTGGATTAGGGTTTTAGGGTTTTAACACCTACATAACATATATACACACATACACATACACATATAATACATATATACATGTATATACACATGTATAGAAATATACATGATTTAGGACTAGATCTTTAAAATTAGGGTTTTAGGGTTTAGGCATACATATAACTCAATTAAGAGGAAAAAAATCTGAATATATAGATAAAATAGGATAACTATATAGATTAGGGTTTTAAAATTAGGATTTTAAGTTTTTTTAGGTATTTAAGTATTTAGGTTTAGTATTTCAGATTTAAGTCTTGAAGAGTTAGATTTTTAGGTTTAATAAAAAAAAAATGTTCTAAAATGTCCATATTGTAGCAGATGGCTTCTTTGGATCCTGAAGAGAGAATGGCATGTCCTTGCACACAGTGCAAGTATCAAATTTATCAGAAACGATGGATTTGTACTGCACATGTTAGAGAGCATGGATCCTTTGATAGGAGTCGACTGGAAAACCTACGTTATCATTCGCATGGTCCCCCAGGTGAGCAGATGGACCCAAACGACATTGCACCGATAACCTCTTGTGGACAAAAGAGAGAAAAAAAGGACTTAGACATACAAGCAAGCACTAATAATATTACACAGAATGAACATATGGAAGAGATGCTTGAAGCATTTTATGAGATGGACGAAGATCATGATGGTGAAGAAGGTGTCGAGATGGACACAACAGAAATTCCACGATCAGAAGTTGATGAAGAATATGAAAACATGCGAAGATTAGCTCGTTTACCGCTTTACAATGGAGCAAAGATATCTGTACTACGTGCTTCACTCGTGATGCTCAATCTGCAATCCATTTATGGATGGTCAGATAGTAGTGTCACTGAATTCTTCAGGTAAGTGGAGAACAAATTGGCTTTCATTGTTGTATCACAATAACTTCATTTACTAATATCATTTTAATTGCTTATTGCAGGCTTCTTAAAGATCAATTTTTGCCAGAGGGCAGTGACATGCCTCCAACACGTGGAGATGCGAAAAAACTTTTACAGTCCATTGGAATGGATTATACTAAAATTCATGCTTGTCCGAATGATTGCATTCTCTTTCGGAATGAGTATGAGCATCTTCATGTATGTCCAAAGTGTGGAGCAAATAGATTTAGAGAAGACGTTGTAGGGGAAGCAATCCCCACAAAGGTTCTTCGCCACTTTCCTATCATTCCACGAAGTAAGAACATGTTTAGATGCAAATCTATAGCTGAGTTAATGTCGTGGCATACAAAGAGCAGGTCTACAGATAATGTAATGCGAGTGCCAGCTGACTCTGATGCTTGGAAGCACATAGATAGTAAGTGGCCAGAGTTTGCTGGTGAGCCTCGGTCCATACATCTAGGCCTAGCTATGAATGGAGTGAATCCATTTGGATTACGCAGTTCTTCATGGAGCACATGGCCTGTATGTTTGGTCAATTATAATATCCCACCATGGTTGGCCACAAAGAAAGGTCATTTATTATTAGATCTTATTGTACCAGGTAAGTATAAGGTAAAAAACATGGATGTATATCTTGCATCACTTGTGGAAGAACTGCGCATTTTATGGGATGGGTCTACTTTTGATAGTGGAGGACTTAGAAGAGCGAGGTCGTATGCGAGAGTTTTGCATAGTTACATCTGAGCCTATGCAAAAGTGGTTAGAAAGGTATGAGGTATGTTAACCCGTAGGAGGTATGTCTCCTAGCTTTGTGACTCCACCACGACCATCTTTGCAGCCATCTCCTACTGGGTCTACTAGTAGACATGTGCATTTGACACCTCAGTGCGATACATGTTCTGGCCCGTTTCGTAGATCGAGGTCACGCTCTGGAGCAGGAGGTTCTAGGAGTGGATCTATAGGTAGGTCTGGAGGCGGAGGAGGTGGTTGTTGTGGAGGCAGTGCGACGGACGTTGTGTCGCCTGCTTCTACTCCAAGGACGAGTATATCAGATGTAGGTATGCCACAATGCACACCACGTGGAACACCACGTACACCTTGGGGTGCTCATGAACATGATGACTCCAAGGTGTATAGTATCCGAGATGGAGCTTCGGTGATGGATGCGGCTGGCAAAGCAATGCATGCACGCATACGACAGCTTTGCTCCATCCAGTTTGGACACTCCATCATGCTGAAATGGAGTGAACAGGATAAAGATCGGAAGAATTATATCACACAGACGATTTACCAGGAGTTCCGACCAGCCGATGGACAGTCTATTGTCAGTTCAGAGTGGATTCTGCACACCACACGTGAGGTCATGTCCCATCGACGATCCGAGGCACGTGATGCATTCAGAGAAGGCTTACCAAAGCCTGTATGGTTAGATGCTGAGGAGTGGGACATGATTCGTGACGAGCAGCAGCAGACTCCTGATCGATATCGCCAGCAGCAAAATGCCGCAGCCACATGTTTAGATACGATTGGACCATCACATTTGGGCAGCGGCGGATATGACACAATGCGTCATGAGTTTGTAAGTACCATTTCATTTATTGAATTTATTTGTGTTAAATTTCTCATCTAATCTTTTTATATTTGTTTCAGGAGCTGGCAATGGATCGTCCTCCAACACGAACGGAGGAGTCTTACGGATATAGTCATGGGTTGACTGCACTATTGCAGGACTTGGAGGGATGCGATGCGGTAGTTTCATGGGAGCATTTGCGATGAGGTAATTAATTTATAAACTTGGTTTTTACTTGTTGTTTGTAATTTTCATGTGAATTTATCTCATTCCATTAATGTTCTTTGTTACAGGACTGTTGATATGGAACGTTCTTTGCATGTGTATGGTAGTGAAAGACCAATATTTTGTATTTGATTTTCATATGGCAATACATTGCTTTTCCACATTTTGTAAAAGCGTCATATATGACAGTGGTTTGCCACACTCTTGTACATGCTTCATTATTGAAATATATAATTTCTTTTGTACATGGTTCATAGTTCATTCTGATTATCTCTTTTGTGTGCAATAATACTTTGTTTCATGAAATCATATTTCGGTTGTCATTAGAGTACACATCACATGTACTCGGTTTTTTTTGGGCAGAGTGTATTGTCTTTTGTTAAGCAACATCATGGTAATGTTGCTGTAGCAAAAGACAAAACACTCTGCCCAAAAAAAATTTTGCAGGTATGGTCGTCGGTATACGCGACGGTACTCCTAGTAGTGTCATCGGAATAACCATCGGTATACCCAGCAGGCGACGGTACCTCTAGCAGAAGCCTCGGTATGTACGTCGGTATTACGGACGCATATACCGACGCACATACCGACGCATATACTGATGCATATACCGGTGCATATACAGACTCTTTGGTACCGACACGCAAATCGACCTTTACACCGGCGTTGCGGCAAATTAAGCCACATTCATTTTCCTCGGTAAAAACCTCGGTATACCATCGATCTGTTGTAGTGAGTTATCCTTGAAGTAAGAGCACATCTATATCAAGAATAACTTAAAACCTTCACCAATTTGGAGGATCAATACTTAATTTCCAAAATCTTGAACAAAGTGTGAAGAATGTGACTACATAGAAAGTCTGTTGCACATAAATCACTCATTGACTTATCAAATGTGTAAAGTTTTTTATAAAACTTTGCACAAGGTGTCCCCTATAGTTTGTGCACCTCCTCCAAGTTAAATCATTCCAAAAGACTCAGTAGATCTTGAGAAATGATATTAACAAATCACCTATGTCTAAAACTATAGTTATTTATAATCGACTTTGACACCTGCAACTTCTAACACTTGGTTCTCCCAAACTAGAACCCGTTTAATCAAACGCTTTTAGCCATAGGTAGCTTACCTTCCAACTTAAAGAATGAGTGGTTGCTTGCTCAGAACTTTGCACTGTGGAAGGAGAACTAACCAAAACATTAGCATTGAATTTTGTGCCTCCTACAACTTCTCTTCTTTACATTTACACATGTAAATGTTCCTACACTCAATTCTCTCAGCCTGATCACAATTAGAAGCTGAAAATTTGTACAGAGGTCAATCAACTATAGACTTAGAGTTGTACAAAAGCATTTCACAAAAGATACAACACAGAAGGAGAGCTCTCAGAAATATCGGGCGTAACTTTTCTTCTATTCTGGAAAATGTTACATCTGAGTGATGAGAGAGATCTTACTCACTTCTAAAGTGTCTAATGACTCATACAACTTCTAATTTCTCTATTCACATGCTCTCTCATATTTGCCCCGACATTTTCCTTGTATATATAGGTAAATATGTACAAGCTTATAAATATACAAAAGTATAAGTGAGCTAACTCTAAGTTAATGTACATATGTATACATATCTTCATTCTTTGAACATATACTTTCTTCATGCTTCATGACTTGATCTTTTCTTCAATCCTTGACTTCAAAACTTCAATTGTTGATTGCCTTGAACCAAGAGCTCCCCCTCAATCATCAATTGAGATTTTCTCTATCTTCTTTATACCTGCCATGTCTTTGAATCTTTGTAGCTTTGGTCCATCCAAGCTTTTGGTTAGCATATCAGCTATCTGATCTTTTTTTGAAGTATGTATAACTTCAATCTCTTTATCCATCACCTTCTCTCTTAGAAAATGATACTGAATCTCAATATGTTTAGTCCGGCATGAAAAATAGGATTAGCCGCTAAATACAATGAACTAGTGTTATCTCCATGAATAGTGGGTGTACTCTGGATGATGTCAAAACTCTTCATACGAGTCTTAAGCCATATCACTTCCTTTGCAGCTTCAACCATACCTTTGTATTCAGCCTCTATGGATGATAAAGAAACTGTGTGTTGCTTCTTTGAACACCATGAAATTAACTTATCTCCCACATAACACAAGTATCCATAAGTTGATCTCCTATCATCAGGATTACCTCCCCAATCTGTATCACTATAAATCTTGATGTTTGTATCTGATGTAAAACCATAATACAAACCTTCTTTGAGTGTACCCTTAATGTACCTCAACACTCTTTGTCCTGACACCCAATGTTCTTTCGTAGGACAATGCATGAATTGAGACAATACTCCAACTGCATATGACAAATCAAGCCTAGTTAGTGTAGCATAGATCAGACTACCAACCAAACTTTGATATAGCTTCATGTCCTTGGACTCTTCTCCTCCATATCTGCTCAATTTGTGATTCACCTCCATTGGAGTAGGTGCTACCCTGCAATCATCCATTTTAAACTTGATCAACAAGTTTTTCAAATACCTTTCTTGAGTTACATACACTCCATGTTGAGTGTATGAGATCTCCATGCCCAAGAAATATGAAAAGTCTCCCAAGTCACTAATCTTGAACTCTTTCTCCATTTGCTTCTTTAGGCTTTGAATGCCTTTCTCATCTGTACCTGTAAGAATTATATCATCAACATATATGCACATGTAAATGAACCCATCATCACTAGCTTTAACAAGCAAGCTACTATCTGCTTTAGATACTTGGAAACCAAGTTCTTTCAAGAACTTCACAAGTCTATAATTCCATGCCCTTGGGGCCTGCTTCAAACCATACAAAGCTCTCTTGAGCTTACATACATGATCTGGATACCTTTCATTTCTGAATCCTTGTGGTTGGTCCATGAAAACATCATCTGAAATGTAACCATTTAAAAAAGCATTCTTCACATCTAATTGACATAATTTCCAACCTTTACATGCATCAATGGCTATGAGTGTCCTGATAGTTGTCATCTTTGCCACAGGACTATAAGTCTCATCATAATCTATACCATATGTCTGAGCAAACCCTTTCACAACAAGTCTAGCTTTATACCTAGACACACTTCCATCTGCAAATCTCTTTGTCTTGTAGACCCGTTTGCATCCAATGATCTTCTGACTATTTGGTTTAGGAACCAAATCCATGTCTCATTCTCCATCAATGCATCATACTCTTCCTACATAGCTTTCTCCCAATTTTCCTTACCTTTTACCTCTTCATATGTAGAAGGGTCTTCATCTGCCTTTATCATATAGGCATAATCTTTGGTAGCCAAAATGAAGTGTCATAGCTATACCTTGTAGGTTGCCATTTGTGTCTTGATGACCTTCTGAGTTCTCCACTTCTTGAGGTTTCTCGTTCATCACATTCTGGATCAAATCTTGGTACTTCTTCAACTTCAACCTGTACTTCATTGTTCTCCTCTTCATCAAATATCTGAACCTTTGATTTACCTTTCTTTTGATTCACAACTTCTTCATCACCTACATAAATATTGATTGTTCCTGCATACCAAGTACATTGCTCATCAAATGTAACATCCTTTGACACAAGCAATTGTTTTGTGGATGGACTCCACAACCTATATCCCATCTGCTTATCATCATATCCAATGAACATATACTTTTCAGCTTTAGGTTCCAATTTGTGCCTTAATTGAGATGGCACATATGCATATGCCAAACATCCAAATACTTTGCAATGATCTAGAGTAGGTCTCTTACCCCACCATGCCTCATATGGTGTCATACCCTGCAAAGATTTACATGGTAATCTACTGACCAAATATGTGGCTGTATTTACAGCCTCAGCCTACAAATAATTTGGGCAATTTTTCTCCTTCATCATGGATCTTGCAAACTCAACAAGAGTTCTATTCCTCCTTTCTGCTACACCATTTTTTTGAGGAGGGTACCTGCAAGTAATTTCCCTTTTTATACCTGCATTCCACAAGTAATCACTGAACTCATTAGAGAAATACTCTCCCCCTCCATCTGACCTTCGTCTCTTCAATTTTTGACATGTAATTCTCTCTGCATACATATGATAATGTTTGAATGTATTAAATACCTTTGACTTATCTTTGATCACATAGATAGTGATCCATCTGGTAGCATTATCAACATAAATCACATAATACCTTGAACCATTGATGATGAAATCCTTTGATGGTCCCCACACATTTGTGTGTACCAATTCAAGCTTCTCTGAATACATAAAACCATTATTGGAATAAGATTGCTTATGAGCCTTACCTAATTGACATGCCTCACATCTGTATGTCATATGTTGACCTACAACATTAGGCAATCCAAGCACTGAACCATTGTTAACCATATCTTTAATACCTCTTTCATTGAAATGTCCAAGCCTTTTGTGCCAAAGATCTAACCCAAAGATCTTATGTCCTCCATAGGTGAACAAGGCATGACCAATGTTACCTTGAATCTTCAATGTGAACAATATTCCTTCTTTCTTCCCTGAAACAATTTGTTTATACCCATTGCTAGGGTCTTCCACAAAAACTCCTTCATTAGTGAACCTAACTTCATAACCTTTTTCAACAATTTGTCCTACACTTATCAGATTCTTTGGAATTGTAAGTACTCAAGAGAGTACTTCCATCCTTGGCCTTCACTGATCCAATTGACTTAACATTGTGCTTTGTATTGTCACCTATTTGAACTACATGATTAGTTACCTTATTCTCCAAATCAGTCATCAAAGCTATGTTGCCACTTAGGTGATTGCTACACCCTGAGTCAATGTAGAAGACTCTTTAGTCTTCACTTTGCCTTTCACAAGTTGCATTCATTATCAATGTTGAATCCTCCTTCTGATCTGAAGCATACTTATAGTAGGTATTGTTGTATTGTTGACTTTGGAATCCTCTACCTGCATTTCTTCCAAAGTAACCTCTACTACCTCTACCTCTGAAATTACCTCTTTGATTTCTACCACCTCTTCCTCTTGAATTAAAGTTCTGATTATATCCACCATTATTCTGAGTATTATGCCAACAATCATGAGCTAAGTGATTTTTCTTACCACAAATCCAGCAAGCTTTGGCTCCATCTTTATTACTTCTGCCTCTTCCTCTACCTTTGCCACCTTCTATTCCTCTTAGGAAGTTAGCTTGGCTAGTTGTACCTTCATCTTCATTTGCTTGTTGCTTCCCTTTGGTATTCTTCTTCTTATCCTTTGAATACATTGCTTGACCTGCACTTTTATCACTTTCACCTTTGACATCCTGCTCAAAGGCTAGCATGTGTCCTAGCAACTGATTTAAATCAGGAGTAAAATGATCCAGTGATAATTCAGTAGACAAAATGAATGGCTTCCATTTGTCATCACCTCTTAAACCTGTGAGGATTTGCCTTACCAATTTATCCTCCTCAATATCTTCATCAACTGCTCCTAATGCATCTGCAATGTCCTTCATCCTTGTTACATAATCTAAGATGGATTGAGAGGCCTTCTTCTTGAATGTGGTAAACTCTGCCCACAAGGATGCCTTCCTTGACTTTGTGGTGTTTTGGAAATGCTCCTCCAAAGCATTCCATTTATCACTTGCACTTTCAAGACCTCTAATGTGAGGTAGCAAGTAGTCATTAACTCCCATATAGATAATGCTCCTAGCTTGAGCATCTCTCTTCATCCAAGTCTTCAAATCTGACAATTCATCCCTAGTTGGAACACTAGGATCTCTGAACTGAGGCTTTTCTTCTTCACATGTAATATAACCTATCAATTCTTTGCTCATAAGATGAGCTTCCATCCTCATTGACCATGCTGGATAGTTCTCTCTATCCAATTTCTCTATCTGAAGAGAATCTCCCATCCTTTCTTCACCTGTGTATTAAATCCTTCAAGCTTTATGAGGAATAAGGTTACCTTTGCTTTGAATGAAGTTCCTTTTGTCTTCCTTGATATCTTGTGGCCTCCTTTTCAAGCTTTGCTTTCAAGCTTTCACCCTTTGTATCTTCAAATGTTGAATTCTTTATAATTGCAGTAATTGGGGTCCACCTTTCTTCAATTTTGATGCTTCCTGCCATGATGAGAGTGTTAATCTCCAAAAGAACAAGTTATCCTTGAAGTTAGAGCACTCTATATCAAGAATAACTTAAAACCTTCACCACTTTAAAGGATCAATACTTAATTTCCAAAATCTTGAACAAACTGTGAAGAAGGTGACTACATAGAAAGTCTTTTGCACATAACTCACTCATTGACTTATCAAATGTGTAAAGTTTTTTATAAAATTTTGCACAAGGTGTTGCCTATACTTTGCACACCTCCTCCAAGTTAAATCATTCCAAAAGACTCAGTAGATCTTGAGAAATAATCTTAACAAGTCACCTATGTCTAAAACTGTAGTTATTTACAGTCAACTTTGACACCTACAACTTCTAAAGCTTGGTTCTCCCAAACTAGAACCCATTTAATCAAATGCTTTTAGCCATAGGTAGCTTAAAGAATGAATGCTTGCCTTCCAACTTAAAGAATGAGTGCTTGCTTGCTCAAAAATTTACACTGTGGAAGGAGAGCTGACCAAAACATTAGCATCGAATTTTGTGCCTCCTGCAACTTCTCTTCTTTACATTTACACATGTAAATGTTCCTACACTCAATTCTCTCAGCCTTATCACAATTAGAAGCTGAAAATTTGTACAGAGGTCAACCGACTATAGACTTAGACTTGTACAAAAGCATTTCACAAAAGATACAACACAAAAGGAGAGCTCTCAGAAATATCAGGCGCAACTTTTCTTCATTTCTAGAAAACTTTACATCTGAGTGATGAGAGAGATCTTACTCACTTCTAAAGTGTCTAATGACTCATACAACTTCTAATTTCTCTATTCACATGCTCTGTCATATTTGCCCCGACATTTTCCTTGTATATATAGGTAAATATGTAGAAGCTCATAAATATACAAAAGTATAAGTGAGCTAACTCTAAGTTAATGTACATATGGATACATATCTTCATTCTCTGAACATATACTTTCTTCATGCTTCATGACTTGATCTTTTCTTCAATCCTTGAATTCAAAACTTCATCAAAACTTCAATTGTTGATTGCCTTGCACCAACATGTATATATGTATATGAGAGAGAGAGAGAGAAAGGAGTGTGACCGGACGTACACACATACATGCATACACACACATACACATGCATGCAGACACACACATATACATGAATACACACATAGACCAATACACATACTCACATACACATACACATACATAATCATATGTACATATACATGCATACACACACATACACATAATATACATACATACATACACACACACACACACACATATATATATATATATATATATATAGTATTTCAAAAACCCTAATTCAACCTTTTTGCCATATGATTGAAGTATATGTACACATTGCATCTATTCCTCCCACCACCTATTAGAGAGATGTCTCTCCTCCCAAACTTATGCCTCTATATATAGCTACTTGAATCAATAAGGACCATAATATATAAAGATACATACACATCATGTAGATACACATACATATATATAAAATGATGGAGTAGATACATACACATCACACATACATGCCTAATGCACACATGTATACATATACATGCAAGCATATTTACATGTACACATTTACACATATACACATCACATATATGTGACTACATGCACAAATGTATACTTATACATGCATACAATTATAAACACACTTGCATATATTACACAGATGCACATGCATACATACATGTGTGCATACTAACACATGTATACATATATCACACACATGCACACACATACATATACATGAAACACACATGTGCATACTAACACATGTATACATATAACGCACATGAATACACACACATGCATATATACATGACAAAAAGTTTGTCCTTGAAAATAAAGATGTGTATAAAATTTTAGGCATACCCCCAACCTTCATGTTCTAACTTAAAAGAACTTGATTTCATCTCTTTGATGGGATTCACCGATATTTTAGTTGAATAAAGGAGAATCTATTATCTGATACCCAATCAAATGATTCAAGTTATCAATCGATAATTAGTGTATAATTTACTATCTAATTTACTCATATGTTTTCATTATTGCCATCCTTTTGGTAAGACATTAGTATAGTCTCGTCTTCATTATCCTTATTGATTTCATTTATTTCTTCTATTGTTAAACCAATGTTCTGATGAATGACATCATCTATCTATGGACTAATATCGATTTTTGGTAATTCCTCTTCATCATCAGTAGAATCAACATGTAGAGTATTATCCTCTTCGTCAAGAAGATTAGTATCATTGTCATGTACAATGATTCTAATTTTTCTTTGAGATGTAGATGTATTAGTATCTGATGGTGAATCATCAAGAGGACTTTCTTCGATCTCTGTAACAAAACATTGTTCAAACGATGACCTATCTCTTGGTTGAACATGAATGACTTTCCACCAAGGATGAACTTTAGGGTTTTTATAAAAAAATGCTTGTTCAATAAGCCTAGGAAGAATATATGGTTCTCTAGTAGATCGCCTTACCTTGGAAGAATCAATTGCCCAAAATCTAGATAATTCCTTTCTCACTATGAGATTACTACCTTTATACTCAGCTCGAAACCAATCAACCTTCAAAATGACCTATCAAAATATATAAAAATAAAAAACCATTATAGAACAATATGTATATAAAAAATATATATATATTTATATATATAGTATAAATATAAATCAGTATATACTATTACACACACACACACACACATATATATATATATATACCTACATACATATTTATAATATATATATATATATATATATATATATATATATATATATATATATATATATATATATATATATATATATATATATATATATATATTTACGATATATATATATATATTCACGATATATATATGTATGTATGCATGTATGTATGTATGTATGTATGTATGCATGTATGTATGTATGTATGTATGTGTAAGTGTATGTATATATGTATGCGCATGCTATATGTGTGTATGGTGGAAAAAAATAAGAGGAGACCTAACATACCACTTGAGACGTGGCAGTTTTTTTGTAGAGAGCTACGTCTTTAGGAGTCATTTCCTCATAAGAAGGTATACAAATTAATAATTTATATTTATAATTCTCATATGTCTTATTAATTTTATACATTTGATTTATGTATTTTTTTCTATTAAATAAACAGGCTGCTGCAAAGAAGAGAATTGAGTCAGGTCACACATCACACTTAGGCGAAATGGGTCACCATGGATTTGTAGCTACATTTCTAAGTATATGTGTTATTGAAAGTATATTTTTTATTTTAGTTAAAATGCAAGAGGCTAATCTTTTTTATTTGTTTCAATGCATGGAAAGGATTATGGTTGATATTTTTGCATATGAATAAGTGTGAGTATGCTAATTGATGAAAATAAAACAATTCAAATCATATACAAAGAATGGAAATTGTACTTACAATAGTTAGCCATATTTTTTGCTTGGTTAACTTTTTGAATAACCTACAATAAAGAGAGAGAGAGAGAGAGAGAGAGAAAGAGAGAGAGAGAGAGAGATCAAAAGAAAAAGAGAAAGAGAGATAATTCAAAGAGAAAGCGGTAGAAGGAGAGAAATAGAGAGAGAGAGAGAGAAAGATAGAGATTAGACAAAAGAACAATTCAGAAAGTGATTGTTTCAGCTCATAAGCGCAGCACAATTGTGAAGGTTGGAGAGCTCTTTGATCAGATGCATGTAGATGCAGATTGAAGAGCCTCCAACGTTTTTATTTCTTTTGCCAAAAAACCATCATGCAAACGATGCTTAACCGTCGTGTGTTCGTCTTCAAATTGTGTCGCATAAGCGACACTCTCTATCGTTGTCTATGCGATGCATTTTATCGTTGCTTATGCAACCCTTTTTTACTTCGTCTCTTTAGTGACGCTTAATGCTACTGTCGCAATGCACGTCACTCCACATGTCGATAGGAACGTCAAAGTTTTTGTCGTTTAAACAACACCATGTGCTTGACGCTCGTTGCAATGCTCGATGCAATTATATAACGACAAAATTATGTCGCATTAATCGTCGTTATGTGCCCATATTCCTTGTAGTGAACGTTGTTGGAATGACTCTCTTTCAAATGCAATGAATAATTTTTGAAGCCCATGCTCTTTGAAAAGTGAATAAACTCATTTGTTTCCATCTTAGCATTCGATCTTTGAAGATTTTTGTAATTAAATTATTTTTTATGATTTCTTTTCAATGCTTTGAACCTATGCCCTGAGCTCAGAGCAAGACAAGACAAAGCTTTCAATCTATTGTTCACTAATCGATGGTTGAAGAACAAGAAAGCCAAAAGTTTCTCCCTCTGATGGTTAGAAAAGTTGGCATTGAGTGTTATTTAATGGAGAACCAACATTTCATTATCAATCACTTCACGAAGATGCTTGAGGTTTCATCTTCTTTGGCTTCTCAAAGCCACAAGTGCATGGCATGCATCTCAAAAGTCTAAATGAATAATATTTATGCAAGATGTTTCTTGCAAGAAAAATATCCCTTTAACCAACTCCAAGATCAAAGACACAATAACACCTCTTTTGTAACATAAAAACCCAAGTCTAGATAGGTATGTTGGTCAATCCCATTAGACGTGTGAGCTTTCATGCCCTCCCATGATGTTTGCTCAAAGACATTACTAAACTCATTCACAATAAATAAAAGAACTTCATAATGCTAGGTAACTATTGTCTCACATGAAGTGTTGAAGTGTTCTTACTAAGAAGAATATACAGGCTTTCCACTATAGATGGCAACTATATTTAAATGTGATAATCAAATTTGTACGTCAATCAATAGAAAACACATAGAAGGTCTAGTATCACTATATTTGTGAGCTCATAGAGGATGAAATTTTATAGTTGGAGTACTATTCTATAGAAGAAAACTGTGTTGACATCTTCACCAAACCACTTGGAAAGGAGAAGCTTAATAAACATATTCAATAGATGTGTATAGGAACCAAGCCTATTTGTTAATAAACATCTTCGATAGATGCGTATAGGACCCAAGCCTAATGGTTAATAAACATATTCAATAGATGGGTATAGGACCAAGCCTACTTGATCCATCATTAGGTAAACATTGAGGGTAGAGGGTGTTAGTATATGATCATTGTCTACCCCTCATGCTTGTTTGTTGTGTTTCCACGTTTGTAGGGCCCCCATTATGAGGAAAAGCTAATAATGCTTTACCCCATTGGTGTGAATCCGAACTTACATGTTGGATGAAGTTTGTAATGGAACGTTTATGACTTGTAGATGGTTTTGGTATAGTTTTCTCTCTAACTAAATGAAATATTGCTTAGAATGGTATGTAATACAAGTTAAAAAGTGATGAATTTTTGGCTTGTAGTCCCCACTTTGAGGTTGAGATGATTTTGGATTGTGGATATGAGCTCAATTTTAAGCCTAGCATGATAGAGTCCTTTTTGTTTGATATTGTTAATCATGAAATTGATTTCTTTCTTCGGTGCACTAATTGTTGGTGGATCCCATGTATTGTGTGCATAGAAGCTTCTACATAGGCAAAAATGATATTCTTTACATTGTAACATACCAACCTAAGAAAATTAATTATTTTAGCATTATTGTAGAGTATGTGCCACTGACCAACCCTAGAAAGAACGAGGTTCAAGTCATTACACTAGGGGGAATTATGTGGTAGTCAATATCTTGAGAGGTGATTTATTCTTCAAGATGGTGAAATGATTGCAGGGTCATGTATGTGTGCCCAACCCTTGTAGAAGTTAGAACTACCTTGACTACCATCTATGAGTTGTTTGATTTTGAGGAAGGCACCTAGATAAAATACTTTGATAGATAGAGGAGAAAATTCAAAGATTTTTTGGGCTCAAAGAAATGAAGGTACACATATATGGATCGTCTATGTTTCCTCTTAAGAAACAATGTGTAGATTTGGGAAATAAAACCAAAAATAGTGGGAACGAGGGAAGCTCTATTGAGAAGCAGTTTCCATAGTTCATGTAATAACCTGATAGGTAGAAGACGGTTGAGCCATACCCTTCACAGATAGGAATGGTTGAACTACACCCTACGAGAGAGGATTATAAAGTAATCCTACCATGGATTTCGGGGCAAGTGGTTAGCCCATCACATTCCTAACCAAGAGGTTGTGAGTTTAATTTCTTACATTGGTATCAGAGCCTAGGAAGTAGGCTTGGGAAAGGTGGATTGATCCAATGACCTCTAAAAAAGGTGCATGGGCACTCTATCATGTGAAGGGTAGGAATTGGGAAGGTAGTGCTTGAGAACTCTATCCAAGAAAAATTGAGGTGTATCTCTCAATCCGTAGGTCGGATTGAGGCATATAATATACTATTGGAAATCTCTCCAAACGAACTTTCGAAATCTAGTGAGTTAGCTAGAAAGTGTAAAGCCTCTTATGAAACAATGCGTGTTATTTGATTGAGGGCTCAAGATACCAAACATGCATGAGAACAAGGTTCAAGACTGAGGTTGAGAACAAGGGCCCAGGACACCAACATTGTGGACAAGAAGGTTCGAGACACTAAGGTTGAGGGCAAGGGTTCAAGAGACCACGATTGCGAACAAGGTTCAAGAAACTGTGCGAAGTTGAGGACATCAATTCAAGGGTACCTAGGGAGTTCAAGGGGCTGATCACCGAGGCTAGAGGGATACAAGGGCACATAATTGAGGACAATGATTGACCAATGGGGGAAGAATGTAATAAAGTGATAGGTAGGAGATGGTTGAACCACATCCTTCATAGATAGGATATGGTTGAACTACACCCTAAGATAGAGGGTTAGGAAGTAATCCTTAACCATGGCTTTTGGGGCAAGTGGTTAGCCCATCACATTCCTAACCAAGAGGTTGTGAGTTCAATTCCTTATAGTTCGATTCCCTCCTCATCCACATGTTCCATTCCCTCCACCGATCTCAAGTTCTATGCTGGATGCAATATTTGGAGGAATGATCCTTAACCGGCCATTGTTTCCTAATGGACCCCACATGGGAGAGGGACAAGCAATGCATTCATTAGTTCAAGTAGTCCCAAGGCCACTAGATGGAAGAAGAAGGCTCAAACCCTCTTAAATATCCAAGTGCATGAAGAACGACTATGATGGTTCCAGTGATCTTTATACTAATGTGGAAGAGTTCCAACAAGTGGATTGAAAAAGTTGAGGAAGTTTTCACCAAATTACAAAGAACTTGGCTTGATATTGGTTTCCAGAGCTCTAGCTTCCTCTCAACCATTGAAGAAAGCTAATTTTTCCAAAATAGATCATCTATTGGAGGAGTTCATCTAGGTTGCATTATTCATTATTCAATAGTTCGATTATTTGTGAATAATTATGGAATTTTATGGTGCACTCTTATTATTCGACCAAATTCAGTGCCATGTTTTCTTATTCAAATAAAGGGTGAATTGTTTTTGAGCAAAAATTTGGTTGTCTTCTTATTGAAAGTACTTTCACTACGGCATATCAAGGACATACCGACGATCGGCATACCAACGGTCACGGGTCGGCGTCAGTATGACCATCAAAACATTTTAGAAAACACACATGCATATGCATACACACATGCATATGCATACACATTCATTTGCATACAAACATGCATACACACATGCATATGCATACAAACATGCATACACACATGCATATGCATACAAACATGCATATACATACACACATGCATATGCATACACACATGCATATGCATACACACATGCATATGCATACACACATGCATATGCATACACACATGCATATGCATACACACATGCATATGCATACAAACATGCATACACGCATGCATATGCATACAAACATGCATACATGCATATGCATACACACATGCATATGCATATAAACATGCATATGCATATAAACATGCATATGCATACACACATGCATATGCATACACACATGCATATGCATACACACATGCATATGCATACACACATGCATATGCATACACACATGCATATGCATACACACATGCATATGCATACACACATGCATATGCATACACACATGCATATGCATACACACATGCATATGCATACACATGCATATGCATACACACATGCATATGCATACAAACATGCATATGCATACACACATGCATATGCATACCCACATGCATATGCATACAAACATGCATACACACATGCATATGCATACAAACATGCGTATGCATACAAACATGTGTATGCATACACACATGTGTATGCATACACACATGCATATGCATATACATGCATATGCATACACACATGCATATTCATACACACATGCATACGCATACACACATGCATATGCATACACACAAATGCATATGCATATATGCATATACATACACACATGCATATGCATACACACATGCATATGCATACACACATGCATATGCATACACACAAATGCATATGCATACACACATGCACATGCATACACACATACATATGCATAAAAACATGCATACACACATGCATATGCATACAAACATGCATACACACATGCATATGCATACAAACATGCATATGCATACAAACATGCATATGCATACAAACATGCATATGCATACAAACATGCATATGCATACACACATGAATATGCATACACATGCATATGCATACAAACATGCATACACACATATATTCTTGAGTTTGATACAAGATTCATTATTATTGGTCAATCTTTAGATGTCACTAGAGTCCTTTAAACATATTTCACCAATCAAAATTATGTTTAAAGTCCAAGCATCTATTGATGATTGATCCAATAGTAATGCTACTATGAACACATAACTTTTGAACTTTATAGCTTATTTAGGAAAAGCTCACACTTGCTTCAAGTCCTTAGGAACTTATCTTATTTCCTAAAGATTGCTTAACTAGTTGCATCATTTACCAGAGATGCAACTATAGAACCTAACATCCTCTTGTTGACATCAAAGATCAATTGATGTTGAGGTTCAAACTTTGTTTTCCATCACTCCTTGGAATGAAATCAAATGAAAATTTATAATTTCCATGTTTTCATGGCCCTATGCATCATTACTAGAGATGCAAAACATGAACGAAACACAAATCTATTGAACTTCAAAGTTCACTTTGTATTTAAGTTCATCAATTTGGTTAGTGAGTTCCATGGAATCAAAGAGTGCTCATGGAACTTGGAAACATAGCTAAAGTTATCATCCAATCTTGAGATGCTTGAGAAGTTACATAAATTACGTAACTAATCAACTAAAGCTTATCTGCATGACTTTCTAAATATCACCTATACTTAGAGAAATCATTATAAGCTTATCTTCATGACTCCCTAAGTACATCCGAGACTTAGAGTCATCATACATCGCAAACGGTTTGCAATTAATTAAATTTGCTTGGTCATCAAGATAATTTAATACTTAACTTTCTCCTAGTGCCTAATTATACCTAGTAAGATATCAAACATACTTAATTATCATTAAGTATTTGTCTTTGATAACGAAGTATCAACTTGGGAAGGAATCGACTAATTACTTGAGCTGCAAACTAGAACTTACATGTGTTTGCAACTAACTAGTCCTCTGTCTTCTGTAATGTCAAACCGTGAGCTTTATAAAGTAAGCTAAATACTAAGAGAGTACATTTTCATATCTACTTGCAAACAACATCCCGTTCTATCATGCAAATGCATGTATCTTCATGCAAATCCATATGCTCACATGTGTATGCATGCATGTTCTTTGTATGTCCAAAAAATTAATGCAACAATCATGCATGAGCTTGACGCATGACTTTTCCTTGTACTAAGAACGTATATCATGCAATCTTGATGCATGTATATCGTTTCCTTTGTCCTAATGCACTATGATATAAAAACATGCCCTTGAGGTGCAATAAAAAGCTTACTCAATGGAAAGGAAATCCATGCATACACAATGCACACATACACATGCACACATATATACATATACATGCACATACATATACACACACATACATATACATGCATACATATGTACATGTACATATATTGATTTCTAACCCATTTTGTTTTATATGTACAGATGTTATGGATTGTAGTAGAGAGAGAAAGGCAAAACTCACTCTCATAAAAAAGTCTTATGAGAGCAAGAGTTCTGCCTGATACCTTATGGATTATCATGCACGAATACTTAGAGATGCATGATGACGAATTGGATGTTATGATCTAGATGCTTACCCAACAACCGGGGGAGGGCTCTTCTGTATATAGGAAGAGAACTATTTGCTCATAGGTATGTTTTTTTTTCACAATTTTTTTAATGATATTATACACATATTTGTATTTATTTTTATCTATCTATTTTGAGGACACGTATACCACCTCCAGATCATGAGAGAAGAGCACAAGTGCCTATGACGACATGCATAGCCACCCTAGGGCTGGAGTGCGATATAGAGCTAGAGGGCAATATAGTGTATATGGGGAATGGATTGGAGTTCAAGAGAAGAATGCGAACATTATGCGACTCCTACCTGCACCTTGTCCACTTGCAATGGAAGTAAGTATAATTTTTACATATAAATTGAAATAAATATCTTATGTTTTATTTACATTTTTTTTTTAATTTTTGTAGTGAGCATGATGAGAGGGATAAAAATATGTACTTAGTTCACTTGAGACAGAATTTGGGACTCGGCGGTCGCATAAGCGGTGTCTAAAAGAGATGCGAACACTTATGGCTCATCGTCGTGATAATGAACGGTATGCATTGTGTTTATTTGTTATATTTATATGTGTAACTATATACACACACACATAAAATACACGTATTTATATACACACACATATATACACACATGTACACACACATCAGGTGACATGCATACATGTGTATGTATATATATGTGGATATGCATATGTGTGTTTATGTATGTATGTATGTATATGAGAGAGAGAGAGAGAAATGAGTGCGACCGAAGGTACACATACATGCATACACACACATACACATCCATACACACACACATACATGCACCTTTACATACACACATATACATGCACACACATACATGCACATTTACACACACACATACACATGCATGGAGATACACACATATAATGAATACACACATAAACACATACACACACACACACACACACACATATATATATATATATATATATATATATATATATATATATATATATATATATATATATATATATATATATATATATATATACATATATATATATATATATATATACATATACATACACACACACGTATATATATATATATATATATATATATATATGTATGTTAATTCAAAAACCCTATTTCAAAAATCCTAATTTGGAAACACTAATTTTGATATTAGGGTTTTACAAACCCTAATGTAGAAATCCTAATTCAGTGTTTTAGCCATATGGTTGAAGTATATGTACACATTGTATCTATTCCTCTGACCACCTACTAGATAGATGTCTTTCCTCCCAAGCTTATGTCTCTATATATAGCTACTCAAATCAACGAGGATCATAATATATATAAAGATACACACATCATGTAGATACACATACATAAATATAAAATGATGGAGTATATATGCGCACATACATACATATACATGCATACATATTTACATGTACACATTTACACATATACATATATACATATCACATATACATGCCTACATGCATACATATATACTTATACATGCATACACAATTATGAACACACTTGCATATATTACACAAATGTATATGCATACATACACGTTTGCATATTAACACATGTATACATATACCACACACATGCACACACATACATATACATGAAAGACAAATATGTGCATATTAACACATGTATGCATATAATACACATGAATACATACACATATGCATACATACATGACAAAAATTTGCTCCTAAAAAATAAAGCTATATATAAAATATTAGGCATACCCCCAAGCTTCATGTTCTAGCCTAAAAGAACATGATTTCATCTCTCTAGTAGGATTCACTCATATTCTAGTTGAATAAAGAAGAATCTATTATATGATATACATTCAAATGATTCAAGTTATTAATCGATAACTAGAGTAGGATTTACTAGCTAATCTACTCATATGTTTTCATTATTGCCATCATTTTGGTAAGACATCAATATTCTCGCATCTTCATTATCCTTATTCATTTCATTTATTTCTTCTATTGTTAAATATGTGTTCTCATAAATAACATCATCTATTGATGGACTAATATCGATTTCTGGTAATTCTTTTTCATCATTAATAGAATCAACATGTAGAATATTATTCTTTTCATCAATAAGATTAATATCATTGTCATGTACAATGATTCTAATTTCTCTTTCAGATGTTGATGTATCAGCATCTGATGGTGAACCATCAAGAGGACGTTCTTCGATCTTTGTAACAATAAACTATTCAAACAATGACTACCTCTAGGTTGAACATGAATGGCTTGCCACCAAGGATGAGCATCAGATTTTTCATAAAAAAATGCTTGTTCAATATGCATAGGAAGAATATATGGTTCTCTAGTAGATCACATTACTTTGGAAGAATCAATTGCCCCAAACCCAGATAATTCTTTTCTCAATGTGGAATTACTACCTTTATACTCGGCTCAAAACTAGTAAACCTTCAAAATGACCTATCAAAATATATAAAAACAAAAAACCATTATTAAGTGCTTAAAAAAAAAACTCTACCATAAAAAAGTTTTTTCTACTTGTTTGAATGTACGAAACCATATTTCATAGATACCAACAACAATTCCTAGATAACCAAGTTTGCCATCTGTAAGGTTCGTGTCTTTGGAGCTAGCATGTGATAGTTGCTTGAAAGAAGAACAATGCTAGAATCCTCTGTTTTATGTAAAGAATCAATAGCTTTGATTCTAATATGCCGTCCAAAAGCCCACATATTAGTGAACATACGAGCTTGCAAAAAAAATTAAATTAGTAAAGAGAAACTAATATGCATATATGAAAAAAACAAAATATTATTAAAATAAAATTACTTTTCATTCACAACCTATGATTAACTCTCTCTGCTTATCTGAGATTTCTTCATTATTTGCATTGGCTCGTTGCAAACAAGTATATAGACAATCCATGAAAGAAAATATCTTTGTAATCTCATTACTATCGAGATTACGTCTATATCTTTTGTTTCTCCATCTTTTACTTCTAAGATTTTGAAGTTCCTTTTCGTACTCGTTAATGAATGCTTGCATCATTCGCTATTATATGCTACAAAAGTAGAAACATCATTTTTCTTTCTTGAAATGTAAATAAAAATTGAACTCCCTTACCAGATAATACCTCGTCTATTATTTTTGAAGAAGACTCATTGGTTCATGCACGTGGAGCTTCTTCGTGAACTCTTTCAATGTACTCAGTAACATAGTACATGCACTCCTCAAGCATCCAACCCTTTGCCATGGATCCTTATGGTTTCGATCTTTACCACACATAACCTTTTAATATTCCCATAGTTCACTCAACCCAAAACATCCATCAAGTGTTGACAACACCTACAATCTCTATTTCATTTACAAGATGGACTAATAAATGAACTTGAATATCAAAAATTGAAGTAGGAAGCTCTTTCTCCATCAAACATAGTAGCTCTTTGCATTCACATTTCTTTTGTGGGATCGAGTTTTTATCAATCTCTTTTGATGTAATCTATCTATACCCATCATAAAAAAAAACTATAAAGAAATTAACTAAAAAATAAAAGATATCAAATATTTATATATATTAAATATAAAAGTATCATAATTACCTTATAAGCGATACAAGACGATAGATCACATCTCATACTCCTTTTGTTGTACATCCATCCATAACCAAAGGTAAAATGTGCTTCAAAAGTTATGCCAATCATGGGACTTTAACCCAGATAAGCTCCTATCAGCCATAGTAAACATGTTCTGGAAAGATGCTCCATATCCTACAGGAGTAAGAATCAATTGAATCCTATTGTTGAAAGTCTATATCTCTTTTGTCATAAGTACCCAAGGAGCAGGTGCATAAGTCATTTTCTCTCGATGTCTATCAAAAACTCGATATAACTTTGGTTTTGAGTTTTGGTCCTTCAAATCATTCCTTGATGCTATGTTGTCTTTTAAACCAAGAAGATGATGCCATAATGAATAACCAATATTCATGAATATATGCATAGGATCAAGAAGATGATATACTTTTAACTCTTTTTGATACCCCAAAGATTACCATATTGATATATTCTCTATGAGTGCTAATTTTCCTTTACCTCTCTTCACATTCTCATTATCTTCATCATCATTGAAGATTTATGATTCTTGATCTATCAGAGATCCATTTGTCCATTTCCGATACCAATCCATAGGTGTCATTGGTTTTGTCCATTAAAATGTATCACTTCTCTTTTACATTTTAATGGATGATAATCAGGCAAGAATCATCGATGTCAAAGATAAATATTTTTGTTGAGATTCTTACTATCAATTGATCTCAACCAATCACCACAATATGGACAAGCTTTATAACCCTTAATAGATATTCTTGCATTATGAAAATGATAAAAATATAATTAGATTAATTCACATTTATTTGTATGCTTATTGAATAAAAAAATTACATCAATATCTGAACAAACACCATATCATGGAAAATCGTGAATAGTCAAAGCCACAATACCACGAACCGTAATATACCTTTCATTGATGCTTTTTGATACATAAATGACATTAATGCCTCTCCATACCTCTTGGAGATTGTCAATGAGAGGAGCAAGATATATATTCATATCTTTAACTTGTCTTTTTCCTAGGATTAAAAGTGAGAGCATTAAATGTTCCTTTTTAATGCTAAGATATGGCCGAAGATTGTAGTTTATGAATACCACTGGCCATGTTGACCATTTACTAAATTTCATGGAGAATGGATTAACCCCATCTAATGCAACTCCTAACATTAGATTCTCTGGATTTTGCAAAAAATCAGGCCATGTAGAATCAATATGTTAAAAAGCAACACTGTCATGAGGAATTCTGATTATTTCATCAGTACTTTTATGGTCATGCCCCCATGTCAAAAGCTTTGATAATTTGGGGCTTTGAAACATATGTCTGATCCGTGGAGCCAATAGAAAATATCTCAATACCTTTTTTTGGGATTTTACTTTCTTCGTCCTTATATCGAGGAGATTGACATTTTGGACATGTCAAAAGTCTGCATATTCACCTCTATATAAAATACAATCATTAGGACATGCATGTAGACATTGATAATCTATACCAAGATTGTTGATTATCATCTTCATTTCATCATGTGAGGTAGGAAGAATATTATGAATTGGTAAAAACTTTTTAGATAATAACCTGTAAGTTCATGAAAAAAAGACATATTAATAAAAATAAATAAATAAACACACACACACACACACACACACACATATATATATATATATATATATATATATATATATATATATATATATATATGTATGTATGTATGTATGTATGTATATTTATGCATATGTGTATGTATATGTGTATGCTTATGTGTATGCGTATGTGGATGTGTATATGCATGTGCATGTGTATACGTACGCGTATGCATATATGCATATATGTATGTATGTATATGTATGTGTACGTGTATGGATATATGTATGTATGTGTATGTATGTATATATGTCGATGTATGTATGTATGAATGTGTATGTATGTATGTGTATGTATGCATGTGTAGCTGTGTATATTTGCTTTCATTTTTAATTTTCTTTTTGTTTATTGTGGTTTGCAAACTTTCATATAGATATCTAGATCGCTGAATCGTTTGACTATCTCCCATTTTATAGTCAATCAATTACATGCCTTGCTAACTAGAGGCTTACATATTTGTTTACAAATATAAAGTATCAGTTAGCTATAGAGCTATTAGGTAGTTTGGAAACTAGGAGAAGCAAATCTATTTTGAAGATTTTGAGAGATGGATGAATAGTTTTGAAGGATGGGCAGACAAAAAGTGTCCATTCAATGCAAGTTCTTGTTCTTACCTTAGCTAAGGTAAGAACAAGAACTGCATTGAATGGACGCTTTCCTTCTAACCATCCTTTAGAATTATTCTTCCATCCTTCAAAATCTTCGAGATAGATTTGCTTCTCCCATTTTCCAAATGACCTAATACCTCCATAGCTAGCTAATACTTAATATTTGTATGCAAAGTTCATAAAAGAGTTAGCAGTGCAGGTGTTAGGTTGACTAGAATAGGAGAAGGAGATGCATTAGGAAGATTCTAAAGGCTGGGCGGACAATTCCAAAGGATAGATGGACAGAATATCTTCATTCGATACAGGTATGTATAATTTGAACTTACTCTCATAACATGTGTATGTGTGTGTGTATGTTTATATGTGTGTATGCATTCATGTATATATATGTGTATGTCTATGTATGTATGTATTTATATGTATATATGTATGCATGTATATATATAAATAGATAGAAAATTAAAAATTATACCTTAATAGTGCCGAAACAAATACATTACTCCATCCAAAATGATTTTGAAGATTGAGAATAAGTAAGATTGCATTTAGTCGTGTCAAACGACTTCCTTCATATACATGCTTTAGACATTCCTCTCGAAGATATTTTTCATTTTTAGAAATATCAATGCTCTCACTGTCACTTTGATACCAATCCTCAATAAAATCTACCATGCCATCATCTTCATCATTGTCGCACAAATCTTGTACTTTATCTTCTTTTGAATATAGGTCTTTCAACCTTGCATATTCTACATGATCACTTTTGCATAGCCAGTTCTAAGGATAATTGTATTTACCTCTTACCATTTACATGTTGGATACATGATCTTGGTGTTTGATTTCTTGTGCAAAGAAGCATCAAATTGGAATCAAGAGAAAACTACAGAACAACTCCAAGGAAAGTAGAAGCACCAAATTGAATTTAAGAGAAAATTAGAGGCTTTCATAAAAAGACCTTATGGTGTTTGAAGAGGTGAGAGGTCCGAACTTCCACACTTCCTTATCTTTTTGTTTGTAAAGCATAAGGATTTCTCTATGGTCCACTTTGGGTGCGTCTCTCTGAATTTTCAAAAGGGCTTCACTTTCAATCATGTTTTAGAGATCATTTGAGGAACTAATGGGTCTCCCCAAAACAACATGTTTCTAGATTATTGAAGGATCTAGATGGAGGGTTGTGCTTACTTGTTATCACATGATTGGACTCCTCATGCAAGAGAAGAAAGGGTGGTTCATGACATCTCAATATCTCAAGCATCTTATGAGTATGGGAAAACACCAAAGTTTGTTTTAGCCTGGAGGAGAAGGCCTCGGTTGAACCTCCATTAAAAAAAAAACCCCCCCCCCCCTAATTGCTAGCTATATATTTATTGGGACCGACATGATTGGTCAAACTGGCCTGTGAGGAACTGTGATGAATTTTTATGCTGCCGAGATGCAGGTGGCTGCTGGTCTCTGGATTACCAGAGCGAACCTATCCGGCGAATGCCTTTGCAATTCTTTGAGCGATTAACGTCTTTCTGAGTTCCTGGATGTTTATGTGTGCAAGTCCTTTTGTTGTCGAAGAAGGAGAATCGGCTGTAGAAGCATATGCGAAAGGAAGTTGTACGTTTAGTGTGTTTTGTTGTTGGAGGTTGCGAATCCCATGTGCGACCAAGGGTGCCAGGTCCCCTGAGAGGGTTTCATTAGTGATGTGCATTCGTTTCGGATCTGCACTGCGTCTTACTTCTGCAATCTTAATTTATATTTTGAGTTATTGCCGCCAGGTTTATATCTAGATTATGGTTTTGAGCTTTCGATTCTTACTGTCAATGACTTGTCTGTCCTCTTCTGCGACTGTCAGGCTTGTTGTACATGGACTATTCGGGTTGCTTTTAGTGTGCGTAGGTGACTTGTTCCCTCGCAATTTTCATGAAACTAATATCTCCCCTTTGTTGTTGAATATGCAATACAGCCGATGGTATGGACTTTTTCTATGCAGTTCTCTTCGAGAGAACAGCCATCAATTAGATGTTTGCTAGTGTTCCATTGCTTCTTATGCGCCCAGAATGAGTGATTGCCTGCAATCGGAACTGAATATGTGACGTTTTTTGGGATGCCGCTGACGTTTTTGAAGAGTCGACGACGTTCGTGTTTGCGTGGTAGTCAGTAATGATCACCGTCTGTCATGTAAACTACCGAACTCGTAATAATTACCGGAAATGTCGTACAGTCACTGCAGGTAGTTTGCATTGATTTTCTTGTTATCTGGCTTAGTTCGTTTTCCCGATTTTCTCCGTAAAGATTTTTGCACTCTAGCTGTCCGGAAGTGCTGCTGTTTAATGCAGGATCTTGACTGTGGAGTCCATTCAATGACATCTGATGCAGAAGTGCTGGTGAAGATTAAGCCAAGCGTATAGAAAATTTTCAGGTTAAGTTTTATGTATTGCTTCCATTCTCCTCTGTACGTTGGTAGATATACTCGTTTGACAGTCGACAATTGTTTTGACGTTTCCGCCAAATATAAGTCATTGAAACCTGTCGTATGTCTTTGATTTGTCAGAGAGGAGTTAATTTTTATTGGATTAGTAGCTGGACGCACTGTATTGCGTCATTTAATTATGGAATATGTATAAGAATGATAGTTCCTGCTTAAGAAGCTTTGTAATCAAGTCTTTCACGTAGTTCTCCCTATCAGCATTTGCACGATGTATTGTGTTATGCATATTTAATAAGACATCATGGTATTTCGACTTTATTTTCATGTCGATCTGACGGTTGTTGGTTCATAGAGGGTGGAAAGATTGCTCTCCTTTTCAATTTAGTTACGAGAGGGCTACTCTACAGCGTTAATTTTCTGTGAGTTTCCAAGCAGTCTCTAAGTGTACCTGAATTCTCGAGTATGCTGTAGCAGTGTTTTAATCATCTTAAGTTTTCAAATACTAGCTTATGTCCGCCATAGATAGGATTCTAATGCCATCATACGCATTGGTGGAGACGCCAATTTCAAAAGGTTTCAGGGCTTGTCTTCAAATGATGCATCCGATGAGGAGTCTGTAAGTCTCAAAAGATGCGTCGGTTTAAGAGTCTGGAATTCTTGCGCCGCTGCAAGTTTAATATAGTGACGAATGATGGGTAGTTTATCGTTGTACGTAAGATGTGTGAACAGAGAACCGCTTGCTCTTAGGTGTAATGGTGATTATCAAGCATTGATTTACTCGTTTATGTTAATCCTTTCTAGCAAGGAAGTTTCCTCTACCTTTGATATTGTTGAAACAAAGTAATATCCGCATTTAGGGTTATCAATCGGAGTTTGTAAGATCAAGACTCCATCTCCCGTCAATGTACTCAATTAGAATGCTAGTTTGAATGAAATCCGGCCCATTGCGCATAAGCATAGGACCAAGTGAATTAACCATTGATATAATCCTTCTTTTTACACTGAAAATCTTAATCAGTTTTTGAAGTGTGTTGTGCCGGGTACTAATGAGTCTATGTTTTTAGAGAGCAGCTAATGCACTCTTCGAGACGAATATAATCTTTGCACCGTATATTGTGATACCATTTTGAATCACGAAAATATACTTTGAAAGATAATAGGAAGATTGTCTTTGACTAAAGTCTATGAATTGCAAATTCTGTTGTCAAAATATCAAAGATCGAGTTTTATATTTCCTCGAATGTTAAAAAACCGTTAATTATGTCATATTTTTTGTTTGTTACTTTATTTGTATTACTGTGGATTGTGCTCAATGGATTATTGAAGTCATTTTAGCATCTACATGAATGATTGTGGGTTAAAGATGGCAGGCATATCAAAGAAGTAACCTTTTACTAATTGTGGCTTTAAAGTGTATCTCTAGTCATTTTTAGTCTTTTTCTATTATTTATCTATATCACTTAACGTCTTATGTGATTTTGAAATTATATTTTGATAATCTGGATAGGATAATTTTATCTGATATCTTAATAAGGTATTCAAAGAATGTGAATTGTTGATTTTGATAAGCTTGTGTTTGGAAAAGTTTGTTTTACTTTCCTTCATGCTTTCCAATATACCCACTCTAATTATACCCATTGTAGGTAATTGATCATTGATTTTTGTGTAATTTGAATTATCCAATGATAATACTATTTGATCAATCTCATTCCATACATGTAGGGGCTTACAAACTCTACCAAACCTATTTCTTGCTTATTGATTTTACCATATATGCAAGTAGAGTTGATTGATCTTCCTGAATCAATTGATCTTCCTAAATCATGCAAGGTATTTCAAAAGACTCAAACTAAATGGTAGTTAGTTTTGTACATCTGTAATAAGACATAAATATGTAGATAAAAAAGTGTAAAATTAGATCAATTCATGCATAAATGAACCAGTAGATAGGTGTATGAATATTCGAATGATAGATAAATCAATAGATAGAATTAAAAAAAAAACGGATGGATAGATAGATAGCTAGATAGGTAGATTGATAGCTAGGTAGGTAGGTAGGTAGATAGATAGGTAAGTAGATTTTTTGGTAGGTATTGGGTAGATAGATAGGTAAGTAGATACTTTGGTAGGTAGGTAGGTAGATAGATAGGTAGATTGATTGATAGATAGGTAGATTGATTGTTAGATAGGTAGATTGATAGCTAGATAGGTAGGTAGATATTTTTGTAGGTAGATATTTCAGTACGTAGATATTTTGTTATGTAGATATTTCGCTAGGTACATTTTGGTAGCTATTTGGTAAATAGGTAGGTAGATCGGTAGGTAGCTAGGCAGGTAGATATATAGATATTTAGGTAGGTAGATAGATAGCTAGGTAGGTTTGTAGGTGGATGGATGGATGTAGGTGGGTTGGTGGATTGGTAGATAGAGAGAATTAGGTATGTAGGTGGATGGATGATTGTAGGTAGATAGGTAGGTAGATTGGTAGATAGATAGCCAGGTAGGTGTGTAGGTAGGATTGGTAGATAGATAACTAGATAGTTATATAGATAATTGGTAGAGTGGGAGGTAGATAACTAGATAGGTATGCAGGTGGATGGATGTAGGTAGCTATGTAGGTAGATTGGTAGATAGATAGCTAGGTAGGTATGTAGGATTGAAGGTGGATGGATGTAGGTAGGTCAATGGATGGATGCATGTAGGTAGGTAGGTAGATTGGTAGATAGATTGCCAGGTAGATGTGTAGGTAGGATTGGTAGATTGATAAGCAGATAGTCAGGTAGGTAGGATTGATAGATTGGTAGGTAGATAACTAGGTAGGTATGTAGGTTGATGGATGTAGGTAGCTATGTAGGTAGATTGGTAGATAGATAGGTATGTAGGCATGAAGGTGGATGGATGGATGGATGGATGTAGGTAGTTAGTTTGGTATATTGGTAGATAGATAGCTAGGTAGGTATGTAGGTTGATGGATGGATGTAGGTAGGTAGATCGGTAGGAAGGTAGGTAGATAGCTAGGAAGGTAGATAGATAGGTAGATAAGATAGCTAAGTGTGTAGATAGATAAGATAGCTGGATGGGTAGCTAAGTAGATAGATAGATAGGTAGTTATGTAATTAGCTTGATAGCAAGGTAGATAGGTAGATAGATAGATAGATAGGTAGGTAGATAGATAGGTGGTTAGATAGGTGGGTAGACAGATAGGTAGATACATACCTACCAATCTACCTATCTACCATACATATATAAGAACTAGCCAAATCCCAGAGGATATGCTATGTGCTGAATTGAGTTAGCCAAATGATAGAGGATATGCTATGTGGATAGCTGTGGATGGCCAAATCCTAGAGGATATGCTATGTGGATGGCCATATTGAGAGAGCTAGGCAAATCCTAGAGGATACGCTATGTGCATGTGTAAATGAAAAACAGACTTAATGTAAGATTACTTACTTACCTATAGTAAATTATCATTTTGATTGTCAAGAGCGCACTTTCACAAGGCTTAGTCGAGTTGTTTATATACAATTTTCATCAAAGAGCTACTTATGCGATAGGATTGTCGCATGGGGAACATCCACGTGGCATGGGACTATTTGGAAGAGATGACCAATCTGCTTAAGCATGCTAAGGTCAATATAATGAGAACTCAAGATAGGGCCAGAGCCTATTGTGACCCTCAAAGGAGAAAAATCAACTTTGAGGGAGGAGAGCAAGTATACATTAGGTCTATCTTTAGGTTTGAAACCATCTAGATGGGACCTTGTTCTAAACTACAATTTAGGTAGTGACCATTCCCAATACTTCAGAAATCAAGAAATATGGCTTATTAACTCCAACTTCCATATACTAGCCAAATCTATCTAATATTACATGTGCATTGACTTAACAGAAAGTTGGGTGATTTTTTCAAACTCATCCCTGATAGTTAGGTAGTAAAACGCATTTCTGTTTAATCTCTACATGAGCATGAGAGGCGACTACACCCTTGCAAGTGGCCATCAATAAAATTCATGGATTCTTTATATTCATAAATCAATCACAGAACATGTGTTCAGATCCTTAAAAATGAACGTTTTGAGCATAGGTTGCATCAATTGCCTTGGTGGCAACATTTGTGCGATTTATTTTGAAGCATGAGGCCATGAGGAAACAATCTAGGTATTGTAAGAAGAGATAGCATTAAGGTCGTTTGGACAAAAGCTTTTATATCAACTAGGAAAAGCTTGAGAACCATTTGATCATTGCCAAGCAAAAGGAAGATTCCTAGTAACTCATTAATCATCAGGATCCTCTCAATAAGAAACTGAGGTAATTCAGGATCTTGATGATACCCTTGTGTGATGGATCTCCTGCACATAGTAAAGTGAAGAGAGATAGATGTCAATTTTTATCTGTGCGAAGATGTCTTCCAAGAGTTTGAGTTTATCGTAATGAAATTTGAGTTGAAATCCAATTCCTTGAGGGACTACAAATTCCTTGAAATCCAATTCCTTGTATTAATATTTTATATTTCAATCTCTACAATGAGTAGATTTTGGTGTAACTCTTTGGCACTCGTGCTCAAGGAATTCTCTTATGTCAACAATGACACTAATAATTAATCTTTGTTTGATGACGCCCATTTTATTCTTATGTGTAGATGAATATGGCTATGATATTGATCTTTGGATGATGAAATTTATCAAGAACACCTCTCCTAACCATTTTGCAAGTGTATGGACAAAGTTATGTTTTATGGCCATGTACAACTAGGAACCATGCTCTCATATACTCATTGATCGGCACCCCTATATTCAAGTAGCTTTGGGAAAAACTAAGGTAAAAATCTACAAGGTTCTCATAGATGTAGGTGCAACAATCAAGACAATATGAATATCAATTGTACAAGAACTACAAGCAGCTCTCTAAGTGGTAGAGGTATACATCACTGGCATAGGAGGATATGGAATGCAATGTTAAGTTAAGGTTCAAATTCCATTTGACATTTGAAATGCAAGCATGCTAATGAAATTATTTTCTTATGATGATGAAGATCTTGTATCTTGTTCAAGACATATTGTATACAAGAGTCAATGATAAAGAAATAATTTTTTTCCTAGATGAACCTTGCCCAAGGCATACTGAATCCAAGACTTAATGGTAAAGAAGTAATTACTTTGTTATAAGAAACAATCCTAACCCCAAAATAAATAGTTCAATTCAGCCCATTGATGTTTCTCAACATTTCCTTTCTCCTTCTAAGTGCACACGAGAATTACAAGATGAGCAATTGGAATTATGGAATTATGGCTCACTTCATTCTAGATCACTCCATAGAAGATGAAAACACTAATGAATTTGATGATCCAAGACTTGATACTCACTTTGAATTTGAGGATGAATCGCACAAAACTCTACAAGAGTTTGAGGAAGCATAAGAATAGAGCTCAAAGAATATTTCGGGGGTAATAGAGGAAGTGTAGATAGTTACAAGGCAAGAGAGAAAGGAGGAACCAATGCAACTCATGGCCAACTTGACCAATTCAAGGGGGACAAATCAACTTACAAAACTCACGAAAGGAAAAAGGATGTGGAGATCAAATATTTATCTTGATGCACTCATTTATTCTTGTGCACCTAAAGTATATGCATCGATAGGGCTACATCATATGGGGCTACACCTAAAAACCTAGCTTTGATCTCTGTTTGATGTCATGTTTGATGTCCTTGTACAATAGATTATTCTCATTAGGAGTAGCGTAGTCCTTTTCATTTTGTATTCCGATATTATCATAATTTTATCATCTGAGATGTAACTATATATTCCAGTTTCACTTAAACTAGAAAAATTAGGAGAACAAAAAAACAAAAAAAGAGGAAAAAAAGTAAAAAAAAAACCCATAAAAAGAAAAAAGAAGGGGGAGGAAGATTCTTGTATGTCCAATACTAACAAAAGTTAAATTGAAGCCTAGGACATAGGGCTATATCACAAGACCATGCATAAGGCACATTATTGGGTAATCACATGCATTGCATCCTTAGTTTGGACTAAGCTATTCAATTTGGACTAAGCTATTCAATCTTTTCGTTTGGACTAAGCTATTCAATTTGGCATGTTGGTATCTACTGTTTACTTAGATCTCATGCTTAACTACTCACATGTATAAATCTAACATTTTCAACAAGATTGAGACAAATCATGACATACTTGTCGCAAATTTTCTTCTAAGTGAGGTATCTCCAAATGATCTGATCTAACTACAATAGTGGCAAGAGCTAATGTTAAAGTACATAGTAGTTACATAAGTTGTAGAAGCCATAGAAGGTGATAATATTGCACAATCATAGGGCTTAGTTTAGGAGGCCAAACATACTATAAAAGCCCCAATGGAACAAGCAAAAATCAGTAAAAAAGAAGAAAAGAAAAACAAGTCACAAAAGGATGACACCAATTCCCAACTAACATATACATGATAAAAGGTGGACCTAAAAGAGAAAGATCAAGAGGATGTTGCTCTATGATAATTGGGATTTCTCTATAGAAGTTAAAGACCTAAAATTTTGTTGTGGAATAGGGTAACATGTTTTTCTTTCTTCTATTTAAATTTTGTATGGTGTATTTGTAGAAAATAGATCTTAGATTATCATTTTCATTTGCACTTTGTAATACTTTGAAAAGGATTTACTTTGTGTAAGGCTTCTAAGTTAAGCACTAGAAAGCCCCTTCATGATGAATGTCTTTTGTCAAATATAAGAAAACATTAGGTTTATAGGAGCTCTTGAAAGTGAAGGACCCTTTCAAGTTGAAGCGCTTCTTCTAGAAATGAACACTACCTTTTATGGCTAATAGGCATGCAATAGTTTGGCAAAGCCAATGGCACCAACTTCTCATTTATGTTGTGGATAAGACCCATTTATGTTGTGGATAAGACGTAGAACATATATGTAAAAAGAAAACTTGAAATGGATGTTTCGAGACTTTGAAAAAAAATTGCAACATTCTCATATGTCAATGGTGGGCCAAAATGCTAAGAGCCATTTAACTTATGCATCAAATGGAAAACAAGTTCATCAAATCATATTAAAAACGTATTAAAAACTGCTCTATTATAGTCCGAAATTTGGAGCATTAGGAACATTTCATAATTCAACCCTCTTGTAGATGTTATATAGCTTAACAAGGTAAGGCTAAGATCCATCCATTGAAATCCATTGGTATCCCATTTCCTTGTCTTTTCCTCCTTTTATACGCGTTAAAAGGTGGTGGATTTGAGGTGGATATGACTAGATGATGTCATGGATGATGCAACTTATTGAAATAGGGCCCCAATGTCAAACATTTTTCATGATTTTTGACCTATATAAGAGAAAAATTTTTGACCTATTTTCAATGCGGATTGGGTAAAATAACGTCTCCCATTCACTCGTATTGTCTGAACACATCTTATGCATATGCGATGATGTCTTGAAATAAAACATTAGATCATGAAAATGAGATTGGTGTTTAGTCTCCTTGTATTACCTTGTGTGAGATTGCTCATACTTGCTCTTATCTGAAGGAATTCCCATATTAATATATTGATCATTATGATAATAGCAATGATCATGATGAGCCAAATTCTTTGTCAAGTGTTGCACCATCGTCCTCAATGAGATCCTCTATTTTTTCAAATGAGGCAGAATGGTTGCAAGATCGACCATAAAAATTTCATTACCTAATTTCTCCAATAGAACCATAGAGAGGTCTCTTCTATATCATGTCCTTCTGGTCACATACAATGCCCCTATGTCCTCCTCTCTCTATCTCTCATGCTAAAACTTAGAGCACCCACTTGGATCAACACATAAGTGCCACATGGCACTCATGTGTGAGTCGATAGTGAAAGGTCTTGGTGGAAGAGAAAAAAATAGTAGATTAATTTCTCCCACTAAACTCCATGTAACTTGGGTGCATGTTCATATCTTAGTGGTAGTTCTCTCTATTCTTCCCTTTAAAAATGTTCTTGGGAAGGCAAAGAAAAAGGTGGGGAACCATTTGTGTAGGGTGCTAATCTGTTCACATGTAGTACTATCTTCTTAACTATCTTTCCACTTTACTTTCCCATAATGCTTTAATCAAGAACTTTATATCTAGAAAAAAGAAAAAATAAATCCATTTCAAATAAGATATACACTCCACAGTAGATTTCAACTCACAATTATACACATAAACATACTAATGTGAAGTAAGAATCAACGTTGAGTCAGAAAATCACAATATATTTTAACTCAAAGTCATACATGCACATACACATACACATACTATTGTGAAGTAAGAATCAGTGTTGAGTCAAATAATCACAATAGTTTTGAACTCACAAACATACACACATACAAAACCACATAATAAAGTTTGAAGTAAAAATCAATGTTGAGTCAAAAAATCACAATAGATATTAACTCACAATCATACATGCACATACACATTCACATACTATTGTGAAATAAGAATAAATGTGTAGTCAAACAATCATAATATTTTTTAACTCACAATCGTACACACATGTATATGCACATACACATATTATTGTGAATTAAGAATCCATGTTGAATAAAAACTCACAATCATGCATGCATATGCACATACACACACTATTGTGTAGTAAGAATCAATGTTGAGTCAGACAATCACAATAGTTTTTAACTCACAATAATACACACATACATAGACACATACAAATACACATACTATTGTGAAGTAAGAATCAATGTTGAGTCAGACAATCACAATAGATTTTAACTCACAATCATACATGCATGTATGCATACACATACTATTGTGAAGTAAGAATCAATGATGACTTAGACAATCACAATAGTTTTCAACTCATAATCATACACACATACATAGAAACATGCAAACACACATGCTATTGTGAACTAAGAATCAATTTTGAGTTAGACAATCACAATAGATCTTAACTCACAATGATACATGCACATACACATGATATTCTCAAGTAAAAATCAATAATAAGTGAGACAATTGCAATAGCTTTTAGCTCACAATCCTAAACAGACACAAATATATACACATACACACACATTGATACACTTAAAAATCAACTCGCATATACCTGAAACTAAAACATCTCAAAACTATTGTGTAATTATCAATTTATGATCTAAACAATCGCAATAGTATATAAACTATAAAAAAATTAGAATAATTTAATTCTTATTAATAAAATTTATATGTAATGTTTTAAGTAATATAATATTTTTAAGAAAGAATTATTAATTCTAAATAAATCTAAAAATTCTAAATACTAATTATTACTTGTATGTAATTGCTTCATTATTTCACTCTAATTTGTATAATTTTCTTTACTTTTATAATCTTTAAATATTAATAAAAAAAGTAAAGGGTTGATACCTTGTTTTTCATACGACACTATAAGCATGCAAAAAACAATGTAACTCTAGTGATAGTACACTAAGGGGCATTATTTTATGGAGAAATCTTTCAATTGAAAGGCTTTTTTTATCATAAAAGAGTTTCAATTAGCAAACGCCCAAATTTTTGCTAAAAAACAATTCACCCTTATTTGAATAAGCAAACATGGCATCGAATTTGGTTGAATAATAAGGGTGCACCATAAAATTGTGTAATTATTCATGAATAATCAAACTATTGAATAACAAACTTTGCAACCTAGTTGAACTCCAATAGATGATCTATGTTGGAAAACTTAGCTCTCTTCAATGGTTGAGAGCAAGCTAGAGCTGTGAAAACCAATATCAAGCCAAATACTTTGTACTGGGTAAAAATTTCATCAACTTGTTCAACCCTTGGTACTTGTTTGAACTCTTCCACATTATCATAAAGATCACTGGAACCATCATAGTGGTTCTTCATGCACTTGAATAACTAAGAGGGTTTGAGCTTTCTTCTTCAACCTAGTGGAATGTGGTTGGAGCATTGGTGAGACCCAATGACATCACCAAGCACATACACCTGAGACTTCACACATAGCCATATGATACCCTAGAGCTGCATAGGCATCTCTCGTAGGCTGATCTCTACCCTGTCTTCTCAATTTCATTCTTCGGATGCGATTCAATGCTTTTGCCTGTGCTTCTTCTTGGACTCGTTTTTCTTCTTCCTTACATTTCTTGGCAGTGTTGAGTCGATTGAGCATTTCCTCAGTGAGGGGTTCTTGATATAGTTTAACTCTGCATTCACTAATATATCTAGGGAGGACATCACCTTCTAAGGTGGCTAATTGGACTGCCCCACTTGTTGATATTCTGTTAATGATCATGGGTCCATAGCCACACTTCTCTAGCTTTCTTGCATGTTGTTTCAGGGTGTACACTTAAACTAAGTCTCCTGCTTTCAAGCCTTTATCCTTCACGTAGGCATCGAAGTAGGCCTTCTGTATTTTCTTAACTGCATATATCCCTGCTGCAACTCTCAGTCTCATTTCACCTAGCCATTCAAGATCAAAGATCCTAGAAGAGAGTTCATGCCCTGTCCACTCATGCTCTTGTGCTACTTTCAATGTAGGTATCAAGAAATCCAATGGTAGCACTGCATTTTGGCCAAACACCATCTGAAAGGGTGTGGCTTGGAGTACCGTTTTATAGGCAACTCGGTATGCCCAAACAGCATGGTGTAGCTGTTTGTCCCAATCAGAGCATTTATTATTCACTAATTTGGTCAGCACATTGCATAGAATCTTATTGGTGCTTTCGGCTTGTCCATTAGCTTATGGATGATAGGGGGCGGACTTCTGGTGTATCACCAAGAACTCTTGGAGAAGATTTTCTATGACTTCATTCAAGAAGTGAGTGCCTCTATCACTTACTAGCTCTATAGGTAGCCCATATTTAGTGAACAAATTCTCAAATAAGAACTTAGCTTTCGTTTGAGCGTTGTTCCTCGTTGTGGCTTTCACTTCTACCCATTTGGTTAGATAGTCTGTGGCCACAATGGTATATTCAACATGTGAAATCTTGGCTGGGGGATTAATAATCTTTTCGTATGGGATATTGAGTTTGCTGACAAACGTCACACTGCTTCACATAGGTATTGGCATCCATGTGAAGGGGTTGGCCACCACAAGCCTGCAAATAGGATTGCCTTAATCAAAAGGTCTGGTCCAAAGTGTCCTCCTGCTACACCTTGGTGAGCAATTTCCAAGATCTTAAGGTATTCACTCTTATGGACACAGTCTCAGATATCCATCTTTTCCACGCTTGTATAGATTATCACCAATGAGTGCATAATCTAGGGCTTCTTATTCTGAACTTCTTTGCCTAACCATGGTCATATCTTGAGGGAAGGTTTTCGTCCTTAGGAATGCTACCAATGGTTCACTCCAACTTAGTATTAGTGACACTTGGTATAGTGTAGCATGCTCCACAGGTGGTCTAATACTACAGACTGGGCATTCTGTACACAACTTATGGACATCTGCTTCCATAGTTGGCCAATGCACTTCAAGTCTCCTTAATGTCTATAAAGTTCTTTGCCTTGAGTAGTGTTGTTCCAATGCACCCACATGTGCTAATTGCAACCATTTTGTGTACTCTTCCTCTTCCACACAACAAGCTAATATCCCTTGATCTGAATGCTTGTAGATACTTCTTGCCATGATATGGTACTTTTGGGCTTTTACTACCTCCCTATCTTGAGTGTTCATTATCGGGTGTTTGGGTCTGTATGTCAATACTGGCACTAATGTCTTGGCCCACTGCGGTACAACTTCCAAATTAAACAAGTAAGCATCAGGAAAATCATTTGATACTCCTTGTGGCGCCTCTCCAGGTGTGAGCCTCGAGAGATGATCTGTTCTCAAGTGATTCTTGCCTTCCCTCACCACTACTTCAAAGTCATATTCCATTAGTAAGAGGAACCATCTCACTAATCTGCTTGTATTGCAAGGCTTGTTTACTAAGTACAATAGAGCTTGATGAACAGTAAAAAAAATTTAAACTTATTTGCAAGCAAATAGTGTCTTAAAACTTTTTAACCGCATATACCATGCCTAATCCTTCTTGTTCGGTGGTTGTATAGTTTCATTCCGCTGCATTCAACTGTCTACTAGCATAGGCAATTGGAAGATCCATATTACCTTCGCCCATAGGTTGTGAAAGTACACAACCAATAACATAATTGGATGCATCTACATGAACATGAAATGGCTTATTCCAATCGGGTGTGGTCAAGATTGGTGCTGAACATAACCATCGTTTAAGCTCGCCAAAAGAGTTCTCACATTCTTCCGTCCACTCAAAGTTAGTCAAAAGGGAGTACAGAGGCTTTGCAATGATTGCATACATATGAATGAGTCGGTGATACTAGCCACAATGCCCAATGAAAGCTTGTACTTTTTGCCTGAACATGAAAATACACTTTTCTGGGTTCAAGCAGACCTGACATTCTCTACATTTGTCAAAGATAGCTCTCAACTCAGGGATATGTGTTTGCCTTACGTTGGAATGAGCACAAAGATCATCAACATAGACTTCAAAATTTTTCCTCAAGAATTCTTTAAACACATGGCACATCAGCCTCTGAAAGGTAGCTGGCGCATTGGTTAGACCAAATGGCATTACCCGAAAAGCGAATATGCCCCACTCTATGGCAAAATCCATCTTATGCTGATCTTTCGGAGCAATGGCTACTTCATTATAGCCAAAAAATCCATTATTTAAATCAATGCATACATGTAATTTTCCATTCTTCTTGGGCACTACTACAATGGGGGATACCCTCTATGTGTGCTCAATTTCATAGATGAATCCAGCTTCAACCGAATGATCTATCTCTTCCTTGATCTTAGCAGCATAGTTATCTTTATATGTGTATGGCTTCTGCTTGGAGGGTTTGGCATCTGAGGTCATGGGAATCATATGAGAGCATATGTCAGGGTCTACACCTTTCAAGTCCTTGTAACTCCTTGTGAATACATCTCTGTATTATCTTAGCAAGGCTACCAACTCGTGCTCCTCTTCCTCAGTTAGGTGATGTCCTATGTATATGCATCTTTCTTCTCCTTCTTCTATGGCTACAATAATTTTCTTGGTGGTTTCTTTGTTATCATAGGCCTCTCCGGATTGTGCATCGCGTTTAGGCATTCTTATCATGACTCTCCTATCTTCTATGTCATACTTCTTAAAATTATTGGGGACCTCAAACAAAGATTCTTCCTCTTGTGGTGTGACTTCTCTCTTCTTCCTCTTCTTGCCCTCATTCTTCGTGGTTACTTGTGTGGTTAACCTCACATCATTTGTAAGCTCTTCATTTCTCTGAGGGTGAGCTTCTACTTCGTAGAAATATTCCTCATCTGATGCAAAAGGTGGGTCCATGATGATTGACTCTAGATCGGAGTCACTTGCATCCTTGAATGCATCAGTGCTAGGTTCACATTCTTCAATAACTGAATCACACATGATTGGCTCTATCATGGAGACAGAAATGTCATAGCCATCCTCGTCACAATGGGGTGTCCATTGTTCTTCATTGATGGCTACATCCATTGTTGCTAAAATTTCTGCCCAACCATGAGGTTCAAACTCTTCGTCAGGAAATACTACAGCTGGATAGGCTTGGTCTTGAATTGATCTATGGGTTTCCTTCACACCTACCTCTCTGGCTTTTTCTCTCTTCTCTTCTTCTACTGTTGCTTTACACATCCATAAGCGGGTGTCTTCATGCATCCATGAGGATCCTGATCCTATGGAATGCACTGACTCGATATCATCCTTAGCTCTATGGATGGGATTCCATTGAATAGGGGGTACATCTCTATGGGAGTAATCCTTGAGATTAACTTTGGTTGTAACACCTAAGTGTTGCAAATACAAATAATTGGTTCCCCAATCTTGTACCACTTGCAACTGTCGCATAAATGGTCTTCCCAAAATCATCTCATAGGCATGATTCTTGCTAAAGTCACATATGGCAAAAGTATCTTCAATTTCATTCTCATTGGCCTGAGTGGTGGCTTGCCCCAACGTTTCCATAGTGAAGTGGTAGCAATTGCAACTGCTACACCTGAGTCCGAAATTGCCTTGGTTGTGTATCCGTGATGGGTGATGGGAAGATAGGTGTTTTCTTCTTCTCCTTCGCTCATGTCTCCTATCTTGTCCAAGGGTTTTTTTGGCACTATTCTATGAGATCCTACCTGAGATTGCACTTCACTTAACAAGGTAAGGCTAAGATCCATCCATTAAAATCCATTGGTATCCCATTTCCTTGTCTTTTCCTCCTTTTAACGTGTTAAATGGTGGTGGATTTGAGGTGAATATGACTAGATGATGTCATGGATGATGAAAATTATTGAAATAGGGCCCCAATGTCAAACATTTTTCATGACTTTTGACCTCATATAAGAGAAAAAATATTGGGATTCTAGTCCTACTATTCAATGCGGATTGGGCAAAATAATGTCTCCCATTCACTTCAGAAGTATAAGTTTGTGAAACCTGCTTTCAAATGAGTAAAACTCGTATTGTCTACCACAAAACCCCATTCTTTTCTATGAAAATCTGAACACATCTTATGCATATGCGATGATGGTGCAAAATACACAATAACGATGCGTAAGTTGGAGAATATGATGCATATGATGTCAAGAATGACGTTCTCCAATTGAATTATGACTATAAAGAACCCATGCATTTTCTTGATGGTCACTTGCTTACTTATACATTCTTAACATCTGAAAAAGAAAAGAAGTCTATGGAAGTTTCTTTTGTATATGTCAATGTTGAGAAGACTCTCCATAGTGATGTCTTGAAATAAAACATTAGATCATGAAAATGAGATTGGTGTTTAGTCTCCTTGTATTACCTTGTGTGGATTTGATTGCTCATACTTGCTCTTATGTGAAGGAATTCCCATATTAATATATTGATCATTATGATAATAGCAATGATCATGATGAGCCAAATTCTTTGTCAATTGTTGCACTATCGTCCTCAATGAGATCCTCTATGTTTTCAAATGAGGCAGAATGGTTGCAAGATCGATAATAAAAACTTCATTACCTGATTTTTCTAATAGAACCATAGAGAGGTCTCTTCTATATCATGTTCTCCTAGTCACATACAATGCCCCTATGTCCCCCTCTCTCTATCTCTCATGCTAAAACTTAGAGCACCCACTTGGATCAACATATAAGTGCCACATGGCACTCATGTGTGAGTCAATAGTGAAAGGTCTTGGTGGAAGAGAGACAAAAATAGTAGACTAATTTCTCCCACTAAACCCCATGTAACTTGGGTGCATATTCATATCTTAGTGGTGGTTCTCTCTATTCTTCCCTTTAAAAATATTCTTGGGAAGGGAAAAAAAAGGTGGGGAACCATTTGTGTAGGGTGCTAACCTGTTCACATGTAGTACTATCTTCTTAGCTATCTTTCCACTTTACTTTCCCATAATGCTTTAATCAAAAACTTTATATCTAGAAAAAAGAAAAAATAAATCCATTTCAAATAAGATATACACATAAACATACTAATGTGAAGTAAGAATCAATGTTGAGTCAGACAATCACAATATATTTCAACTCACAATCATACACATAAACATACTAATGTGAAGTAAGAATCAATGTTGAGTCAGACAATCACAATATATTTTAACTCAAAATCATACATGCACATACACATACACATGCTATTGTGAAGTAAGAATCAATGTTGAGTCAAGTAATCACAATAGTTTTGAGCCCACAAGCATACACACATGCAAACCCACATACTATTTTGAAGTAAAAATCAATGTTAAGTCTAAAAATCACAATAAATATTAACTCACAATCATACATGCACATACAAATTCACATACTATTGTGAAATACGAATTCAATAATTTCTTGAGCATCATTTTCTTAGTATGCCATCATACTTTGCTTACTTTAGTGTTGTCCACTTGGGATCTGTGAGTGCTTCATCTACAATTGTGGATTCTTTCATAGATTCTATTATTTCCACCATAATATCTATTCTCATGATATAATGTTAGCCTCTTTGTTGCTCCTCAATCATTTTGAATATGCATAATTCATTTGAAGATGATTTTGGATCATCAACTTGAGGCATACAATGATAAAAGTGTTATTGTGTTCACTTTGATTGTTTCTTATGTTGTGTAGTTGCACGTGTTTGCCTTTTTTATGGATAAATGTCATTTTTTAATGTTTTCTCCTCTTCCTCAATCTTCAGCTATCTATGAGAAGTTATTAAGTTATTTATTCTTCCAACAATCTTGCACAAAATCCCTCAAAATTGAGAGGGTAGGGTCTAACTTGAGTGTTGAGGGTTGTCCCTAACTCATCATATTTAGTAGGAAGAATTCACGTACGCTTGCATTTAGTCCTTTAGCTGCTTTTACAACACCAACAACAACTAGTTAATATTATAAATGCTTGATTCACTTGATATTTATGTTTGCAACTCTATGCACATAGATAACAAGATCTACACAAATGAAGGCATCCAAATAAAATATATTATGATTGTAAAAGACAAAATGTCCACAAATGGTTTCATGAAGGAACCACAAGAAAATATGTGTATCAAGGAACTTTTTGATTCTAGATTAAGTGCTTTCAAAATAGAAAATGCATACATAAATGCTTTAAATATGTTGATTCTCAAAATTTTGGATCCAAATGTTACTATTGGTCTCATATTGGAAAAGCTAGTATGCCCTAAGATTCATGTGATTTAGTGGTCTATTATACTAGAGTAAGCACCGAATCACTTACACTAGAAACAATTTCACAAAAAACATATGCATTTCACCTCTTCGATGGTCAAATGAGGTCTAGATTAGCGTGGATTCTTACTTGTGCTTGTGATTTTGTTAAATGTTTCATTGTAATAGGCTCTATATATGACCTGTTGCCCCTAAAATTATCCATAGGACAAATTGATGCAACAAAAACAACCAGAATAGTAGATAAGGAGGGTGAAGCCATTACTAAGTTCCAAATCTAGTCGATTTTTTGAAACAAGAATTCCTTACTAAGTACAAGCACCTCAATGCTCTGATACCATGTACAAAAACATTTAAGCAAGAGATATAAATTTTGTAGAAGAGAAGAAAATATATGTAATAGAATTTGAAAAATGTACTCGTGACAACAAATACAAAAATGATCATTTTTTCCACCCGTGTGCTCTCTAGGTAGAGCTTAATGGAAATTTAGACACTTCTAGACGGGAGATTACAAGATAGAAGTATATTTTCTTAATTCAATGCATGGAATCGTGTAGAAGTCATCTATAAAAATAGGACAATGGAGAGGTGTGGCTTTGTGTTATCAAGGGCCGTATTTTTTATATATATTGCTCGAGGAGACCTCATTTTCTAGAGACTTTTTTTCATTCTAACAAGAATCTTTCTTGCCTTTGTGTCCTTGCTTTTCTTCCCAATTTTCATTTAAGTGGCCAATATATTATAGAGGCATTGATGAGGCTTTCCAAGCTATTGAAGGATTTGTGTGCATGTGAGAAGCATAAAACAAGGTAAATATTATTCTCACAGGTACACATGGCTGATTTTTATATGCAAGAGTATAATATTTAGGTATTTCATGTCGGACTAGGTAAAATGCTTGAGATGATCACAAGGATATATTCCAATGTAGGTATTTCCTACTATTTCTAAGATATTAGTAGATAAAATTCAATTGATATATTTTGGTAGTGATATGTGTGAACACACTTAGGATTGCTAGGCCAGATTTTTCCCTCTTTAGGAGGTTCCACCCCCCCCCCCCCCGTTTTTATATATAGCTATAACCCTAATAGTTCACTTATCTTTGTACATTCACTTGGTAATTCATTTAGTGTATTGTGTTGTGATCCAAGCTTTCTTCGTTGTGTTGTTCGTGTGCTTGCATAGGCCTCAAACTTTAACAATTGGTATTAGAGCATGTTGTCATCTCATTGACGACATGGTCAACACCCCTCCGATCACAGTCTCAGAATCGCACAAGAATTGGTGAGCATACTCAAGGCGATTATGAGTGCTTGTTTCGGTCACAATCATAGTCTTGCACGAAATTTTGGTCTAAACTTGTTTCAGCCTCCAAACACACTATCAAAGTGCTTATGTAGGAAATTTTATCCTTTTGTGCCAAACATATATACAGGTTTCGGTTTACCAGTACTAGCATCTCAAAGTTTGCCATAGGTTTAGCAGAGCTTGATAGGGTGGTTTTGTTCAGATTTTTGAGATACAATCATTTTTTTGCATCAGGGTATTTAGTCAATGGCCATGGCTGAAACCAATGATGTATTTCGTATGTTGGCTATTGAGGACAAGTTGGATGATACCAATTACATGTTATATGCATATATGATGCATTATGTATTGGTAGCAAAAAGGTTGTGGAATATTGTGTGGGGTATTGAAAAACACCCTACTATAGCTGCAAATACTATTATTGAAGGTGATGCAAATGGTGTTGAAGATGATGATCTTCAAATTCTTGTTCTTGCTAGGGTTCATGTTGCACCTAATGTACAGAAACGTTTTTAGGTGCTTAGGCACATGCATTGATAGCCTTGTCTATCAAACGTGTCATTACTGCTTATAATCACTATTGCAGAGTAGCAAAGGATTCTTGGATACACTTACCACTTATACCAGGCAAAAAATGAGGCTTGGGTTGCTTACCTCCAAAAATAGTTGGAGAGTGAGCATATGAATGAAGGAGATTCTATGGAAATATTTTTGACAAAGATCAAAGATTTGAAGGAACAATTGATTTTTGCTAATAAAGTCTTACCAGATAGTTCACTTGTGCAAGCTGTTCTTAATGGTCTTCCATATTCATATCATAGTTTTTCTTCTACTCCTCAATTGATGATGCTTTTCGAATGCCTTAACATTTGAGGATTTATTCTCTATTTTGTTGCAAGAAGATTAATGTAGGTAATATGTCTATTATGTATGTTGTAGATCAAGCTTTCTTAGCTAGTCAGAAGGGCAAAGTTAAATCAAGCTCATCTAGTAGTGAGCAGAAATCTGGTAATATTGCACAGTCAAAAATGGGAGACGAAGATGAGAAGAAAATAGAAAAGCAGATTTAGTTTTGCAAATACTGTAAAGGAAATCATGTTCCAAAATTGGTTGCAAAAGAGGCGAATATTAAAGAAGTTGGAATGGTTGTTGTAGAGGCCTCTACACCAAAAGCAAATTCTGTGAATCTTGCATAGAATGAAGAATGGGTGTTTACTATTATATGCAGTTATGAACCATCTTCTCATGAGCAATGACTCAAATGTTTGGTACTTTGATAGTGGGGCAACCAAACATATTACCTTGTAGCACAATTTCTTCAGTTCACTTGAGCTTGCCCCTTCAGGGAATGCTATCACACATGCAAGCAACTCCTCATATCCTGTAATGGGAGTTCGTAAGATCATTTTGACTAGTGTTGATGGTAGTTGTTTCACATTCTCAGATGCATTGTATGTGCAAGGGATCAAGAAAAATCCGTTGCCAGTTTCATCATTAGGCAAGATTGGCTTGGTTGTCAAATTTGTTGATGACAGGTGTACAATTCATGATCTTTCAAATGGTGATGTCATTATTGCTTCTTGCATTTTATGTGTGAATGATTCAACATGTGCAGTTCAAGATTCTCATGCCATCTCAGATGCAAAGCTTTTTCATGCATGCTTTAATCATTTGAATTATGCTAGTTTGCTATGCTCCAAAAAATTGATATGGTTTCCTATCTACCCAAACTTGAGGCACCTTGTAAACATGTATGTGAAGGTTGTATTTTGAGCAAAATTAAGCATTCTTACTTCCTTAAAGATGAGTCAGTTAGAGCTACTCATAAATTGCACCTTGTTCATAGTGATGTCTATAGTCCTATGCAAATAGCTTCTTTTGGGAACTACCTTTAGTTCATGACTTTCATTGATGATTTTTCTAGGCATGCATGGGTTTATCCATTGAAAGAAAAGTCAGAATTTTTTGTGTGCTTCAAATAGTTTGTGGTTATGGCTGAAAAATTTTCAACATGTAAATTGGGCACCCTTTGTTTCGATCGAGGGAGGGAATACATGTATTTTGATATTAATGCATTTATGGTTGAGTGTGGGATAAAACATTAGTGTATAGTGCCATATATACCCCAAAAAAATGGAGTTTCAAGAAGAAAGAATAAGTCTCTCATGTAAAAAGCGAGGTGTATGGTCAAAAGTCAGGCTTTACCACATAGCTTCTGGCTTGAGGCTGTTATGTGTGCAACATATGTACTTAACAGGTATCCCACCAAAGCACTACAATCTATCACTCCATATGAGGCTTGGCATGGTTGCAAGAAATGTGTTGCTCATCTTTGTGCCTTTGGTTGTTTTGCATATGCATTAGTGCCTGAACAACATAGGAACTTGATGATAACGCAATGAAATGTATTTTTGTTGGGTACAATTTTGAAGGCAAAGGCTATCGTCTGTATCATCCACAAATTAACTGCATTCTAGTTAGCCATGATGTTTTTTTCTGGAAGATGCAATTAAACCATTACTTTCATGTACTAAGGAGACATTCGTTAGCTCCAAAGATATGTATGACACTTTGTTGCCTCTTTTTACAGGTGGATAGTCAAGTGTTGGTCAAAATGAGGCCATTTCTCAGCCTTTATAGGTTCCACATGATGATGTAGACCATCGCATTGCTGATGCAGATTTACATGATGCACTTGTTGATGAGAGAGCTGATATAGAGGAGGCAAAAACTATGCATAAATGGCTTGTGCAGAATTTAAGAGATATCAAATTAGATGCAAGTCTATCATATCGTACTCGTTCAGGATCTCATAGTGCTTCTCTTGCATCAGATTGCTATGCAATGCCTGCCTCTAGTCTTTGTGATGGGAATGAGTTAATTTCTTTTGATGAAGCACAAAATTCAAAAAATTGGATGGCTGATATGCAATCAGAATATGATGCTATTATGAAGAATGGTACCTAGTCTTTATGTGATTTTCTTCCACACAAAAAGGCCATCGAAACTAAATGGGTATACAAGTTGAAGCATAAACATGATGGAGCAGATGATAGGTATAAAGCTAGAATTTTTGCAAAAGATTATGCTCAAGAGAGAGGCATTGATTTTGATGAGCTCTTTGCACCCACATGCATAATGACCACTGTTCATAGCGTCTGTGCACTTGCAGCTCATCGTGGTTGGTACGTACATCAATTGGTCATTAACACTAGATTTCTAAATGATTGCTTACATGAAGAAGTGTATGTATTTCAACCCGATGGTTTTGTGCAAAAAGGGCATGAAAACAAAGTGTGTAAGGTTGAAAAAGGCATTATATGGTTTGAAGCAAGCACCATGTGCTTAGTATGAAAAGATACATGCCTCCTTGATTGCACATGGTTTTGACGAACAATCCAACTCAGAGCACCTTATATGTTAAGCTTGCAGATTATGTACTTCTGGTCATTTTTGTGTACGTTTCTTTTTTAAAGGAGTTTTGACAAGCGCATACTCCCCCAAGCTTAAACTTTGAAAGTACAACTATACTAGTGAATAGGCATCGTACCCGCAGGAAGCCTCGTATGCCACAAAGCAAGGGTTATACTAGGTTACAACTCATTTAAACTGGCCAAATCCATTACATGTCAAGCTCAGGGGTTGAACTCTGGACCTCTGCCTCAAGCGGCCAAAGCTTTACCAAACCACCTACAAGACATGGACCATTGTGTATGTTGATGACATGCTACTCACTGGTCCTAATAAGAAGCGTCTTACTGAGTTTAAGGCTGATTCACATGCCTCTTTTGATATGTCAGATTTGGGGCATTTGGATCATTATTTGGGCATTCAATTTATGGAAGTTGATGGGGGGAATAGCTTTGTGTCAAATAAAATATATTGACCCATTATTGTAGTGTTTTGGCCTTGAAGATTGTAGACCTAACTCCTATGGAAATAGGTTTACCGTTGAGTCTTCATAATGCTGGAGATGCATTTGATGTTGTTCTCTATCAATACGTTGTTAGATGCTTTATTTAATTACGCATGAGTCGGCCTGATATTCAGTTTTTTGTCTCTCAGATGAGCAAGTTTATGCATCACCTAGGTATCAAACATTGGCATGCGGTTAAGCTTGTCTTTCACCACATGAGTGGTAACCGGCTACTTGTGTTGTTTTATCTCAAGGGGGGATCATTACCACCAGATTTACATGCTCTTTCTAACTTAGACTGGGCTAGTTTCTATGACACGCATGTGTCCACTAGTGGTTTTTGCTTCATGCTTGGTAGCTCATGCATACCTTGGTTGAGCAAGAAGCAACCTACTATGTCCACTTCTAGTTGTGAGGCTAAGTATAGAGAAGCTTTAACAATGTTTGTTGAGTGTGTGTGTGTGTGTATGTTTAGATGTTTTTTGACTGATTTGGGTGTTGGTTACTCTTCTTCACTGACAGCCAGAGTGCATCAGCAGTTGCAAGAAACCTTGTGTTCCACACTCGCAGCTCTACCTAGGGAGACATTTGAAGCTTTCCACAAAGATTTGGGCTTACTTCCTTTTGTGGATTGATCTCTGTCCACATAGCTTGGCACTTCCTTATTCATGAGTGCCAACTGCTTGTTCACTGCATCACTCCCAAGGGGGATTTGTTGATATATTTTGGTAGTGATGTGTGGAAACACACTTAGGATTGTCTGGCCACTTTTTTCCCTCTTTAGGATGTTTTTTCCCCTCGCTTCTATATACGCCTATAACCCTAATGCATCATTTATCTTTGTACATTCACTTGGTAATTCATTTAGTGTGCTGTGTTGTGGTCCAAGCTTCTTCTTCTTCTTTATGTTGTTCCTGTGCTTCGCAGACCTGGAACTCCAACGAATTCAACATCCAATGTATGGAGATTTCCCACTTCTCTTCTCTAGATAGATGCACACTAGCTTGTCTTTTAGTTCTTGTACTCCAAACTGGGTAGGTACTAAGATTCATAATTATCTGTTATTGATTCAACCACTTGAAGCCAATGTTGAAAAATCTTTTTCCATCCATGCATGTTGGCATGTGAAAGTAATGCCCCATAAAAAAAAAGATCATATCAATGGACAAACATATCTCTGTATTCATTACAAGATTCCTCAATGCCTAATTACATTCCATGGTTTCATGTAAATAGAGTAAAACACCTTGATGAATGCAGAAAAGAAGCAATAGACATAGATGACAACTGAGATCTACACTTTGTAGCAACGGAGGTAAATTCTAGTGTGGAGCCAAGATCCCTCCTACAAAAGAGTTAGCTCATTTAATTACAAATAGGTTTCAAATCGAGGAGACCACCACAAAAACCCTTTATATCTATGTTCAAAAAAATTCTAGAAAACAAAGCCAAGAGGATTATTATAAATGTACACATGAATATAGCACGTAAGGTTTCTAGTTACAACCAAAGACTTTCAAAAATCATTAAAAATCACCTTTTTAATAACAAAGAGAGTATAAATCCACTCGTAAATGTTTTATTCTTTTCACTTCCCAATTTTGTATTCACTAAGCAATCCTTCAGCCCAGATAAGAAATATGAAATTTTCTACCATTTTAAGGAGCCACTAAGTATTATTTTTAAAAAGGTAAAGCTAATCCTACTTTATAGAGAGCAAACGCAGTTGAAGAGGAGTATGATGAGCATGCACACAATACTAGCACTTAAGGTGTTCTAGGTACAACTAAAAAATTTAAAAATAATCAACCATCATCTTGTACTAAACGAGAGGGTATAAAGCCACTTGTAAATACAAGCCAAGGAGTCCTTGAGCTTCAAGATTAAATGGGAAATATTCCAAAAATTTCAAAGCCTCTAAAGGTTGAAACAAATCTTAGTTTGAAAAGGATTAAAAGCCCATGTATATATATGAGTTTAGACTTGTTTTCCAAAGAGATCTCTTGAGCTTGTTAATTTTGAGTAATGCAAAGTGATTCTTGTTTTTCACCATTTTTAAGGAGCATGTCGTTATGCAAGATAATAGGTTTCTCATTAATTATCTGAGATATATGGCTTTTTGAATATTCTAATAGCACATAGTAATCTTATCTCCGTTTAATAATTTCAATGGTGTCAGAGGCACCACTTGATGTTTGTAAGCTACACAAATGCTCAGGGTCTACATGTATTCTTTGGCATCATTTTCAAGGATTCCTTGTAGATGTTTTTGTGCTTATGAGGTGGTTTTCATAATATTGAAGTATGCATCTCAGCTTTGGTGATAAAGAAAGCTTTATGTTTGCATTTGATTTTGATATGTATGCATTCTTGCACTTGTAGGAGCTCATATATACATTCACGTTCATCTTTGCATACATTTCACTCTAGCTTGTCATGTTTGATAGGATTATCTAGTTAGAATCAAGAATGATCAATCATCTATCACATATACACACTTTTCACGCAACTTCTATCAGTTTTGAGACTTTGGCAAGATTCATAAAAGCTTCTAATCTGCATATCTTCGTTATTTTCTAAATATATGAGTGATAAAATAAAAGCAAGAGTGAGAGCATGAAATTTAGAGCCTCATATCTCGAGATTGGGGCAACTATTTAACAAACCACTTTATAGGGTGCAAAAACTTGATAAGTACATTTTGACATATAAATTTTTGTGTTTTGCGCCATTGTATGCATGTATAGAGACCTCATGACTCACATTTTATAAGAAAATCATGAGGTATATTTTTATTCAATCAAAACAAACCATATCCATGGGAGATACCTATACACTCATAGGGTCGAATCTCCAAAATATCACATGTTGAAGATCTACCAAAGAAATTGTGATTGCTCCATATTTGGGAGCCATCATGGCACGGACATTGTGATTTGCTATGAGGTGTCACAATGGCTCAAATTTGCACCAATAAATTGCAATTTCTCTTGAGAACTTGGCAATTTTCTAACCACACAGGGCACAAACATTGGCCATCAATGATTGCTTTACTATATGGGGCATCGAGACATCAACCATTCTTGATTGCTTAGGACTGGAAGCTAGGCATCATGGTTGTTCTTAGGCATCATTGATTGCTTTTCAATGGGGAGAGCATCAATAGGACATCATGATCACTTGGAAGACATTATAATTTCTCTACAGACATTACCTTGCAGGATATCATGACTTTTTTAGAATGCAACCATCATGTCTAGGGAAATCATGGTGGATTTTTTTCATTTTTTCTTGCATAATTCAGAAGCTCTTTGTCGTATTGATGGTCCTACAAGAAGAAAACAACTTTTTGTCTGAAACATTAGAGAGAAATTGAGCCACAAAATGGGGAGAGGGACATCACCTATACATTGGAAGCTTGACTGATGTACTTTCGTGATGGATTGAGATCTACCTACTCTAGGAACTAGCTTTCTAATAGCTATGTCTTAGTTCTAGCGTTATTTTTCATTTGAAACACCTAAAAATGGAAACGACAAGCAAATAACTAACAAATCAAACCTGTTTTGAAAATCATGGACATCAAGAGAAAAATAAAGGTAGAAATAGGAAGACACTCCATATGCACTTAAGACCCGGTAAAATAATTGGAAATTTAAGAACAAATCATAGTCAAAAATCATGAGAGAAGATTGTAGCACATTGGAGTGCTTAGACTTCTTATTTGAAAAGTAGTGAGACAGGTTATTCGATGGTTCAAGTAGTACGTGGAGAAATTTCTCACACAAAGATCCCTCCCGAAGGAAAGATTATATCTCTATTTTTGGATAGACTCACAAGTGGAAATATCGGAGCCCTGTCTACATCAGATAGTTGGATATTAGAGATGCTTTTCTATCCAAGTTTATAGGGTTGGAAGATAACCCAGCCAAGGATCTCAAGCTATCTCAAATGAAATAGAGATCTAACTATGCTTCTAGTATCATTTCACGTACTCCATCATTCAAGGAACTAGTTGACTTAGTATTAATCAATTCTGGTTTGAAAAGCTTGAGAACTCCATTGAAGATGAATGCCATCGATGGATTGTTGTTTCTTTTGGTGCTCCCTTTTGTTTTACTTTAGTTTGTTTGTATGCCCCTAATGGGGAGTTAGAGAGACTGAACACTTGGGCCCCCTTGGACTCGCTCCCCCACAACGTGCTTATTTGTGGTGACTTCAACATGGTGGAGGACCCTATGGACAAATGGATGGGCAAGGGCAGGGTCATCGATAGTCGGGAGAAAGAAACATGGGACAAAACCAAACTACACTTGGATTTGATCGAATTCAAAGATTTGAATGGCTTTTCTTGGTCAAATCTCCAAGCGGGCAAGGACCTGAGGAGAGATAGACTTGATAGATGCTACATTTCTCAGAGGTTTACTCATCAGTGGGGCCACCCTTCCCTCTCGCAATGCACCGACCTCACCATCTCTGATCACTACCCGATCGTTATCACTTTCCAACCTTCCACCAAGATCCGTAAGGCTCCTTGGTTCCACGCCAGTGCGCCCTCCTTCTCTCTTCCCTCCGTCCATCAAGAAATTGCTGATGTGTGGAAGGAGGCTTTCGCCTCCGGCTTGTCCCAAGCCAAGTGCTACCTCGTGGAGCCAGAGCCGGAGGACTTAGTTCAAGTTGAGGTTGAGGAGACTGTGCGGTCGATAAGTCACGACAGATCATGATTAGATCCAGGAAGATGCTCGAGACTGTGTGGTGGGCTCGTAGAGAAGCTCTATATCATAGACTCTCGAGGCTCGAGGAGGAAGTGAACAAAGGAAAATCTCAAGCTCAAAAAGGTCTTTGAAAAATCAGAGCGCTGCTGAGATACGAGGAAGAAATACAAAGGAAAAATTTGCAAATTTTCTTCAAGGAGTGGTGGGCTGGCAAAGCCGACAAACCCACCAAAGAGATGTGCCATATCCTTAAAAGGAAACATAACAGAGAATTGATCCCCTTATTGCTAGACTTAAATGGCAATGTATGCAATACGGAAAAAGATAATTTTGGGATCATTGAAGGGCACTTCACGAGTCTCCTGAGGACCTCGAACCCCCTCTCCCACCATAGAAGGGACTGTATGGAAGCTATATCTAGGGTTTCCCCCCACAGATACCACTCAGCCTTCGCTCCTTTGCTACATGCCCCTATCTCTAAAGCATAAATCATTGAGGTCATTGATGCCCTCCCTTCTAGTAAAAGCCCGGGACCCGACGGGCTCACTAATGAGTTCTTTAAATCCTTCAAGTTGGTGGTTGCCACCCCTCTTCGTCTGGTTTGGCAAGAGGCGCTCAAGTTTGGCGTGCTTCCATCTTGTCTCAACAATGGCATTATCAAGTTAATACACAAAAAAAGGGAAAAGAACAGAATAGAGAGCTGGCGTCCTATTACGATGCTCCAAACAGGATACAAGATCATTGTCAAAGTCATTGCCAATAGAATCTCTTGCCACTTGAGAGCGTGGTTAAGCGAGGACCAAAAAGGTTTCATCAAAGGCAAGTCAATTTTGGAAACCAATATAAATATCTGGGAAGGTCTTGAATTTGCAAATGAGTTCAAACAAGATGTGGTCTTCCTCAAGATCGACTTTGATAAAGCCTACGATAGGCTGGAATAGGACTATATTCTGTAGTCGCTCCAAGATCTTGGATGTAGTCAGAAATTCACCAAGATGATGGCGACCCTTCTCGGTAACGCATCAACCCAAATTAACATTAATGGCAACCTTTCGAAGGTGATCAAACTTAGAAGATCTATCAGACAAGGGTGCCCATTGGCTCCCCTTCTCTTTGCCATTGCCACGGAAGGGCTTAGCAGGCTGGTGGAGCATCAGGTGGCAGCTGGTAATATCAAAGGCCTTCGTTTGCCTCATGACCACAGTCAGATCACCATGAGACTTTTTGCCGATGATATGAACGTGTTTGTCCACAATGATAGTACCAGCCTGGAGACGTTTTGGAGGTGTCTGGCTACTTTTTTTGAAGCCTTTGGATCCACAATCAACCACTCTAAGACCGCCTTTAGAGCTATTGTTGGGTCACAACCCGACCTTCTCATAGATCAAGGCTATCAAATCATTCCGTAGGGCCAAATTTTTTGGCTTCTTGGGATTCCCTTGGGGTTTGGCATCTCTATGGAACAACGGTGGAACTGGGTGCTGGCCAAACTCGAAAACAAGCTTAACTATTGGAGAGGTATGCAAATCAAGCTTGCTGGTCGTGCTATGGTTATCAACACATTCCTCTTATCATCTACCATTTATTTCCTTTCTTGTTGGAGACCGAAAGAGCAAGATCTGTCAAAACTGGATAGTATTTGTAGAAACTTCCTTTGGACGGGCGACCACAATAGGAGGGGGGTGCCTAAAATCAAATGGTCCATCTGCATCAGCCATAGAGATAATGGGGGACTTGGTATCCTGGACATTGGGTGCATGGCTAACAAACTGGCAGCCAAATGGATGATTAAGGCTTGGTGCAATGGGGAGGCCTCGTGGGCCAAGTTGATCTTCAGAAACAAGAATGAGTTGGCTCTCATGGGTTTCCCAAATTGGAAGAATCTTGACATCTTGACCTTCTGTTTTCCCCGATCTCCGTCTTCCCGAAAGGCTCAAATCTTGTGTGCTCCCTATGGAAGAGTTGGAATAAAGTCAAAAGCTACACAAGAATAAGTGAAGACTGGAAGTGGGCAGAAGGTATCAGACAAAACGACTCTATCTAGTTTCCGATCCATGGCATCCGGAGTGTGGAATCTTGGAACATTCAAAATGCCAAGAAGTTATGGAACAAAGGCTTCAAAAAATGGAAACATCTCTAGAAACAAGACACCAACCGCTGGATCAACTTTGAGGATATTGACCCTTGCGTCAACATTTCATACGAAGAATCGAACACTTTGCAAAGCAGATGTCTCGCTTGGGACCGACACAAAGTTCACCTTCTCATGGGACATGACACGTCGAGCTCGCTTGGTCTCAAATGGCACAATGGGAATAGCCTATCAAAAATCTCGAACATCAAAGAAACGATTGACTATCAGGTTAACCTCAACAAGAAGTGATGCCTGTCATGGACGCTGCTTCGGTGGGACATGAAGTTCATGGCTATCTGCCACCCCCTCATAGAATTCAAAAAGTCTGTCCTCTTATGGAAAATTCTTCATCATGGAATCTGGACCAACCTTAAGGCTAGCAAATTTTGTGGGACTCCTCCCTGGTGCAAACGCTGCTACCGGTCTATCGAAGATGTATCACACATCTTTACCTACCCCAACTCCAACAGACTCTGGCAGACCATTGGAAAGAAAATTAGACTTCAAAAACATCTCAGTTGGCAGTAGGCCCTGCTGGGAGAAGCGATCGGCTGCTCCGCGACTCTCTAGAACGCCATCAAAGGGGAGGTCCTATGGAAAATCTAGTGGGAAAGATGTGCTTTCAACTTTGGTGACTCCCCCAAAGAGTGGTCAATTGAGAAATCGTTGTTCCTCCTTGGTAAAAGGATTGTTAACTGTAAGAAACCCCCCCCCCTTCATGCATCATCAAGTACTCCTTTTGATCAATAACAAGCTTAAACCCAAGTGGGCCCCACATGAGGGTGATGAGAGGGTGATTAACCTTCTTTGTAATGCCATCTAAGTTCTGTAAAAACTTCCCCTGTTTTGTGGGATTTGGGGGGTCCCGTGGGCACTAGTCCCCTTCTCTTCTACTTTTCTTTATTTAATTCAAGTCCGGGAGAGTAGGCTAATGCCGAACTTCCTTTATATTAAAAAAAAGGAAGATAAGAGTATCCCCAAATGCGCCCTTATAATAACATCAAGCTTTGCTTATAAGAGTATAACCTTTGAGGAGATGTTTGCATGAAGTTCATGATCATCCCAAGCATGAATAAGAGGAGAGCACGTTAAACACCACATCGTGCTTTGGAACAACCTCCTATCCAAAGGCTAATGTGATTTTGTCCCATCAAAGAAAGAAAAAACGACCAACCATAGCATAGTGGAGTGCTACTATAATAGGAAATACCTAAGGCAACCATCTTCATATCATCCAAGGCCTTGTTGATATATTTAGGTACTGATGTGTGTGAACACACTAGGACCATCGGGGCACTTTTTTCCCTCTTTAGGAGGTTTTTCCCCCGGCTTGTATATACGCCTATATCCCTAACATGTTACTTATCTTTGTGCATTCTAGTGGTAATACGTTCAGTATTGTGTGTTGTGCTCCAAGCTTCTTCTTCTTCCTTGTGTTGTTTGCGTACTTCCGCAGACATCTAACTCCAACAATTGGTATCAGAGCAGGTCGCCGCTTCACCTAGCGCATTGTCAACACCTCTCCGATTGCAGTCTTAGAATCGCACGAATTTTGGTGAATATACTCAGAGCCGAAATCACGATCTGAGCTCATTTCGGCCTTTGAATGCACTATCACAATGCTTGTGCAAGCTATTTTGTCTTTCTGTGCCAAAGGTATACACGAGTTTTGGTTTGCCAATATAAGGGTCTTCGAAGTTTGCTATAGGTTTAGCAGAATTCGTATGGGCAATTCTTTTCCATTTTTTGAGATATAGTCAATTTTCTGCATCAAGGTATTTTATTCACCGTCCATGGTTGAAAGCAGTGATCAACTACCAACTACCCGTTATGGGCTTATATGATGCGACATGTATTGGTTGCAAAAGGACTGTGTGCAGGGTGTTGAAAAACGTCCTATCGCACCTGCAATTGTTATAACTGCAGTACTCAAGCTGATGCAAAAGGTGTCAAAGATGGTGATATTCTACATATTTCTGTTCGTGCTGCAATTTCTACTGCACCTACTATAGAGCAAATTCGTTGGGATGATAGAGATGCCCAAGCACATGCATTGATAGCTTTGTCTATCAAACATGCCATTATTCCTCACATTCGCTCTTGTAGAATAGGTAAGGATGCTTGGGATACACTTACCACATTATACCAGGCTAGGAATGAGGCTCGTGTTGCTTACCTCCAAAAATAGTTAGAAGTGAGCACATGAATGAAGGTGACTCTATGGATAATTTTCTGAAAAAGATCAAGGATTTAAAGGAACAATTGATTTCTGCTGATGAAGTCCTTCTTGATAGTTCACTTGTGTAGACTATTTTGAATGTTCTTCCTAACTCATATCATAGTTTTGCTTCTACTCTTTGTTTGATGATGAAAGGACATCCAAATGCCTTAACATTTGAAGAGTTAGTTCTTGTTCTATTGCAAGAAGATCAATCTAGGTAGAACATGTCTATTATGCGTGTTGCAGATCAAGCTTTCCTGGCTAGTCAGAAGGGCAAAGGAAAATGGAGCTCTTCAACTAGTAAGCGAAAATTTGCTAATTTTGCATAATCGAAGAAGGAAGACAAAGATGAGAAGAAATCAGAAAAGAAAAAAATTGTATTGCAAATATTGTAAAGCAAATGATCATGTCATTAAGAGTTGTCCAAAACTGGCTGCTAAAGAGGCAAAGAAGAAAGAGGCCGGAATGGTTTTTGCAAAGGCCTCTACACCGAAATAGAGTTTGTTAATCTTGTGAAGAATGAAGAATGGGATTTTACTACTGTTTGCAATTTTGAACCATCTTCTCATGACTAGTGCATGTCTGCAGTAGACTCAGATGTTTGGTACTTTGATAGTGGGGTGACCAAACATATTACCTTGTAGCACAGTTTCTTCTCTTCACTTGAGCCTGCCCCTATAGGGAATACTGTTACATGTGCCAACAACTCCTCTTATTCCGTTATGGGAGTTGGTAAGATCATTCTGACAACTGCTAATGATAGTTCTTTCACTTTGTCAGATGCTTTATTTGTGCTAGGAATCAAGAAGAATCTATTATCAGTTTCAGCTTTACCCAAGATTGGCTTGGTTGTGAAATTTCTTGATCATAGATGTACAGTTCATGATCTGTCAAATGACGATGTGATTATTGCTTCTGGCATTTTATCTCGTGGGTTGTATAAGCTCATAAATGAATTACCAAGTGAATGTACAAAGATAAATGATGCATTAGGGTTATGGGTGTATATATAAGCGAGGGGAAAAAACATCCTAAAGAGGTAAAAAAGTGGCCAGACAATCTTAAGTGTGTTTCCACACCACTACCAAAATATATCAACAAATCTCCCTTGGGAGTGATGCAATGAACAAGCAGTTGGCACTCATGAATAAGGAAGTGCCAAGCTATGTGGACAGAGATCAATCCACAAAAGCAAGTAAGCCCAAATCTTTGTGGAAAGCTTCAAACGTCTCCCTAGGCAGAGCCTTTTTCAAAAGTTATATAATCTTATCTTATGTTGGCACATATGCCAGAAGAGAACCTCTCCAGTAGAGAACATAATGATAATGCACCTCAATGTGCATCATGTGCTGAGAGACAAAAAATTGAATATCAAGCCGACTCATGCGTAATTAAATAAAGCATTTAACAATGTATTGATAGAGAAAAACATCAAATGAATCTCCAGCATCATGAAGACTCAATGGTAAACCTATTTCCATAGGAGTTAGGTCTACAAGCTTCAAGGCCAAAACACTACAATAATGTGTCAATATATTTTATTTGACACAAAGCTATTCCCCCCATCAGCTTGCATAAAATGAATGCCCAAATAATGATCCAAATGCCCCAAATCTGATATATCAAAAGAGGCATGCGAGTCAGCCTTAAACTTAGCAAGATGCTTCTTATTAGGACCAGTGAGTAGCATGCCATCAACATACACAAAAATGGCCCATGTCTTGTAGGTGGTTTGGTAAAGCTTTCGCCTCTTGAGGCAGAGGTCCAGAGTTCAACCCCTGAGCTTGACATGTAATGGATTTGGCTAGTTTAAATGAGTTATAACCCAGTCTAACCCTTGCTTTGTGGCAGGGGCTTCCTCTGGGTACTATGCCCATTCACTAGTATAGTTGTACTTTCAAAGTAAAAAGCTTGGGGGAGTAGGTGCTTGTCAAACCTCCTTTAAAAAACAAATGTGCACAACAATGATCAGAAGTACATGATTTGCAAGCTTAACATATAAGGTGCTCATAGTTGGATTGTTCTCAAAACCATGTGCAATCAAGTAGGCATGTATCTTTTCATACCAAGCACGTGGTGCTTGCTTCGAACCATATATTGCCTTTTTCGACCTTGCACACTTTGTTTTCATGCCCTTTTTGCACAAAACCATGGGGTTGGAATACATACACTTCTTCATGTAAGTAATCATTTAGAATCTAGTTTTAATATCCAATTGATGTACATACCAACCATGATGAGCTGCAAGTGCACAGATGCTATGAACAGTGGTCATTCTGCATGTGGGTGCAAAGATCTTGTCAAAATCAATGCCTCTCTCTTGAGCATAATCTTTTGCAACAAGTCTAGCTTTATACCTATCATCTGTTGCGTCAAGTTTATGCTTCAACTTGTAAACCCATTTAATGTCGATGGCCTTTTTGCATGGAGGAAAATCACATAAAGACTAAGTACCATTCTTCATAATAGCATCATATTCTGATTGCATATCAGCCATCCAATTTTTTGAATTTTATGCTTCATCAAAGGAAACTAACTCATTCCCATCACAAAGACTAGAGGCAGCCATTGCATAGTAATATGATGCAAAAGAAGCACTATGAGATCCTAAACGAGTATGATATGACATAATTGCATCTAATTTGCTATCTCTTAAATTCTTCACAAGCCATTCAGGCATAGTTTTTGCCTCCTCTATATCAGCTCTTTTATCAACAAGTGCATCATGTAAATCTGCATCAGACATGGGATGCTCTACATCATCATGTGGAACCAATAAAGGTTGGGAAATTGCCTCATTTGGACCAACACTTGACTATCCACCTGTAAAAAGAGGCAACAAGGTGTCATACACATCTTTGGAGCTAATGAATGTCTCCTTATTACATGAAAGTAATGCTTGAATTGCATCTTCCACAAAAAAAAATCATGCCTAACTAGAATGCATTTAATTTCTGGATGATGGAGACGATAGCCTTTGCCTTCAAAACTGTACCCAACAAAAATACATTTCATTGCGTTCTCATCCAATTTCCTGTGTTGTTCAGGCACTAATGCATATGCAAAACAACCAAAGGCACAAAGATGGGTGTTGATAGCAGTCAGGGCACTCAAAGACCTACACGACAGGGAGGCCAACAAAGGGAGTTAGAGCACAGAGAAGGAACAAATAGGCAAATCAGTCAACAAAGATCCAGCAAGTAGGCCTGTCAATTTTTCCAACCTAATCTCTTTTCAACAATGATTTTCATCACTACATGAACATTGTAAATACTGTTTTTGGTAGATTTGACTCCATTTTGTTCAAGCCGAGGAGTCCTCGATCTTGAGGAGTATTAGAAGTACTTATGTATCAGTTTTCATGATTTTTAGAGCTCATTTGAGCTTCGAAAATAGCATAGGAACCTAATTTTTAACTAGGTCGGACACTGGGTTTGGACACGACCAAAGCTAGTCAAAAACTATAAAAAGAGCTAGAGAGCTCATTTTTGGGGCTAGCTTGTTAGTGATTTGAACTTGTATATGAGACTTTTTGAGTAATCTAAAAGAACTCCATTGATTCTCTCTTTGTTCTTGCCTAGTGTGCGCGTGTGTGTGTATGTGTGTGCATGTTTGTGTGCTTCTCACTCACACACTTGTGCCATCACTTGTTCGAGGTCTTCATACCATCCTCATGTCTTCCCGGATTGACATTAAAGGAGGTGCTACTCACCACTGAGCTACACCAAATTTTGGCACCATTGTTGAGGATCGAGCTTTGACAACGAGCGTGTGATGGTAAGACATAGAGTTGAGAGGTTGGAGTCATAGGTATTTTCTTCACTTTGATCTATTTCTGTTTGTTTTCTTTACCATCTTCATCACCATCATCATCATCACCATCTCCCGCCTATATCTCCACCTTCACAAAATTTTCAGTTTTTGGTCATATCACCCTTCCCATTCCATTCCCCTCATTTCACTTGTGAGAGAGCAAGAGAGCGATTGTGTGCTTGTGTTTTTGTGTATTTTTTGAGATTTTTTGCAGGAATCAGCATCCCAGCAGCTGTACCACCTCCAGGGGGTAAATTCTTTTACTATGGAGGTCCCGAGGTGTTGACTTCTATCAATCGCGACCGACAAAAAAATCGACCATTTTGCTAAACTAAGTGCATAAACATAATTCTTAGGCCTAGGGCATCCTAAAAGTGTGATTAAAATTTTAAAATTCCTCTGTTTTCTATCAATCGCAATTGACACGTCAATCGCAACTGACAAGTGACGACGGACACCTCCCGATGGACTTGTCAATCACGACCGACATGTCGATCGTGACTGACAAAGTCCACGATCAATTGACCATGATTGACAGAGCCTTTGCGTGCCACGTGTCAATCGAGACCGACCCATTGATCGTGACTGACCCATCAATTGTGACCGATAGCCATGACGCACTTGTCCATCGCGACGAACCCCATCAATGATTGTTTGACCACGACTAATGGAAGTTTTAGGCCATGTGTCAATCGTGATTGACCCATCAATTGCAATCGGCAGCCACGACGGACCTGTCAATCGCGATCGACCAGTCGATCACGACTGACACATCAATCTGGATTGACAGCCCACTCGATCGCGATTGATGAGCAAATTTGGCATTTTTTAGGGCAAAAGAAATTTAGTCTATTTTTGGGCCAAAAATTTGGAAAATTAAGGGTTATTGGAGCATAACTAAGCCTTAAAAGACATTGTGAGCCATCCCTAAGTGCCCATTTTAACTCTCGAGTGCCTGACTAGCCATAACTTCTTCATACGGACTCCATTTGCTACAATTTTTGTTCTAGTATAGGTATTTTTATGTTGACCATCAGGCAGTACTAGGGAAGTGAGAATATTGATTAGGGAAAAAAGGAAAGCAAAGGGTCTGTAGTTTTTAGTGAATGTTGGAGATTTTTTTTGCTTGTCAATCCATTGTGGTCAAGTCCCTTTTCTAACTGGTAAAATCTCATAGGTTTGGGGTGTACAAGCAAGGAGTTCAAGCAACCTTAGTAAGATGATCACAGAGCTTGGGTGAGTGTGTCCTAGGCTCAGCTAGCAATCAAAAGGCAAAGAACTTGAGGTTGGAAATTCTCTTAACTCCCTTTGTGAATTCCTAGCTCAAGCTAAGAATGCACAATATTGGAAATAAGTTATGGTGACGATAGGCAAGAGACAAGTGGAAGACTATCTAAGTAATCAAGTAGATAGTCATCAAGTTCAAGTCAAGAGATAACCTGTGTATGTGACGATAACCTGAAAGGAAACAACTAATTTTATTGCATTCAACTTCAAGTACGAAAAAATCACTCAAGTATTCCTGACGATGCAAAATTAGACAAGATCATAAACGCAATGACAAAATAAAAAGAATCCAGGGATTGATAAAAAAACAATCAACAACGAGGTTGTACTTGGGACTAAATTGGGATTGATCGATTAGGCATATGAAAGGTCAGGAAGACACCTGGGCAAAGACAGACAAAGCATCAGATCTTCTGAAGCTAGTGTCAATCATACTGCTAGGTCTTGGGCTCAGCGGTTGAGTGATTATCCATACATTCTAAGTTCAAAAACAAGCGAGTCTGAGATGTCTTATAGCATGGAGAGACCAGTAGGTAGCTCAAGAATGGCATACCTAGAAAAGCCAGAAGGACCTTACAAGACTCAACTGGAATATATCAGGACCAACCAATTAGGTGCTCGCATCTACAAAGACGGCCTGAGAAGATCTGTTGTCCAGATTAAAAACCTAGATCAACCCCATGGACTAGAGCATCTGGTATTCAAGTTTGAAAATGGAGCATACCTAGATAAAGAAGGAACGATGTATGTGGTCACCACCCACCCAAATAGGACAGATGAATTTGGTAATGTGATCCCTAAAACGGACATAGGTGACATAGAGCAAGGGAACATAGGAAGAGAGCCCAGAACCCCTCGAGGTAAATCAGTCCTGACGAGAATCATCACTCGAGAGTGGGTTCCCCGGGACAATAAGAGCATAGATTTGCTCTTAAACCGAGAGATTGATGAGGCCTTTTGGAGGTATAAGCCTGACCAATCTAATGAAGCAGGAATGCTCACAATCTATGAGTTTAAAGATCCTGATAGCCCAAGCAAAATGACCTATTTAGAAAATACTTCAGAAAGGATCTTTGTGGTCATGGAGCATGGTAGGCATGCCTACACTTGGAAGGGTGAATTTGTTTTCCCCCAACCAAGATCTAATGTCTCTTATGGTCACCAAGGAGCTAGAACATCCCAAGCTCATGGAGCTCAAAGGGACAGGAGTAGAGATAGGCCAGAAGTGAGCTTTGCTAACCCATTGGGAAGAGAAAGAATGAGAACAGAAACAGATAGAATGGAAATCGAGAGACCTAGAGACCCAAGGAACCAAAGAAATGCAAATGAATTTCCTCTACCAAGGCCTAGGCAACACACGAGGACCTTGAGGCCTACACAAATAGTTAAGTCCATGAAGAATTGCTTTGATGACACCGGAGACCCATACAATCATGTGGCAGAATTTAGGCAAGTTTTGAGAGCTGAACAAGTTGAAGACTTGTTCACTCAATATAATGCCTTCGGCATAACTCTCAAGAACACAGCTCTTACATGGTTAAATCGCTTCACCAAGGTCAGTTCAAGAACATAGACCAACTTCTAGAAGCCTTCATCATAGAATTTTCCAAAAGTGGCATATGACACAATACCTCTTCCTTAATACATAGCTTCAAACAGACACCTCAAGAGACGGTTAGACTTGCAGGGAGAAGGTTTAGGCAATACCTAGAGAGATGTCTTGTTCCAGAGTTACCCATGCCAGCCAAACAAGTGGCTTTATTCTTAGATGGATTGTTGAGTACCAAGTTGAGATCATATGTGTACTTGAAGGACCCTAGAACCATAGAAGAGTGTGTATGCATGTGCATAGACATTGAGGATAACCTAGGGGAGGAATTAGAGCTTTCAAAAATATACAGAGATTCAAATAGCTCTACTAGCCTCAATACAAATCCATCCACATCTTTTGAGGAACTTGCAGAGAAAGTAGCTCAGAAGTTAGGAGTCTCAAGCAAACAAATACCAAGGTTTTCCCCAGTGAAAAGATGCTATACTTGTGAAGTCCACAATATGGTGAATGTATGTCCCATTATGGCTCAACCCCAAGTAAACCCTAGCAGCCAATATTGCACCATATAGCAAAGATACACTAACCACACTGCACAAGATTGCCCCTATAACAAACAAACTGTCAGACAAAATTATCCTCAGCCATATCCACAACAGGGAAGATAGCAGAACCAGTACCCACCATAACAATTTGGCATACCATAGCAACCCTATCAGCAAACCTACCGAATCCAACAAAGGCCTCAGCCTGTGTTAGCTCAACAACCCCAACCCCAGCCAATGTGATTCCAGTGAAGTGCGCAACGGCGGAAGAGAATCTGAATAGAGCCATAGTGCCAGTAACACCATTACTTTCAGAGAGTGATCCAAGTGATCATATTCTCAACTCGAATCACATTGATAGCCCACAGGCTTACTACATGCAGTCACCTGAACATAATGAGTCATATTATTATGAAGACTCGAGTGAACCTAGTGGGGAGCCACAATATGCAAATGTCATGTATGCAAACCCCAACCTAGGTAGGTAAGACCCCCATTTCCTAGAGGACTATGCTACCGATGTCAAGGACATCACCTCATTCGTGATTGCCCTATGCCTGCACCTACACAACCGCAATATATGACAATTCAGGGTTTTTGTCCCGATTGTGGGAAAGAGCACCTCTTGCAAGATTGTCCTAAGAACCCCAATAATCTGTCGCCTATCAATGTTATTGGGTTAGTAGTAGACTCTACAGGAAGCATAACTTCCATTGCACTAGTGCAAGTGGTCACTAGAGCTCAGGCTTTGCAGCAGAACCAAGGTTTAGGCCAAGGAAAGAGTTCCGAGGTTAGCGAGACTGAGAGCATAACCAAGAAATAGACGAGAGCATGGAAGGAAAACCGAGAAAGGATGAAAAGACAATTTTCTAAGATGATGAGTGAATTAGAACAGAGCATAAGAGAAACAAAAGCCAAAACCATTGAACTCACCTATCAAACACACTCTCACATGCTACCACCACCTTCACCCTTGTCACCATCTAATCTGCTACCTTCCAACCCACCTCATACAATTCCACCACCCCCTAGAGTAGGATCAGTATTAGCTGACCCCACTCTCGAGGACATAGACATGATGCTTAAGGCATATTAGGCTAGAATCCAAGACGGGCCAAATGTGATAGATCTTGACAAATGTTACCCTAGAGCTGATCTAGAGATAGAAAGAACCAAGCTTTGTGCTAAAATGGTAGCATTGGCTCAGACCATGTTTGAAGCCAGTCAACTTTTCAACTACTCTTGCTCAACCAAGACAGTTGCATTTTGATGGGCTGTTGGAGAGATTGGAGAGCATAATTGCAAGATCTGACAAGAAAGCCACTTCCCAAGGAAGGGACAAGGCAAGTGAAAGAATAAGCATTCTCCCTTAGCAAGCTTATGTGCCTAACTCCACTGAACCAGACACCTTCTTCTATGAATCGGTATTCACCAGAATTTGTGTGAGAGATTCAAGAAGAGAAATTGGCTAAAGAAAGTGAAGTTCCTCCTCCCATTGAACTTGTGGATGATGCGCATGATCAGTTCCCACAAGACATTCCTTCCATTTATGAGGAGCATGAGAGTGCCCAATCTCATGAGAGATTAGACTTTGAGTCTAATTCCTTATAGGAACTACCCCAATTCACAGGCCCATGGGAAGCTAAGTCTACTTGTATGAGAGCACCCATGGTCATGGTAAGAAATGAAGACTCAGTCATACCTAGGAACACAGAGGTAGTGAAAAACACTAAAGTGAAGTGCAATCTCACTTTAGAAGAGCTACTCAAGGTTAGGCCAGAACTATGGAAACATGTAGCCAACCAAGTGCCTGAAATAGCTAAACCTCATTCTCAGGTAGGATCTCATAGAATAGTGCCAAAAATACTCTTGGACAAGATAGGAAACATGAGTGAAGGAGAAGAAGAAAACAATTATCTTCCCATTACCCATCACGGATACACAACCAAGGCAATTTTGGACTCAGGCGCACGAGTTGCAATTGCTACCACTTCCCTATGGAAACGTTGGGGCAAGCCACCACTCAGGGCAACGAGAATGAAATTGCAGATGGCCGATGGTCACATCGAGAGACCCTTAGGACTGCTAGAAGGAGTAACTCTCACCACGTGTGGTGTAGAGTTTGAGCATACTTTTGCCATATGTGACTTTAGCAAGAATCATGTCTATGATATGACTTTGGGAAGACCATTTATGCGGCAATTGCAAGTGGTACAAGATTGAGGAACCAATTATTTGCATTTGCAACACTTAGGTGTTACAACCAAATTTAATCTCAAGGATTACTCCCATAGAGATGTACCCCCTATTCAATGGAATCCCATCCATAGAGCTAAGGAATGATACAGAGTCAGTGCATTCCATAGGATCAGGATCCTCATGGATGCATGAAGACACCCACTTATGGATGTGTAAAGTAGCAGTAGAAGAAGAGAAGAGAGAAAAAGCCAGAGAGGTAGGTGTGAAGGAAACCCATAGATCAATTCAAGACCCAGCCTATCCATCTATAGTATTTCCTGACAAAGAGTTTGAACCTCATGGTTGGGCAGAAATTTTAACAACAATGGATGTAGCCATCAATGAAGAACAATGGACACGCCATTGTGACGAGGATGGCTATGAAATTTCTGTCTTCACGATAGAGCTAATCATGTGTGATTTGGTTATTGAAGAATGTGAACCTAGCACTGATGCATTCAAGGATGCAAGTGACTCCGATCTAGAGTCAATCATCATGGACCCACCTTTTGCATCAGATGAGGAATATTTCTACGAAGTAGAAGCTCACCTTGAGAGACATGAAGAGCTTACAAATGATGTGAGGTTAACCACGCAAGTAACCACTAAGAATGAGGGCAAGAAGAGGAAGAAGAGAGAAGTCACACCACAGGAGGAAGAATCTTTGTTTGAGGTCCCCGATAATTTTAAGAAGTATGAGATAGAAGATAGGAGAGTCATGATAAGAATGCCTAAATGCTGTTGGAGTTAGACGTCTGTGGAAGCACGTGAACAACACAAGGAAGAGGAATAAGCTTGGAGCACAATACTAAATGTATTACTAGAGAACGTACAAAGATCAGTAGCCCATTAGGGCAATAGGCGTATATACAAGCTGGGGGAAAAAAACCTCCTAAAGAGAGAAAAAAGTGCCCCGGCGATCCTAGTGAAATCACACACATCACTACCTAAACATATCAACAAATCCCCCCTGGGAGTGATGCGGTGAACAAGGATCTGGCACTCATGTATAAGGAAGTGCCAAGCTATGCGGAAATCACTCCACAAAAGGAAGTAAGCCCAAAGCTTTGCGAAAAGCTTCAAACTTCTCCCTAGGCAGAGCCTTCGTGAAAAGGTCTGCAATGTTCTCTTGTGTGGGCACATATGCCAAGCTGATCTCCCCAGCACAGAACCTCTCCCTGACATAGTGATAATGCACCTCAATGTGCTTAGTGCGAGAATGGAACACAGGGTTCCTCGCAACAGCCAATGCGCTCTGACTGTCAGTGAAGATGGTGGTGGCAGAAGTCTGACCAACACCCAAATCAGCCATAAGGCGTCTGAGCCACACACACTCAACAATCGTTGTCAAAGTTGCCCTATACTCAACCTCACAACTAGAAGTGGCCACAGTAGGCTGCTTCTTGCTCAACCAAGATATACATAAGCTACCAAGCATGAAGCAAAAGCCACTAGTGGACACACGAGTGTCATAGCAACCATCCCAATCAGAGTCAGAAAAAGCATGCAAATATGGTGATAATGATCCCCCCTTGGGATAAAACAACCCAAGTAGCCGAGTACCACTCAAGTAGCGAAAGATGCACTTAACCGCCTGCCAATGCTTCACTCCTGGGCAATGCATAAGCCTCCTCATCTGTGAGACAGCAAACTGAATATCTGGCTGAGTAATGCATAAGTAAATCAAGCATCCAACAGCCTGCTGATAGAGAACAGCATCAAATGCATCTCCAGCATCATGAAGACTCAATCGTAAACCTGTCTCCATAGGAGTGGCAATAGGCTTACAGTCTTCAAGGCCAAAATGCTGCAATAATGTGTCAATATATTTCGTTTGACACAAAGCCATCCCACCATCAACTTGCATAAAGTGAATGTCCAAATAGTGATGCAAATGCCCCAAATCATACATCTCAAATGAGGCATGAAAATCAGCCTTAAAATCAGAAATATGCTTCTCAATAGGACCAGTGAGCAACATGTCGTCAACATAGACAACAATGATCAGAAGCACATCATTAGCACGCTTAACATATAAGGTGCTTTCAGTTGGACTGCTCTCAAAACCATGTGCAATCAATTAGGCATGTATCTTCTCATACCAAGCATGTGGTGCTTGCTTTAAACCATATAATGCCTTCTTTAACCTGCACACCTGGTTTTCATGCCCGTTCTACACAAAGCCACGAGCCGAAAAACATATACTTCTTCATGCAAGTCACCATTCAGAAATGCAGTTTTAATGTCCAACTGATCTACATTCCAACCATGATGGGCTGCAAGTGCACAAATGCTCCGAACAGTAGTCATACGACATGTAGGTGCAAAGGTCTCATCAAAATCAATGCAGGTTTCCTGCGCATAACCCTTTGCAACAAGCCTAGCCTTATACCTGTCAACTGTACCATTAGGTTTACGCTTCAGCTTGTATACCCACTTAGTGCCAATGGCCTTCTTGCCAGGAGGCAAGTCACATAAAGACCAAGTACCATTCTTCATTATAGCATCATATTCAGATTGCATAGCAGCCATCCAATTTTCTGAATTTTGTGCTTCATCAAACGAAACAGGCTCATTGTCATCACAGAGACTAGCTCATTCTCATCACATAGACTAGATCCAGCCATAGCATAGCAATCTGATGCAAAAGAGGCACTATGAGAGCCTGAACGAGTATGATATGACAGACGTGCATGTGATTTGTGTCACGCAAGGTCTACACCAGCCATTTTGGCATAGTTCTTGCCTGCCTAATATCAGCTCTCTCATCAATAAGTGCATCATGTACATCTGCATCAGAAATGGAATTATCTGCATCATCACATGAAACCTGCAAAGGCTGAGTAGTTGCCTCATTGGGACCAGCACTAGACTATCCACCTGTAAAAAGAGGCAACAAAGTATCATACATGTCTTTGGAGCTAACAGATGTCTCCTTAGTACATGAAAGCAATGGCTGAATAGCATCTTCCACAAAAACATCACGGCTAACCAGAATGTGTTTAGTCTGTGGATGATAGAGACGATAGTCTTTACTTTCAAAACGGTATCCAACAAAAATACATTTTATTGCTTTATCATCCAATTTTCTGCGATGTTGTTCAGACACTAATGCATATGCCAAACAACCAAAAACATGCAGATGAGCAACAGATGGCTTGCGGTCATGCCAAGCCTCATATGGAGTGATAGACTGCAACGATTTAGTGGGACACCTGTTCAGTACATATGATGCACACATGACAGCCTCAAGCCAGAAACTATGTGGTAAAGCCTGACTCTTGACCATACACCTTGCCATCTCCATGACTGACATGTTCTTTCGTTCAGCAACTCCATTCTGATGAGGTGTATACGGCATTGTACACTGGTGTTTTATCCCACGTTCAGCCAGAAATGCATTAAAATCAGAAGACATACTCCCCCCCTCGATCAGAACGGATGGTGCCCATTTTACATGCTAACAGATTTTCAGCCAAAACCAAAAACTGCTTGAAACACATGAACACTTCGGACTTTGCCTTCGATGGACATACCCATGCATGCCTGGAAAACTCATCGATGAAAGTCACGAAGTAAAGATGATTCCAAAAAGAAGGTGTCTGCATAGGACCACAGACATCACTATGTACAAGCTGCAATTTCTGAGTAGCCCGAACTGAACCATCTTTTGGAAAGGACGAACACTGCATTTTGCCTAAAATACAGCCTTCACAAACATGTTTTCCAGGTGCCTCAAGTTTGGGCAAAGAGGACACCATTTCAGATTTGTGCAGGCGTAGCAAACTAGCAAAATTCAAATGACCAAAGCGTGCATGCCAAAGCTTTGCATCTGACATAGCTTGAGAATCATTTACTCCACATGCCAAATCATTTACAGATCTTTCATAGTCTATGAGCTTATACAGCCCACGACATAAAATGCCAGAAGCAATAATCACGTCACCATTTGACACATCATGAACTGTACACCTATCATCAACAAATTGTACAACCAAGCCAATCTTGGCTAATGCAGAAATTGATAACAGGTTCTTCTTGATCCCTGGCACAAATAAAGCATCTGACAAAGTGAAAGAGCTACCATCAGCAGTAGTCAAAATGATCTTACCAACTCCCATAATAGGATAGGAGGAGTTGTTGGCGCATGTAACAGTATTCCTTGTAGGGGCACGCTCGAGTGAAGAGAAGAAACTGCGCTGCAAGGTAATATGTTTGGTCGCCCCATTGTCAAAATACCAAACATCTGAGTCTACTGTAGACATGCACTGCTCATGAGAAGATGGGTCAAAACTGCAGACAGTAGTAAACGCCCATTCTTCTTCCTTCACAAGATTAGCATACTCTATTTTTGGTGTAGAGGCCTTTGCAACAACCATTCTAGCCTCTATCTTCTTTGCCTCTTTAGCAGCCAGTTTTGGACAGTTCTTTATGATATGATCATTCCCTTCACAGTACTGACAAAACAATTTGTGCTTTTTTTATTTCTTCTCATCTTTATCTTCCTTCTTTGAATATGCAGAATTAGCAGACTTCTGCTTACTAATTGAAGAGCTCCATTTTCCTTTCCCCTTCTGACTAGCCAAGAAAGCTTGATCTTCAACTCGCATAATGGACCTGTTCTGCCTGGACCGATCTTCCTGCAACAGAATAGAGACTAACTCCTCAAATGATAAGGCATTTGGATTGCCGTTCATCATCAACCGAAGAGTAGAAGCAAAACTCTGATATGAATTAGGAAGACCATTCAGAACGTTCTACACAAGTGAGCTATCTGGTATAACCTCATTGGCAAAAATCAATTGTTCCTTCAAGTCTTTGATCTTCGTTAGCAAATTGTCCATAGAATCACCATTCATGTGCTCACTCTCCAACTATTTTTGGAGGTAAGCAACACGAGCCTCATTCCTAGCTTGGTACAATGTGGTAAGTGTATCCCAAGCATCCTTAGCTGTTTTGCAAGAGCGAATGTGAGGAATAATGGCACGTTTGACAGACAAAACTATCAATGCATGTGCCTGGGCATCTCTGCCATCCCAACGAATCTGCTCTACAGTAGGTGCAGTACAAACCGCAGCACGAACAGGAATGTGCAGAATATCATCATCTTCAACACCTTCTGCATCAGCTTTAGTACCTGCAGTTATAACAGTTGCAGGTGTGATAAGACGTTTTTCGACACCCTGTACAATGTTCCACAGTCCTTTTGCAACCAACACATGTCGCATCATATAAGCCCATAATGGGTAGTTGGAACCATCCAACTTATCCTCAATAGCCAACATACGGAATACATCATTGCTTTTAGCCATGGCCGGTGACTAAAATACCTTGATGCAAAAAATTGACTGTATCTCAAAAAGTTGAACAGAACTACCCACACGAATTTCGCTAGACCTCTAGCAGACTTTGAGACGCTCATACTGGAGAATAAAAACTGGTATATACCTTTGGCACAAAAAGATGAAATAGCCTGCACAAGCATTATGATCGTGCGTTCGGAGGCCAAAACGAGCTCAGATCGCAATTTCGGCACCACACAACGAAGTTATTTTGATGTCGGAAACACGCTGAGTATGCTCACCAAAATTTGTGTGATTCTGAGACTGCAAATGGAGGAGTGTCCACAGCGCCCTAGATGAAGCGACGACCTGCTCTGATACCAATTGTTGGAGTTAGACGTCTGCGGAAGCACGCGAACAGCACAAGGAAGAAGAAGAAGCTTGGAGCACAACACACAATACTGAATGTATTACTAGAGAATGTAAAAGATCAGTAGCCCATTAGGGCAATAGGCGTATATACAAGCCAAGGGAAAAAAACCTCCTAAAGAGGGAAAAAAGTACCCCGATGGTCCTAGTGAGTTCACACACAGCACTACCTAAATATATCAACAAACGCGATGCACAATCCGGAGAGGCCTATGATAACAAAGAAACCATCAAGAAAATTATTGTAGCCATAGAAGAAGGAGAAGATAGATGCACGTACATAGGACATCACCTAACTGAGTAAGAGGAGCATGAGTTGGTAGCCTTGCTAAGATAATACAGAGATGTATTCGCTTAGAGTTACAAGGACTTGAAAGGTGTAGACCCTGACATATGCTCTCATATGATTCCCATGACCTCAAATGCCAAACCCTCCGAGCAGAAGCCATACACATATAAACATAACTATGCTGCTAAGATCAAGGAAGAGATAGATCGTTTGGTTAAAGATGGATTCATCTATGAAATTAAGCACACATAGAGGGTATCCCCCATTGAGTAGTGCCCAAGACGAATGGAAAATTACATGTATACATTAATTTGAATAAGGTTAATGCAGCCACCATTCGAGATAACTATCCACTTCCTATTACGAAGCATCTACTAGAAAGAATAGCAGGCAAGGAAGTGTATAGCTTCCTTGATGGATTTTTTGGCTACAATGAAGTAGCCATTGCTCCGAAAGATCAGCATAAGATGGATTTTGCCATAGAGTGGGGCATATTCGCTTTTTTGGGTAATGCCATTTGGTCTAACCAATGCGCCAGCTACCTTTCAGAGGTTGATGTGCCATGTGTTTAAAGAATTCTTGAGGAAAAATTTTGAAGTCTATGTTGATGATCTTTGTGCTCATTCCAACATAAGGCAAACACATATCCCTGAGTTGAGAGCTATCTTTGACAAATGTAGAGAACATCAGGTCTACTTGAACCCAAAAAAGTGTGTTTTCATGTTCAGGCAAGGCAAGATTCTAGGATGCATAGTGTCAAAGAACAGCATATCCACGGATGAGGAAAAAGTTAGAGCTATTGAAGAGCTACCTAGGCCCAAGAATGTCAAGGAAGTACAAGCTTTCATTGGGCATTGTGGCTACTATCGTCGATTCATTCATATGTATGCAATCGTTGCAAAGCCTCTGTACTCCCTTTTGACTAACTTTGAGTGGACGGAAGAATGTGAGAACTCTTTTGGCGAGCTTAAACGACAGTTATGTTTAACACCAATCTTGACCACACCCGATTGGAATAAGCCCTTTCATGTTCATGTAGATGCATCCAATTATGCCATTGGTTGTGTACTTGCACAACCTATGAGTGAAGGTAATATGGATCTTCCAATTGCCTATGCTAGTAGACAGTTGAATGCAGCGGAACGAAACTATATGACCACCGAACGAGAAGGATTAGGCATGGTATATGCGGTTAAAAAGTTTTTAGACACTATTTGCTTGCGAATAAGTTTAAATTTTTTTACTGATCATCAAGCTCTATTGTACTTAGTAAACAAGCCTTGCAATACAGGCAGATTAGTGAGATGGTTCCTCTTACTAATGGAATATGACTTTGAGGTAGTGGTGAGGAAAGGCAAGACTCACTTGAGAGCAGATCATCTCTCGAGGCTCACATCTGGAGAGGCCCCACAAGGAGTATCAATGATCTTCGTGATGTTGTTTAATTTGGAAGTTCTACCGTAGTGGGCCAAGACATTAGTGCTAGTATTGACATACGGACCCAAACACCCGATAATGAACACTCAAGATAGGGAGGTAGTAAAAGCCCAAAAGTACCATATCATGGCAGGAAGTATGTACAAGCATACAGATCAAGGGATATTAGCTTGTTGTGTAGAAGACGAAGAGTACGCGAAATGGTTGCAATTAGCACTTGTGGGTGCATTATAACAACACTACTCAAGGCAAAGAACTTTACAGACATTAAGGAGACTCGAAGTGCATTGGCCAACTATGGAAGCAGATGTCCATAAGTTGTGTACAGAATGCCTAGTCTGTAGTATTAGACCACCTGTGGAGCATGCTACACTATACCAAGTGTTGCTAATACCAAGTTGGAGTGAACCATTGGTAGCATTCCTGAGGACGAAAACCTTCCCGAAAGATATGACCATGGTTAGGCAAAGAAGTTTAGAACAAGAAGCCCTAGATTACGCACTCATTGGTGATAATCTATACAAGCGTGGAAAGGATGGATATCTAAGACTATGTGTCCATGAGACTGAATACCTTAAGATCTTGGAAACTGCTCACCAAGGTGTAGCAGGAGGACGCTTTGGACCAGACCGTGTGATTAAGGAAATCCTATTTGCAGGCTTGTAGTGGCCAACCCTTCACATGGATGCACATACCTATGTGAAGGGGTGTGACGTTTGTCAGCGAACTCAATATCCCATACGACAAGATGAGATGCCATTGAAACCTATGATGGGTGGACATGCATTCTCTAAGTGGGGAATAGACTTTGCAGGTCCTATTAATCCCGCAGCCAAGGGTTCACATGTTGAATATACCATTGTGGCCACAGACTATCTAACCAAATGGGTAGAAGTGAAAGCCACAACGAAGAACGACGCTCAAACGAAAGCTACGTTCTTATTTTAGAATGTGTTCACTAGATATGGGCTACCTATAGAGCTAGTAAGTGATAGAGGCACTCACTTCTTGAATGAAGTCATTGAAAATCTTCTCCAAGAGTTCTTGGTGCTACACAAGAAGTCCGCCCCCTATCATCCACAAGCTAATAGGCAAGCCGAAAGCACCAATAAGATTCTATGCAATGTGCTGACCAAATTAGTGAATAATAAATGCTCTGATTGGGACAAACAGCTACACCATGTTGTTTGGGCATACCGAGTTGCCTATAAAACGGTACTCCAAGCCACACCCTTTCACATGGTGTTTGGACAAAATGCAGTGCTACCATTGGATTTCTTGATACCTACACTGAAAGTAGCACAAGAGCATTAGTGGATAGGGCATGAACTCTCTTCTAGGATCTTTGATCTTGAATGGCTAGGTGAAACGAGACTGAGAGTTTTCGTAGGGATATATGCAGTTAAGAAAAGACAGAAGGCCTACTTCGATGCCTACGTGAAGGATAAAGGCTTGAAAGCAGGAGACTTAGTTTTAGTGTACACCCTGAAACAACATGCAAGAAAGCTAGAGAAGTGTGGCTATGGACCCATGATCATTAACAGAATATCAACAAGTGGGGCAATCCAATTAGCTACCTTAGAAGGTGATGTCCTCCCTAGTTATATTAGTGGATGCAGAGTTAAACTATATCAAGAATCCCTCACTGACTCAACACTCTCAACACTGCCAAGAAATGTAAGGATGAAGAAAAACGAGTCCGAGAAGAAGCACAGGCAGAAGCATTGGAACGCATCCGAAGAATGAAAATAAGAAGACAGGATAGAGATCAGCCTAGGAGAGATGCCTATGCAGGTCTAGGGTATCATACGGCTATGTGTGAAGTGTCAGGTGTATGTGCTTGGTGATGTCATTGGGTCTCACCAATGCTCCAACCACATTCCACTAGGTTGAAGAAGAAAGCTCAAACCCTCTTAGTTATTCAAGTGCATGAAGAACCACTATGATGGTTCCACTGATCTTTATGATAATGTGGAAGAGTTCAAATAAGTACCAAGGGTTGAACAAGTTTATGAAATTTTCACCCAATACAAAGTACTTGGCTTGATATTGGTTTTTACAGCTCTAGCTTTCTCTCAACCATTGAAGAGAGCTAATTTTTCCAACATAGATCATCTATTGGAGTTCAACTAGGTTGCAAAGTTTGTTATTCAATAGTTCGATTATTCATAAATAACTACACAATTTTATGTTGCACCCTTATTATTCAACCAAATTTGATGCCATGTTTGCTTATTCAAATAAGGGTGAATTGTTTTTTAGCAAAAATTTGGGCGTTTTCTAATTGAAACTCTTTTGTGATAAAAAAAGCCTTTCAATTGAAAGATTTCTCCATAAAATAATGCCCCCTGGTGTACTATAAAATAATGCCCCCTGGTGTACTATCACCAGAGTTACATTGTTTTTTGCATGCTTATAGTGTCATATGAAAAACAAGGTATCAACCCTTTACTTTTTTTATCAATATTTAAAGATTATAAAAGAACATAAAATTATACAAATTAGATTGAAAAAATGAAGAAATTACATACAAGTAATAATTAGTATTTAGAATTTTTAGATTTATTTAGAATTAATAATTCTTTCTTAAAAATACGTAAAATATTACATATAAATTTTATTAATAAGAATTAAATTATTTTAATTCTTTTATAGTTTAGATACTATTGTGATTGTTTGGATCATAAATTGATTCTTACATAATACTTTTATGATGTTTTAGTTTTAGGTATATGCGAGTTGATTTTTAAGTGTATCAATGTGTGTGTATGTGTATATGTTTGTGTCTGTTTAGGATTGTGAGCTAAAAGCTATTGCAATTGTCTCACTCATTATTGAACATGTGTATGTGCATGTATCATTGTGGGTGCTCTTTTAGCATGAGAGATAGAGAGAGGGAAACATAGGGGCATTGTATGTGACTAGGAGGACATGATATAGAAGAGACCTCTCTATGGTTCTATTAGAGAAATCAGGTAATGAAGTTTTTATTATCGATCTTGCAACCATTCTGCCTCATTTGAAAACATAGAGGATCTCATTGAGGACGATAGTGCAACACTTGACAAAGAATTTGGCTCATCATGATCATTGCTATTATCATAATGATCAATATATTAATATCTGAATTCCTTCAGATAAGAGCAAGTATGAGCAATCAAATCCACACAAGGTAATACAAGGAGACTAAACACCAATCTCATTTTCATGAACTAATGTTTTATTTCAAGACATCACTATGACGATTTTTCTCAACATTAACATATACAAAAGAAACTTCCATAGACTTCTTTTCTTTGTCAGATGTCAAGAATGTATAAGTAAACAAGTGACCATCAAGAAAATGCATGGGTTCTTATAGTCATAATTCAATTGGAGAACATGTCATTATTGACCATCATATGCATCATTTTCTCCAACTTATGCATCGTTATTGTGTATTTTGCGCCATCATCGCATGCTTAAGATGTGTTCATATTTTCTTAAGAATGGGGTTTTGTGGTAGACCATAATAGACAATACGAGTTTTGCCCAATCCGTATTCAATAGTAGGACTAGAATCTTGATATTTTTTCTCTTATATGAGGCCAAAAATCATGAAAAATGTTTGAAATTGGGGCCCTATTTCAATAATTTGCATCATCCATGACATCACCTAGTCATATCCACCTCAAATCCACCACCTTTTAATTCGTATAAAAGGAGGAAAAGACAAGGAAATGGGATACCAATGGATTTTAATGGATGGATGTTAGCCTTACCTTGTTAAGCTATGCAATTTTTGGACTATAATAGAGTAGTTTTTAATCCAAAAATAGCTATATGATTTGAGTGTTTGACAAGGTTGAAAATCAGAAGGAAATTTGATGAACTTATTTTCCATTTGATGCATAGGTTAACTTTTTATTGTTCTTAGAATTTTAGCCCACCATTGACATATGAGAATGTTGCAATTTTATTTCAAAGTCTCGAGACATGCATTTCAAGTTTTCTTTTTACATATAGTTGTATGTCTTATCTACACACATAAATTTGTACTCCAAAAGTAATGAACCTATATTGGGAAGATGTTTAGGAGACTATAGTTTCCTTGGACACTACAATGTCCTAGGACAACTCTAATATTCATGGAAGTTACATAATGGTCTAAAAATGGGTCATAGACAACCTTTCTTCACCTCGTAAGTTGGTGCCATTGGTCTAAAAATGGGTCATAGACAACCTTTCTTCACCTTGAAGCTGGTTCCATTGGCTTTGCCAAGCTATAGTTATGCATGCCTATTATCCGTAAAAGGTGGTGCTCTTTTCTAGAAGAAGGGATTCAACTTGAAAGGGTCCTTCATTTTCAAGTTCCTATAAATCTATTGTTTTCTTATATTTGACAAAAACATTCATCATGAAGGGGCTTTGTAGTGCTTGCCTTAGAAGCCTTCACACAAAGTAAATCCTTTTCAAAGTATTACAAAGACCAAATGAAAATGATAATCTAAGATCTATTTTCTACAAATACACCATACAAAATTGGAATAGAAGAAAGAAAAACATGATACCCTATTCCGCAACAAAATTTTAGGTCTTTAACTTCTGTAGAGAAATCCCTTTGTCTTTTCCCTTTGTGACTTCTTTTTCTTTTCTTCTTTTTAACTAATTTTTGCATGTTCCATTGGGGTTTTAATAGTGTGTTTGGCCATGCACGCTCTCATATGCTCACCCTTATTAACTAAGCCCTATGATTGTGCAATATTATCACCTTATATGGCTTCTACAACTTATGTAGATACTATGTACTTTAACATTAGCTCTTGCCGCTATTATAGTTAGATTAGATCATTTGGAGACACCTCACTAAGAAGAAAATTTGTGACAAGTATGTCATGATTATAGCTCAATCTTGTTGAAAATGTTGGATTTATGCATGTGAGTAGTTGATCATCATATTTGAGTAAACAATAGATACCAACATGCCATTTTGAATAGCTTGGTCCAAACGAAGAGATGGACGAAGGGTGCAATGCATGTGATTACCCAATAATGTGCCTTATGCATGGTCTTGTAATATAGCCCTATGCACGCATACTTCAAAGTGCATTGAAAGAATTATTGTGCAATAAGGTTGGTCTTGAGAAAATTACTCAAGGGCATGTCGATGGCAAAGTTTTCTATTCTAAAAAAAGGAATCAAACCACTAAACCCAATAGACTTCATGTTTGACCTTCAATTATTTGGATGATGAAACTTCTTTGCAATGATCAGTCTTGGTAGCTTTATTTCGTATTTGCCTATGCTTATAAGAATTGCTTCTAGATGTCTCGATAATGTGGTTGCACTTTGTTATCAGTGAAATGAAGCCCATTTTCAAGTCCAACATACTAGTATCCATTTGTCTTGGGATTCAATTTATCTTTTGTTACAAGAATCTTCGTCCCCCCTTTTTTTTTTCTTTTTGTGGGTTTTTTTAACCTTTGTTCTTCCCTTTTTGTTTTTTTGTATAGCTACATCTCAAATGATAAAATTGTGATAGTAGTGCAATACAAAATGGAAAGGACTACACTACTCCTAATGAGAATAATCTATTGTACAAGGACATCAAACATATTTCCTTTCAAGATGTGGACAATTAAAGAGAGTCAAAGCTAGGTTTTTAAGTGTAGGCCCATATGGTGTAGTTCTATCAATGCATGCTTTAGGTGCACAATAATAAATGAGTGCATCAAGATAATTATTTGATCTCCACATCCCTTTTCCTTTCATGAGTTTTGTGAGTTGATGTGTGAGTTGATATATCCCCCTTGAAGTGGTCAAGTTGGCTATGAGTTGCATTGGTTCTTCCTTTCTCTCTTGCCCTTTGGAATCCTCTTACAAACAAGGTAAGGACCATGTGCCACTTAATCTTGTCATGAATCTTGTGCCACTAGCATGGACAATTCATACATAGATACCTTAATGATTTCCTTTAGTATCTATGTATGAATTGATTCTTTTGAATATGGATTAATAAGCACCTAAAAGAGACCATTAGTAACCAAAACAAAGTATACATGTGATAATTTACCTCTCTACAATGTATCTCCCTCATGCATGATGTCTTATATTTACCAAATTTTCTCTAGATGTGTCATGAATTCTTCTCGAAAAGAACCTTCTCATGAATTTGATATATTTTGTATTATTGTTGAGGATACCACTTGTTTGAAAACCCATAGTTTATTGGTTTTTGTTGATGACTTTTTCAATTCTTCCTCCAAAGAACACTATCGAGAATTTCATATATTTTTGTATTATTGTTGAGGATTCCAATCATTTGGAAACCCATAATTTACTGTTTTTTGTTGATGAATTTTTGAATTGTTGTTTGAGATGCACATACAAGAGATTGCTTGTAGTACTATGCATGCCAAACTATGAGAACTTAGACTCCCCCATCCCTATCTCTGACTTCCTTCTTCCTCACATTAGGAATTGCAAAACTTCTCAAGAGACTTGGGATACACTATCTTCATATTTTTCTTCCAATACAAGAGCTAGAAAAAATCAATTGTGGATTGAGTTTACTACTCAAAGGAAGCAACCTAAGGGAATATGTGACCAAGGTAAAGGATGTAGTTGATCAATTGGCAAGCATAGGAGAGGAGATTGAAGAGGAGCAAATAGTGAGACAGATAATCGATGGCATCAAGGCAGATGATAAGTGGGAATCTTTCACAACTACAATAAATCTTTATATGGATATGCAAATCCCCCATTTAACCATTGTCATGAGACAACTATTCACCCATGAGGCCAAGCTCAACAAAAATGGTGAACCATCAAGAGATAACAATTCTTCTACCCTCTATACAGATAAAGGAAATTCTAAGGATAAAGGAAAGAGCAAGAAAGTTGAAGATGAAGGTACTACTTCTCAAGCTAACTATGCAGGGAGAGGTAGAAATTCAAGAGGAATATATGTGGACTGTCTAATCACACAACAAATGAGTCCATTAAGAACTTCAAGAACCAGAGAGGAAGAGGATTGCAAAGAGGTGGCTACTCACAATCAAGAGGAAGATTCAACCATAGTCAAGGATACAACCATAGCTACAACAACAATTATCAAGGAGGATACAAATCAAGAAAAGACTTCAACACCTATACAGAGGATCAAGAGGATTCTCTTATCATTATGAACATGACTTCAAAACAAGGTATGAATGATGAGCACCTCTTCTATATTGACTCAAGTTGTTCAAACCATGTAGTAGGCAATGTAGCTCTCCTTTCTCATCTTGAAGAGCCCAAGGGAAAGCACCAAGTGCAGACACGTGATGATAACAAGCACTCAATTGTCAAGGTAGGAAATGTCAAAACTTCTGATGGGAATAGGAATCTGTTGAGCAGAGTTCTTTATGTACCTACTATCACAAAGAATTTGATGTGTTGGACAGATAGTGGAAAAGGGTTTGCAAGTTAGGTTCAATAAAGTTGGAGCTTTTGTCAAGGATTCCCAACATGGATTCAGAAAATTACAAAGGGAGAGAAAAACAAATAGATTGTATACATTTGAGCTTGAGGACACTAGAAACATTGCACTTTATAATTATGAGGATCAAACTTTGTATGAGTTAGAAATATGGCACAAAAGATTAGGGCAAATTGGTGAGAGAACATTGAAGCATATATGTAGAGATCAATGTGTACTTGGAATACCTAATGTATCCAAGCAACATATGATCTATAAATGTGGTGCATGTCAATTCGGTAAATCAGGCTCAAGGTACTATCTTGTATTTTATGAAACATAAGGATGAATCTTACAGTTGCTTCAAGAACTACCTTGTATGTATGGAAAATCAAACAAGGAAAAGCTTAAAGAGGATAAGGTCATATGGAGGAGATGAGTACTTCTCCAATGAGTTTGATGCATTTTGGCAAGACAAAGGTATCAAAAGGGAGATCACTACTAGATATACCCTTGAGCAAAATGGAGTAGAAGAGAGGAGGAACATATTGATTGTGGAAGTAGCTAGATCAATGCTAAATGAAAAGAAGTTGCCTAATCACTTGTGGGCAGAGAGTGTTTCTACTTCCACTTCTCTTATTAAGAGGTTACCTTCTAAATGCCTTGATGGGATGACCCCCTATGAGGCATGGCATGGTAGGAAACCATCACTTGAACATTGCATAATGTTTGGTTGTGTTACTTATGTGCATGTTCCAACTCAAATCAAAGGTAAGCTAGACCCTAAGGTAGAGAAATGCATCTTCATAGGATATGATTTAAATCAAAAAGGATACAAGTTTTATAATCCCTCCAACAAAGGATTTATGTTCAATAGAGATGTTGCATTTGATGAGAATGATTCTTCGTTTAAAAGTGAATGCAAGAAAGTCAATTTGCCATATGACTTCGAAGAAGAATTTCCAAGCCTCACCAAGGAGGAGCCAAACACAATTGAAGACATCAAATCAGATGATGAGGTGATATCAACTTGGAAGAATTTAAAGCATGGAAATGAAAAGGAAAGGTCAAAAATAGAGGTTGGAGGACATACCTGAGTCATCCAACCAAGCTTTAAGGAGATCACAAAGAGAGAGTAAGAAGCCAATCAGATATGGGTATGATAGTTCATTAGTCACTAAGCATTCTATTTATCTTGCTACGGATTCATCACTTGAAGAACCTTCTTCATATGAAGCAACAAGTACCAAAGCAAAATGAAAGGAGGCTATGGATGAAGAAATAGAAGCACACCAAAAGAATGATACTTGGGAGCTAGTACCCAAGAAAGAATCAATGAAGGTAATTGGTTCTAGGTGGATTTACAAAATCAAAAGGAATTCAGATGGATCCATAAACAAGTATAAAGCTAGGCTTGTGGCTAAGGGTTTTGCACAAACCCAAGTAGTAGATTATGACAAAACTTTTTCACCTGTGGCTAAGATGCCAACCATTAGAGCATTGGTAAGTGTAGCAACATCTAGAAATTGGAATATGTATCAACTAGATGTAAAAAATACTTTTCTCAATGGGTGGATTTCAGAGGAGGTTTGAAGCAAGCACCTAAGGCAAGGAACCATAGGTTAACAACCTATCTTCAAGACCAAGGATTCATGATGAGCAAGGCAAATTCTTCTCCGTTTGTCACGAGTAGTTCAAAAATGATATATTTATGTGTATATGTGGATGACATCATTCTCACAAATATTAATGCCAATGGCATCAAACAAATCAAAAACTAGATGATGCAGGAGTTTAAGATCAATGACCTAGGGTTTTTGAAATACTTTATTGGACTTGAGTTAGTATACACTAATTTTGGAATCTACATCACTCAAAGGAAATATGTGCAGGACATGTTGAAGAAGTTTCACTTGGAGAATGCAAAAGTATATAGTACCTCTATGGAGGTAAATCATATATAGAGTGCTCATGAAGGTGATTTGCTTAAAGACATTGTAGGTTATCAAAGCATAGTTGGAGGTCTAAACTATGCAACAATAACAAGGATTGACATATGTTATGGAGTAAGTGTTCCGAGTCAATTCATGCATAAACCTAGAGCACCACATTTGAAAGCTGCTAAAAGAATCTTGAAGCATCTCAAAGGTATGCAAAATCAAGGTCTTTACTTCCCATACAAATCATATTTGGATATAAAATTGTACTCAAATGCAGATTGGGCAAAATGTAAGGATGACAAAAGAAGTACTTTTGGGTATTTATCTCTTGTAGGTCATAAGCCCATCTCATGGTCTTCTAAGAAGCATCCAATTGTTGCAATATCTTCATCAGAGCGTAAACATGGAGGATTAGCAAATGCTACAAAAGAAGCTATTTGAATTACATTGCTCTACTCATATTTGGAACTTCACACTCACACCTAGGATCTTTGGTGATAATTCTAGTTCTTTGCATCTTGCAACAAATCCCATTTATCATGCAAGAAAGCATATAGAAGTGCACTATCACTATGTTAGAGAGAAACTCTTGAACAAAGAGATTCAACTAGCATATGTATCCACAAATATGCAATGTGCTGATGTGTTAATCAAAGCACTTGGTACTAAACTTTGCAAGTTTAGACCATGATTGGACTACACAATATTCAATAAGACTAATGAAGCAATGCAAGCCAAGATGTTTGGCTTGAGAGGGACCTTCGGTGCAAAATGGTCAAGCCTACACACTTCGCACGGAAGACAATGTGTGCAACTCTCATTTGATGAAGCATTTGAACCATGGATTGTAACCACTTGATCATTTACCATTTGTAAAGATTAAATCATTGAGAGAATCTTGTAAAAGTCTATAACTCGTAGAGTTGGAAAGAATATTAGTTACAACTTAAGATTGAGAGAATAACTCCTAAATTAGAGGAGTCACTTTTAGTTGGAGCCAAGTTTGAATTCAAATTCAAACTTACATGAAACTTCTTATAAAATTGGAGAGCTCTCTTCTTGATCATTTGTAGGACTTGAGTAGCTCACATCATAGTTCACTCTCTCCACCATCATTGAGCATTATTACATGCCAATGATCTCTATCTACTTCTCTACTATGACTACTCAAAACAACGAACTTTCTTTGATCATATCTCAATGAATTCTCAACCATTTTGCATCATCTATAGCTTGTTGGAACCAACTTGAAGTCTTCTTTGTGCTACCAAAAATCTCAAGGCACTTGGTTCTACCATTTGGGAGATATCATCATCGAAGTGCATGCAGGTCATCTACTAGTTAGTCCCTGAAAAGTCAAGGGTTTGCTTTGGATTGCTAAACTTATTTCTCAACACATAGTTTATCGTTTTGAATGATTCCACTTGCAATCATTAGTTATCTTAGCTAATTGAATTTCCTCAAAAGGAATTTCATCAATTCTTATTGTACTGTGAGGCTCTGAGCAAAAGAACCAACAAGTGTATGGACTAAAATGGCAAGTTTTGTGAGACTAGCTATTCATGAAGTAGTCTGTTTTGATTCAATTGTTTCAAGCATCAACTCCAAAGTACATAAGTACTTTCTTGGTGTCATTTGCAAGCTAAAAAGGTCTAATATATAACTATGAAGTGTATAAGGGCAAGTACAAAGCAAGTTTGGATATACCACCTCACTTCCCTAAGGTATCCATCCATCTCTTCCAACCTATTCATCTCCATATAAGAAAAAAACAAGATTCATCAAAAAAGATTAATTATCAACGTCATTGTTGACATCAGAGAATTCCTTGAGTCCGCCAAAGAGTCACACCAAAATCTACTCATTTTGAAGATTGATTTCAAAAATATTGATACACCGACTTCATTTTGTAGTCCCTCAAGGAATTGGATTTCTATTCTCTTAAACTCTTGGAAAACATCTTTGGATACAACTCTCTCTCTTCACTTTACTATGTGCAAGAGATCCATGAAACAAGGGTGTCATGAATTATGTCAATTTCTTATTTAACAAGATCCTAATGACTAGGGATTTACTAGGCATCTTCCTTTTGCATGGCAATGATCAAATGGTTCTCAACCTTTTCTGAAGTGATACAAAACCTTTTCTCCAAAAAGGACCTTAACACTATCTCTTCTTAAAATACCTAGATTGTTTCCTCATGGCCTCAAGCTTCAAACTAAATCACGCAAATATTGTGCCCAAGGATATCAAAGGATTGAAGACCATATTGTGCCTTTCTAAGGCCAAGCTTCACTATTAAATGGGTGAACTTTTCCACATTTATCCGTATCTTACTACCTTGTTCAACACCAAAGATCAATGAGTTCCTAAAACACGAACACACGAACTTCTCAATGACCACCCAAAAAATAAGGCTATTTTAAAAACCAAGTGAATTTGTTATAATCGCATGGGTGACCTTGGATGAATATTATGCATAACAAGCTCTTGGTCAAATTCTCGATGATCAAAGCTTGGATGAATACTAGGTCTGTTAAATCAAAGCTTATTTAAAAAAACACACAACAAGCTTGGATGAATACTAGATCTTTTAAATCAAAGCTTATTTGAAAAACAAAAACAAATTGTTTTACTTTCTAAACCCCTCAATAAAAACACCATGATTGTATCACCCTTATCTCCTTCCAATCTTGATGGTCCACAGAGGATCTAAACTAATCTTTTTATGCAAAAAAATAGAACAAGTTGACCCCTCAACAACAGAATCAACAACTAGAGATGATCAACAAGTATTCAAGAAATGAACCTCCATAGCACCCCATCATCAAGGATGGCACCTTCAAAGAGATTCCTCATCCTCTTCAACGAAAACAATCACGCTGTCCTCTTATGGAAAACTTTTGCCATAAGATATGGAGAAATGCTAGGTTGATTGTTTTCGTAGAGAAAGATATGGAGAAATGCTAGGGTCAAAAAACAACTTTGGTATTGCTACATACAAATAAGTGATTGACATCATCTATCATGAACTTCTTGAGAACACAAACTTATATATAAACCACAAAACAAACAATAATTACACTATCTACAAATAAAGAGCTGCATATTCCACATATTCAATAAGACATTGTAGTAGGCATAACACTAAGAGGATAACCTTGGAAGCTCTTTGAATTGCAATGAATTTACTTGAATACCATGCTCCTTGAGAAGTGTACATAATCTCATTTGTTTCCATCTTAGGATTTGAACATGTTTGTAATCTAATTAATTTCTTATGACTTCTTTCCATCACTCGACACTCAATCCACCAATATCCTCTTTCAATGCTTTCAATATATGCCTTGACTCAAAGCGAGACAAAATTGAGACTTGTCTACCTTGACTCCATGCCCTCAAACATGATCCTCATTGTTGACTTAAAAATGGTGGATGGTTTAAGAGCAAGTAAGCCAAAAAGTTTCTCCCTCTAATGATGGGAAAAGTTGGGATTGAATCTGATTTAATGGAGAACCAACATTTAATTATCAATCGTTGCACGTAGATGCTAGGGATTTCATGTTCTTGACTAGACCTTATTGAACCCGTTCACAAGGAAGACAAGAAGTTCATAATCATCTAAGTAACTAGAAACCCATCACCATGCTTCAAACAGTAGCATTGCCAAGTTGCTTCTACTTTTGAGGCATTTTGACAACTCAAGATTACTTCTACTTTTTGTTGTTTCAAGATATATGATCCCTTCAAATTCTCAAACGTACAAAGTATCATAGTATAATGCCAACAAAATTGAGATCATTAGTCCAACATCAACTTTGTTTGACAGGAAAATGATCATACCAACTCAATGTTAGGTGTTGAAAGTATTGAAAGGATATTGTTGTTTTAAGTGTTGGGTAAGATGGAAAGAATCCATAAAAAAGTAAGCGAATCACAAAAATCTTCGATCAATCTTCAAAGATCGAGTGCTTAGTCTCAAACCATAAAATACGCATTTCTGTCAATAGAGTGTTAAATTTGTTGTCTATTCATGAAGTTCACGAAAGATGATGTCAAACACTTGTTATTAGAGCAAAAACAACTAAAACAAACAAGACAAAACCAACATGATCAACCTTCCTGACTACATGGTTAAGCTAATACCATGTAAAGCTTAAGCATAATCACCTAGTCCCTTCTTGACTAATACCTAAATGCTACAACTACACCATGTAGGGAATGTTTGTTATGAAAGACCTTTTGATCTACTGACATGTTTTCACTCATCATCAATTGTAGCAAGCAAGCATCCATAGCATGTGAACAGACTAGATGGTTTTGTGTTCATGATAACTCTTCAATGTTTCGCATTGGACATGTCATGAGACCCATGCAACAAATGACATCTCATCTCTAAATCTCCTGCGATTCATCGTGGAAACATGTGATTGGATCCACTTTCTCAATGAATCCTCAAATTTTGCGTTATGTAGGATCAAACCAACATCTTCCTTAACGGATTCAATTACGTCACTTGTGATTTGACGAAGACCACCACATTAAACTTTCCTTCAATACGCACATTATCGCTATTAGTATATTACCTTATACACTTACTTATTTATGTCTGTGTTAACATCTATCAATCCATATGTATCACCATCCATCCATCCACCTCTCTTTCCATCACTCCATTTATTTGTTGATTTTGCGTGTACAATCTGTCTATACCTTTGTCTATCTACGAACCAACCGAGCTAGCTAAGTATATTTTTATTCATTTATGCTTCCATACATTATTCATCTCACTAACTATATATGCATTTGCTTATATATTCTTCTACATATCCATCTATCTACTCATCTACCTAATTTCCATTTATCTGTTTGTTCAGATATCTATAAATCCACATATATCTTTATATTCATCAATGTATCAATCCATTTATTCATCTATCGTTATATCCATCTATCTATTCGTTAGTCTATCGCTTCGACTTTTCATATCTATCTACTTATTCTATTGATCTAAGTTTACACTTTTTTATCTACATATTGAGATGTTCAAAATAAACAATCATTTAGTATGCGAATCCCTTTTTGTTATTGCTGGTGAACTAGGAGGATCAGTTTACTCTTTTTGAACATGTTTGGTAAAATCAATGAGGGAAGTTCAATAGATTTTTTGGAACAGTACAATTGAAGTAACACAACCGAGCTTTTCCAATCAGAAACCTATCAATATCAACAAATCACATTTTTTAAATATCTTATTGAGACATCAAACTCTCCTATCACAAGATTATATATAAAAATTCAAAATCACATTAAAAGGTTAAGTGATACCAATAGTTTGTAGGTGAAAGACAATGGAAATGAAATACACTTTAAAGCCAAGACTTAAAGTATAAGGCAACTTCTCTAGCCATACCCCAACTTTAATCCACAATCACTTCTATGAAATCCACAATCATTTCCGTACATACAAACAAACACAAAAGATGACCTAATTACCGATAAAATTTCAAGCAAATACTAAATTGAAGCGCTCTGATAACTTTGCAAACAAGATTTTCAATTTATAAACTTAGATCAAAAAAAATCTTAAGATATCTTTGAAAGTATATTCTTCATGATTTGAAATCGGTATCACTATTCATGAGTAAAAAGCATTACATGCTCTAAAAAAATTAGGATGAACGATTATTTCAGTGGTTTATACATTTGGTTCTATGCTCATGCGCAATGGGCTGGACTTCACTCACACTAGCGTTATAGTTGAGTATTTTGGAATGGAGTCTTGATCCCACACTAGCGTTATAGTTGAGTATTTTGGAATGGAGTCTTGATCCTACATACTCCAGACCTATAATTTCCTCGGGTTTCGATATGATGCTCTTTAGGACAAATGCAAAATCGATCGATAACCCTACAAGTCAGTAATACTATATTTATATGAATCGTACAATCAATTTCCCTTTCAATGAAGACTAAAATAACCGAGCACAGTTACTGTTTGATGATCACTGTTCAAACATCTTATGTACAAAGATAACCTACCCATCATTCGTCACAACGTTAAACATGCAGTGGCGTAAGAATCCAGACTTCTAAACCGACGCATCTTTTGGAGAATAACAGACTCACCATCCGATGCATCATTTAAAGACAAACCATGACACCTTTAGATATTGGTATCTACAGCTAGCATTCGGAAACTTGAGATGATAAAAAACTGCTCCACAAACTCGAGAGTTCGAGTACACTTGCTGACAGGCCTTTTCAAGCAGGATGTATCACTTTCATACCTGTTCATAGAAAAAAGCAAAACACAAGCTACAATTCCAAACCACATTAACTTCCCTGTAACAAATCGAAGGATAAGACAGTTCCAATTCCTAATATTTAGATAGGAACGTCTAAACAACTGTAGACTGCCAAACAAGTAAATCTAGCAGAGTTTAGCAGGAGAATCGAAGCAGTACATCAATCTCACATCTGAAAACTTTCCATACGCTTGGCTTAATCTTCACAAGCGCTTCTGTATCAAACGTCACTGGACGGACTCCACAGTCAAGAAACTATTCGGTAGTCTGGATGACATCGGTGATCATTCGCTGACTAGTACGCATATGCGAACTTCGTAATATCCTAAGAAACGTCAGTGGCACCCCAAACGGACGTCACGTAACCAGTTCCGATTGAACAAACACTCATTTTAAGCACATAGCAATGGAGAACCAACATACCTCCAATTGATGGTTGTTCTCTACATTTTAAGTACATACCTGCGAAGCCGACCAGCCAGCTGAAAATTATGGGCTCAGACAGGTCATTCGCTGTACTGCCTATTCAATTATTATTTGCATGGATAAGCGATCAGTTAACTACATAAGCGTATGTTAGATAAAACCATTAGCAGGAATAAAGTAAAGAATAGTTTGCTGTTCTTACATGAATGAAAGAGAATGATCAGATAATACTGTAAGTGAGTATTTCGTAATGTTACAATAAAACCATTACAATAAATTATTATTTGCATGGATAAGCGATCAGTTAACTACATAAGCTTATGTTAGATAAAACCATTAGCAGGAATAAAGTAAAGTAGAGTTTGCTGTTCTTACATGAATGAAAGAGAATGATCAGATAATACTGTAAGTGAGAATTTCGTATTACAATAATTTCATTGGTCAAATATGTAGAATATTAGTTCTAATTACAGAAGTGACAATACGACCTTCCTGGCAATTATAAAGAGCTTTGAAGTCTGCATGAGAAACAATGATCATTCGCTCACTAGTACAAACAAACCAAACTCCGTTTGACTCCTAAAAAACGTCAGCGGCATTCCAAACATCACAAATCCAGTTCTCATAGCAGGCAATCACTCATTCTGAACGCATAAGAGCGTGGACCACCAACAACAACAAATTGATGGCTGTTCTCTCGAAGAGAACTGCATCGAGAAAACCATACGTAGCCAGCAATAATGGCTTCAAACAGGTCATCCGCTGTACTGCATACTCAACTACACAATGGGACATATTTATTTCAAGAAATGGCAAGGAGCAAATCACCCACCCACGCTGAAAGCAGCCCCAATAGTCCACGTACGACAAGCCTGACAGTCGCAGAAGAGAACAGACAAGTCATCGGCAGTGAGAACCGACAGCTCAAAACCATAATCTTGATACAAACTGTGGCGATAACTCAAAATATAAATTACGATTGCAGAACAGATCCGTAACGAATGAATATCATTAATGAAAACATCCGTGCAGATCCCTTGGCCACACATGGGATTCCCAACCTCCAACAACAAAACACACTTAACCAACAACTTCCTTTCGCATATGCTTCTGCAGCCGATTCTTCTTCTTCAACAACAAAAGTACTTGTACACATAAACATCCAGGAACTCAGAAAGACGTTAATCGCTCAAAGAATTGCAAGGGCATTCGCCGGATAGGTTCGCTCTGGTAATCCAGAGACCAGCAGCCACCTGCAACTCGGTAGCACAAGAATTCATCACAGTTCCTCACAGGGCAGTTTGACAGATCACGTCGGTCCCAATAGATATATAGCTAGCAATTAGGGTTTTCGATGCTTTCGGGCGAAGCGCCCTTATTTGATAGGACACTTTCAATTTCTTATTTTCAAAGAGAGAGTTTGGGTTGAAGCGTAATCTCCTTGAAAGAAGAATTCCAAGTGAAGGGGTACATTACCCATGGAATCTCTTGTATCGCATAAATTAAGGCTTACACTTGCGAAGCATCACAAGAAAAGGGCTGCCAAAGGTATCTAGTTTCAACAATCTAAAGGCATTACAAGGGTATATTGGCCACACTGTCCAGGCATGTTTAGCAACATGCAAACATTGAACACACAACCTTTGCCGAGAAAACTCACCTACAACGTATGGACTGACTTTTACTTATTGAAGGTCTATTGGTAAATAGGAACCTTTGCTTCGGATTTAAAGTTTTGAAGCACACGAATGCCTAATGTTTTATTGGGTTACTCAAAAAGTGTATTAGGTACATGATGATCTAATGGTCATGGAGAATGTCTTATTGGGTGACTCAAAAAGTGTATTCACGTGATTATGTTTGATTTTCCATCACCAAATTTAGAGGCACATGATGATTTGATGACCATACTTCAATGAACTTATTGAATTTTTCGTCATCGAATTTAGATGCACATGAACAAATCTAAAAGATGATTAACAACAACGAAATAAAAACAAAACATAGTTTCACTAATTTTGGGTAGCTCAAATGGACTCGTATTCAATCCACCAATGCGTTGGTCTCGGTCACCGAAAAAGTAGATTTTTCACCTCAAGTGTGATGAAATACTGTCATGCTGGACTCCTTTGAATGTAAATAATAATGGTATGCGCATTATTATTTCAAGAGATGGAATTCCCACAAGAAAAGCACACAATGTGAAGAAAAACGCTTCCTAAACTTTGGATAAGAAAAACTAAAAGAGAGTTCAAGAAATTATCTCTAGTGAATCAAACATATTTCCTTTCAGAATGTGGACAATTTAGACATCAAAGTTAGGTTTTTAGGTGTAGGTCCATATGATGTAGCTCTTCCATGCATACCATTGCATTCCATATCCTCCTATGCCAATGATGTATGCCTCTACCACTTATAGAGCTGCACCTATATCTATGAGAACCTTCTAGAGTTTTACCCTACTTTTTCCCAGTCCTACTTGAATATAGGGCTGCCGAACAATGAGTTTATGAGAGCATGGTCCCTAGATGTACACATGGCCATAAGAAAGAACTTTGCTCAAGTTTGGTCAAATTTAGCGTCTATTGGGTATCACGCTAACGTTTAGGGTATCAAATTGTGCCTTCACTATTAGATGGGTAAACGAACCTTCACTATTAGATGGGTAAACCTTCCCACATTTATCCATACCTTACTACCTTGCTGGACACCAAAGATCAATGAGTTGCTAATACATGAACTCACAAGAGCTTCTCAACGAGCACCCAAAAGAGAAGGCTATTTTAAAAGCCAACTGAATTTTGTTATAATCCCATGGGCGACCTTGGATGAAAACTATGCATAGCAAGCTCTTGGTGAAATTCTCTTGGTAAGATCTTTTAAATCCAAGCTTATATTCCAAAAAAAAAAAAAAAAACACACAAAACCTTCTACTCTCTAAACCCCTCAATGGAAACACCATAATTGTATCACCCTTGTCTCTTCCCAATCTCGATGGTCCCCAAAGGATCTAAACTAACATTTTTATGCAAAACATGGAACAAGTTGGCCCCTTAACAACAAAATCAACAACTAGAGATGATCAACGAGTATTCAGTCCTGAGCGATTAAAGATGAAGCGGAATCTAGCCAATACATTGAAAGTCATCTCAAAAGTCAAGAAAAATCTTGAGATGCACAACATTTTTTACACCCTAAGAACAAATAAGGTTGCACGTTCAAATAGATTTCTCATCCTTAACAATGGAAAGAAAGAAGGTGTCGTCTTATGGGAAATTTTTGCCTTGGGATATGGAGCAGTGCTAGGGTTAAAACAAACTTTGGTCCCATAGTGGTAAGATGCTTGAGATATTGAGAGGTCATGAGCCACCCTTTCTTCTCGTGCATGAGGAGTCCAATCATGTGATAACAAGTAAGCACAACCCTCCAAATAGATCTTTAAATAATCTAGAAACATGCTGTTCCAAATAGATCTTTAAATAATCTAGAAACATGCTGTTTTGGGAAAATCCATTAATTCCTCAAATGACATCCAAAACATGACTCAAAGTGAAGCCGTTTTGAAAATTTAGAGAGACTCACCCAGAGTGGACCATAGAGAAATCCCTATGTTTTACAAACAAAAAGATAAGGAATTGTGGAAGTTCGGACCTCTCACCTCTTCAAACACCATAGGGTGTTTGTATTTGAAAACAAGCTTCAAAGCAAGCTGGACCTTGCATGAAGCACATGATAAAATCATCACTATGTTTTTTACGAAAGCTTGTAATTTTCTCTTAAATTCAATTTGGTGCTTTTACTTTCCTTGGAGTTGTTTTGTAGTCTTCTCTTAAGTCCAATTTGATGCTTTTTTGCACAAGAATGCAAACACCAAGATCAATGTATGTAGATATAGTATCTCCGTCTTTCCATCCGAAATTTGTCGATGATCGACAAGCATGTAAGTGGAACTGGGGAGGAAGGAAGGACTCCTTGATCTTTTCTTGAAATGTGATCCATGTGGTGGGGTGGTCGGTGCTATGGCGCAAAACATTCCACCATAACCGAGTCCTATCCACCAAATAATTAGTAACAAATTTATCCTTTCGCCCATCGAATCGAGGAAATTGGAAATTTTTGGCCCCAATATTGGAGTGCATGCCTTATCCTTGAGCGATGATAATGGCCTTCACCACCCTAAGTAGGTTTTTGTCATCACCTTGCATTTATTGGAGTGTAGCATCATGTTCTTTTGTCTTGTTTTGAGCATCTTGGAGTTCATGCCACAAAAGCTCTAATTGTTGCTCGAGCGGTACCCCGAGTAGGGGAGATGTACCAAAATCCTCTATATTATGGGTAAAGCCCATGGCCTTATATAGAACCAAAACTTAGGACTAAGCATGTGAAAAGAATTTAAGCAATATTGAAATTGAAATAGAAAAAGAAAGGGTTTGTCTTGGAAATATATAAAAAATAAATAAATAAATAAGGGGAAGAGAGTATTAAAAGTTATGTTAAATATTAATTAAAAGGAATGAGGTATCAATAAGTGAAAATAGGCTAGTGGATAAAGCATATCTCTTGTAAGTGAGAGGTGGTGGGCTCAAATCCCCTACATACTGAACAAGGAAATAAGTTAGCTAACTAGGGAAATAAGTAAGCTCTTATTGCCACTCATTAGTTAAAGATGGTTTGCGCATAGCCAACAACTGCCAAAGGAACCAAAGAGGACCAAAGTGAACCAAGAGAACCATGAGTGCCAAAGAAGCCAAAGATGCCAAAGTTATGCCTTAGTCAGTGCTTGGAGTAAGCCACACGAGTAACCACATGGATAGCCAAATTTGATAAATGAATTTGATTAAGGAAACGAACCGGAACAGGAAGAGTGAACACAATGAGTACAGTGTCACAATGAGCACAGTGAGGCTTACTCCTAAGAGTAATTGCATGGATAAATGAACTTGATAAACAAACTTGATAAATGAATTTGATAAACGAACACAATCAGAACAGGAAAAATGAACATAGTGAGTACAGTGATTACAGTGTCAGAGTGAGCATAATGAGTACAGTGATCATACTGAGCACAATGAGTACAGTGTCACAATGTCATAGTGAGCATAGTGCACAATGTGACAGGATCACAATGCACAAGGGCATAGTAATAGATTCGAAAAATTTCAAAAAAACATTGATGAACAAAAAAAAAGTGAACTCACAAACGCAAACCTAGACCGGACGAGAATTAATGAACCAAATTGGATGCCAAATTACAAATGGACATCAAGAATCATAAACATATGCCGAGAAGTACACCTCTATAAATGCACACAAGCTTTTGCAAATGCACATACATAGAGATAGTATAGAAATGAAATCTCACAAAAACATACATAGAATAGAGAGAGACAAGAGAAGAAACACAAGATTGGGTACAATCTCCCCCCACATACTCTGATGGATGAGTTTATCAGATTATGTGTATTTATAGGTATTTTTCATTACGCCTTGGATAGAAGATACATGAAGGTGGCACTTTGAAAAGCGCATGTTTATGAAAAATGTGCTTTATTTACAAATCGTCGCTTTTTTCTAAGAAATCTACTATTTTTACAAAATCATTGCTTTCTAAGCGATCTGCTATTTTTACAAAAAATATATAAAATACTATCTTCTAAATATCTTCAAAAATATCTTAATACATCCATGCACATCCATGCCCTCATGATTCTTCACTTGCTAAATCAAAACACTATCACATTAAAAACATCAAGACATGAAAATCCATATAACATTCCATTATTCCATAAAATATAACAAGTATATGTGTTTGTATGTCTATTTGTATGTGTGTATGCTTGTGAGTTAAAAACTATTGTGATTATCTGATTCAACATTGATTCTTACACCACAATAGTATGTGTATGTTTATGTGCATGTATAATTGTGAGTTAAAATCTATTGTGAATGTCTAAATCAACATTGATTCTTACTTCACAATAGTATGTGTATGTGCATGTATGATTGTGAGTTAAAATCTAATGGCTCACATGTGAGTGCCATGTGGCACCTAGGTGTTGAGCCGAGTGGTTGCTCTAATTTTTAGCATGAGAGATAGAGAGAGGAGGACGTAGGGGCATTGTATGTGACTGAGAGGACATGGTATAGAAGAGATCTCTTTACGGTTCCATTCGAGAAATAAGGTAAGGAAGTTTTAATTGTTGAGCTTGTAGCCATTCTGCCTCATTTGAGAAAATAGAGGATCTCATTGAGGACGATGTGCAGCACTTGACAAAGCATATGGCTCATAATGATGATTTGATCAATATATTGATGTGGTAAATGGAATTAATCAATATAAGTTGCAATGGGAATACCTTAACATAAGAGCAAGCATGTTCAATCAAATCCACACAAGGTATTACAACAATACTAAACATTAATCTCATTTTCATGATCTAATGTTTTATTTAAAAACATCACGCTGATGAGTCTTCTCAACATTGAAATATACAAAAGAAACTTCCATAGACTTCTTTTCTTTGTCAGATGTCAAGAATGTATAAGTAAGCAAGTGACCATCAAGAATGGGGTTTTGTGGTAGACCATAGTAGACAATACGAGTTTTGCTCATTTGAAAACATGTTTCGTTGTTGCAATATGCAATCATTTTGTTTTCCCAAACATATACTTCTACAAAAAAAATAATGAATGTGATGTGGTCAGCTTTGTCAATAATACGTTGATTATAATGTGAAGAGATGAAAACATCCTTGTAATAGGAGAGAAATCGATGAAATAATCCACAATTTAGGCCTCACTATGAATGACTAGACATGGATCAAAGACAACCAATCTTTTAAAGAATAGTAAAGTGGATCATATCAAAGACAATCAATCTGAATTTCTCTAAAATTGTTTCGAGTCCTTGGACTATTATCATCGAGTCCTTGGACTATAATCTTCCTTTAAAATTATGTTCCAATCAGAATGTAGTCTAAAATTAGATTATGATTCAAAATTTGGTTCACTTTTCAATTGGAATATAGTTGTCTTATTCAACAAGCTTTCACACGTCTTTGCTTCAACTCGAAATGGTCCACTTGGAAGGGCTTATTCCCTCACTTTTAAGTTCCTCTAAATCATTGACTTTGGCAAGATTCATAAAACATTAGGGCAAAAAACAGCCGAAAAGAGACTGTTTGCTAATGACAGATTAAGGAAATTTACAAATAGAGTCTTTCCATGTGTACAAGAATATAACATTGTTGTCTCTTTTAATCATATGAAGAAATACTTTTTTTAATGCAATATTCTCTAAAAGCGCCGCTAAAGTGATGAAGATTCTCGTATTCAGTGTACAATTTTTCGGTTTGATGCAAAAAAAGATATTTTTGCACACTACATAAAGCATATTCTTAAATTTCCAAGAAGGAATTGATTTTTGAAGATACGAAATATTTTTGGGTTCACAAAATTTCATGATCATTCAGCAATAGGGTTTACATCAAATCAAAAGTTTCCACGTGTACAAAGCCTTTCTCTCTATAAATACTGCCAAAATTTGTGAATGTCGGTTTCTTGCTTTGAGCATTCTTCTTCTTCTTAGTTCAAATGGCTTCTTCTTCTCGTCATCCTTCCAATCGTGTAACCTCATGTGAGATTTACAACAAAAGAGAGGATTCTTTGTGGAAACCTCTTTCTGTGAAAGTAAATGAATGGGTAACTATGCTTCCTAGTTGCAGAGGTGCCCATAAAGTCAAGCGTGCCAAAAGAGACAACACAAGAAACCACTGGAAGGGACATATTGTCGGTTTCAAATTGAAGAGATGTGGTTGGTTTGCACGAGTACAACATGTGTACAGTGGAGAACACGACCGATGCAAGTGACTCAAGCTAGTCAACGTGGGTCAAATGGGTATAATCGCTTGTATGGGTCGTATCGGGGTTGAAAGACAAATATGCACGGTAATGGAGAGACAAATTCTATGCAAGTTGAAAATGTGAAATGGTGAAGGGAGTTGCTATTTATAGGCGAGGAGGGAGAGAGTAATGATCAAATGATGTGGACCAATCAGTGAGTGCCATGTGGCAAAGGTACCTTGGGAATCACACGGATAGATGACGTGACCCACTCAAATCATGCCACATGGCAAAGAACATTGGAATTTGCAACGGCTAGATGATGTGGACCAATCACGGTGTGCCACATGGGACCAACAATCAACTCAGTTTTGAGACCTATTTAAGCTTCCCTATTCACTTTCTCTCGTTTTTTTTCTCAACACTTTCCAAGCGTCGAGTTGCCATTGCCTCCAAGTTTTTTAGCTGCTTCTTAAGAATTTCTATAGAGAACGCTTTTTGTGTGAGCTAATATGGACACGATCAATCCAATCGATAAGGGACATCCGGGTGTTTTCTGATGACCCTTATCGCTTGGGTGGGTCGTTATTCTGAAACCGTATCATAGCTTTAAAATAATGTTTCCTTTGATTGTTAGCTATAGTGGAAATAGAATTGATCGATATTTCATGATGATTTAAAGGACGAACGATCCAAGCGATAGGGTACATTCGGGATTTATGGATAACCCTAATCGCTTGGATCGGTCATGTTTCTTTAATGGCATCGAGTCCTTGATCATAGCTTGCAAATAGTGTTTTGCTAAGTGAAGCATGAGCTCTTATGCATTGTAAGCTATATTCAAAATAGTATTGATTGATATTTCATGATGATTAGAAGGACGACCGATGCAAGCGATTAGGGACATACGGGGATTTTTGGATGACCCTTATCGCTTGGATTGATCGTGTTTCTTAAATGGCATCCTTCACCATAGCTTTGAAGTAATGTTTTATTTGGTAAAGTATTACATGTAATGCATTCCAAGGGAAATGGAATTCATTGATATTTCATGATGACTAGAAGCACGACCGATGCAAGTGATTAGGGACATCTGGCATTTCGGGACGACTCTTATTTCTGGCATTGGATAGAGTCCTTGATCAAAGCTTTTGAGAGTAAGTTGCCTTGCCTTTCCACTTCCATGCCTTAAGACTCTCACTTTGTGCAGGTTATGGCTAGGACAAAAAAGACAGCAAGGAAGTTGTACCTTGAGGGTCAGGAACAAAATGCCCAGGAGCAAAATGACAAAGGACCGGCTCCCCAGAAGAGTCAAGGCAATGCATCAGAGAAATCTTCAAAGAAAAGGGTCAACTACCATGTAAAGTCCTTGAGGGAAATAAGAAGAGCTCAAAAGTTTGTGGGACTGCTGACTCTAGACTTCTGTTTATGAGAGTTGTCAAGCAGATCATAGCCATCTATGTTCTTTGATGAAGACCACATCCTTTATCAATGTGAAGTGGCAAACTCAAGCACCACTATGCCTGCAAGAAGCTGCAGAGGACTTTGCTATTGACTTTACGAATGATGCTTGTTTATATGTTGCTCATTCTCACAAGGTAACACTGATGGCGAAGGATTATGTTATTGTATCAAGAATAAGATATAAATTTGACAAATCTCTTGTTCCTATTGATGATCATGATAAAAAATTCTTCGATATTCTGAATATACCTCCAGCCCGAGCACCCAAGTCAACAGTTGTCATTGAAGAGGTCAACCCTCAAGTCACTCATGATCATGAAACAAGAAATGAAATAATAGCGAGGAGGAGAGGAAAAAGCAAGGATTATTAAGAGAGGAAACTGTCATCTTAAACCAGATTCAGAAGTTACAAAAGGCAAATACAGAGATCCTTAAGAAAGGAGATGGGCAGATAATAGTTAATGTTGCAATGGCATGGTAGGATGAATGTTTCCTTGACATAAGACTAGAAGGTACTCACTCACTCTCTGGTGGATGTTATACTCTAGGAAGAAGTTTTCACAACAGTGGTAATCAAAGCCAAGTTCTTTTTCAAGTACTTGTAGTGTTTTCTTGATTCATGTGCAGGCAATCTACTGGAGGCTACAGTAAAATTCGAACTCATCAGAATTTGTGTCGCTTCTTCTCCAATCTCTGTCATTGAAATTGGTGCCTACTCTGAGTACTGCCACCGGAGCCTAAAGATGGTATCTACTCAACCTCCAGTCCCCACGCGCGCTTTAAGGGAGATAGATGCTGTCAATTCAAGCTAGCCTTCATTTAAATGCGCCACCAGTTCATATAGAATCGATTAGAGTAGAATCTGGAGCCAAGTGCAGTCACGTGAACGTCTACTGTCACCATCAACTCCAAATTTCTGTGCCCACTCAATATTCAAACAAATGTCGACGACTAGAGCATTTATGAAGCTCTCTTGTCTCTCTCTCGGTAAAAGTTACCCGTTTGAATGCCGCCGCTGAGCCTTTGTAGCTTTACAGCCCATAGTACAGTCAGTATTAAAGAAGGATCCCCCCCCAGCCAACCGACGGCCAGGGAGATCCCCCAGCCAACTGGCGACCGGAGAAGGAGCATCGGTTTCAGGGCCAATGATGGTGCAGCGCTGCGCTCTCTGAAGTAAATGAAGGCAGAGGAATTGTCTGCAGCTCGCGCGCGACTCGAGATATAGCCCAAATTTCTTGGGGTTTTCGAGTAGGCACTAGAATGCTTATTTGAGTTGCTTTTCTTTCCTATTCAAGTGCAGATGAACGACGCATAGATGGGGATTGAACCGTGACCTCATAGAAGAGTAGCGTTGTTCTGAATCAAGATATCTCAGCCGTTCGACACCCCATAGCTTGCGCATATTATTTATGTAGTCATCGTTGCTAGCAATTGCAGATCACAAACAAAGGAAGAGGATACAATCCCTCAGTTGGTGCGCAGGCAGGATTCGATCACGGATCCTCTCAAGCAGACTAAAATGCTACAACCATCACGGAGGATTAAAGACTAAAGAGCCTAAGAAAGTTCAACCGAGGTGGTGAAGTAGTGAATCATCCAAGGCGGCCCAAGCCGACCTACAACTAGAAGCTGATATCAAAGAAAAAAATCAGGGAAGTATTGGATTTAATTTTCATCTATTTTCCTTCAGTATTAGAAACAACATTTTCTTATTTCTAGTTGATTCCAAAGTATTCACTGAAGTATGGGGGATTCATACGCAAGTAACATGTTATTAGACATTCCTAGGCAGGAAGAGGACTATGCACCGCAGGAAGGGGGTAGACAAATAGATTACACTCCAGGTCTTCCAGAGATAGGCCAAGAAGAAATGCAGAAATTAGATATTTAAGGGAAGATGGAACAAATTCTTAATACGATTTGTCCATCCTTACCCTTACCTGCACAAAGGGGTTCCTTGTCTATTCGACCAAGGAACCCATCATCTAGTAAAGGAACTGACACCCCTTTACCCTTGCATAGTAATGTATCTTTAAAAAATAAAGATAATGAAGTAAATCCTCCTCATACTGCCATTAAGTCTAGAAGCCTATCTTTTGCAAAAGACTTAAAACCACCCCAATTTTCAAGGGAAGATAAAGACCGAAACAAAGATGCAGTCTTGACATTTTTAGAAAAATGGCAAGACTTGCATTAGTTGAAAAACACCCCTGAAGCTTATCAAGTCTTAGAAACAGGTTTATCACCTGGAACTAAGGCTTATAAGTGGTGGATGAGCTTAAACGAGGCTCAAAGAATCCCAAAAACTTGGAATCAATTCGAAGAATTCTTCAAAAAAGAATTCTTACCAGAAAATGAGGATGAAAGAAACTGGGAAGAATGGGACAAAGTCCTACAGAGAGGACGTCCTCTTTCTCTATATATTTCTCATTCTCGAGAAATAGTACTTAAATTGCAAAACCTAGATGACTTTCATAAGGTAAGAGGTCTCATCCGTGGTCTAGACAAGCAAGTCAAACATGAAGTGAAAAGAAGTGCTCCAAAAAGTTTAGAAGATGCTATTAAGTTAGCACAGATCTATGAAGATCATGCTAAAACTGGAACACAACCACTTCATCTTGTCGGAGATAATAAAAAATTTAAACCGGGTAAAAGAAAGCTAGGCACATTCAAAAAAGACGACTTTAAAACCCCTAGACCTTCACGACCTAGGCTAGACCCTAAGGTTTGGGAAAAAGCAAAAAATGAGAATCTTTGCTTTAAGTGCCTTAAGCCATGACATCTTAGTAAGAATTGTATGACTAGGGGACAACAAAAAGCCACCCGTGAGATAAGAGGGAAAGAAAAGACAGGAATACACTTAGTTCAAACATTGAATCTCGAAAATAGTAAAGTCTGGAAAAAAGTGGAAGTCCTTCACGAAGACGACAAGCATCAATGTTGTTTGTCTGACTGAATCTGGGTCCAAAACTAGTTTGGACCTCATGAAATGGTCAAACTTCATGTTTGTATAAGTGGTGAAAAGGCCAGAGTCATGATACACGACTCGGCCACCCACAATTTCCTAAACTACTCACTGGTGAAGAGATTAAAGTTGCCCCAGCAAAAGTCACCTCATCAGTATGTTGTATCTATGATGCAGGGTCAAGAAAAGAAAGTTTGGGATACTATGATCTGTAACCTCGAAATAGAATTTCAAGGTTATAAAGATAAATTAGACTTTCAGATCATGCACATGGAAAGAACTGATGTGGTTTTGGGTACAGAATGGCTTTGGGGTTTAGGGAAAACACTTAAAAGAAGCTATCAGCTGAATACTTTGGAATTTGAGAGAAATGGAATTCGTTATCTAATTCAAGGAGAACATGATGTGCCCAGTACTCCTTTGATTTCTAGCATGGAGTTGAAAAAACTTGTAAATACTAAAAAAGTGGAAGTTTTCATGATACTTCCAACTGATGTAAACAATGTACATAATATGAATCCACTTTCTTATATCTTGTCTCCCTTATCTGAACATGAAAAGTTTAAATATAAGTGTTTAATAAATAATTTTTGGGATGTCTTTCCAAAAGAACTTCCCCATGGCTTACCTCCTTCTCGTGGGCAAGTCGACCATGCTATAGACTTGCTCCCAAGAACTAAGCCTATATGTAAATCCCCTTATAGACTCCCTTTTTCCTAGCAAGCTGAAGTAGAAAAGCAGTTAAATGAATACCTAGTTAAGGGATTCATTCAACCTAGTCTTTCACCTTGGGCAGCACCCATTCTTTTGGTCAAGAAAAAAGATGGATCAATGAGACTATGCATTGACTATCAAGCCTTGAATAAAGTTACGATCAAGAATAAATATCCAATGCCCCGAATTGATGATTTATTTGATCAATTAAAAGGAGCTAAGATATTTTCAAAACTTGATCTCCATCAAGGATATCATCATATTAGAATTAAATCTGAAGATGTTCCTAAAACAGCTTTCAGAACTAAATACAGGCATTTTGAGTTTTTAGTCATGCCTTTTGGACTAAGAAATGCCCCAGCCACGTTCATGACACTAATGAACACTATATTAAGCCTTTATCTGGGAAAGTTTGTAGTTGATTTTCTGGATGATATTCTTGTCTATAGTCAAGATGCAACCTCTCATCTAGAACATTTGGAAAAAGTTTTCCAAGTTTCTTAGAAAACAAATTATTCGGAAAAGAAGATAAATGTGAATTCTTTTCAACAAAAATCAGATATCTTGGACACATTATATCTGAAAAAGGAATTCAAGTAGATCGTGATAAGGTCCAAGTTATTCTTAACTGGCCTCACCCTAAAACTATTACAAAACTTCAAAGTTTTTTAGGATTAGCAGGATATTATAGAAAATTTGTACCCAACTTTGCAAAAATCTCAACCCCTTTATTTGAGAAATTAAAGGGTAAACCCAAAATTCTCACTTGGGAGAAGGAACAGGCTGAATGTTTGGAAATACTTAAAAGAGCCTTAGCTTCGGCCCCGGTTCTACAGATACTAGATCCAAATGAACCCTTTATAGTTGAAACAGATGCTAGTGATCTAGCAATAGGAGATGTGTTGATTCAAAATGGTCGACCAATTGCTTTTGAAAGACAAAAGCTAAATTCAGCTCAAAGAAATTATTCTACCTATGAAAAAGAGCTTTATGCAATTGTGCATGCTCTGAAAAAATGGAGACATTACTTGTTTGGAACTCAAACTAACTATAGTTTTTGATCAAGCAAGTATTAAATGGTTTGCAAACCAATCCGAACTATCAGGTAGAAAAGCTAGATGGGCTGAATTACTCAAAGAATTTGATTATGAACTCAGATATAGAAAGGGAAAATTTAATATTGTGGCAGATGCATTAAGCAGGATGCCCATGTTAAATTCTTTGAGTTTCATACAAATTTCTAATGAGTTAGTAACACTCATGAAGGGCAAGTATCAAGAAGATACTAGTTTTAGCGAAGCCTGGAAGAAGGTTTCTACTCCAAGTACAAACTTATCAAATGAAGATAAGTTTAAACATTACAGTATTCAAGATGAATATTTGTTGTACAAAGGAAAGATCTGTGTTCCTTGTAATTCCGAACTTAGAAAAAAAGTTTTGTTTGAATGTCATGATGCCTCAAGTGAAGGACATCCTAGAATCAACAAAACTTATGAATTAGTAAAAAGGCAGTTTTACTGGCCTAGTATACATAAATATGTACATAATTATGTACTTAGAGGCATTAAGTGCCAAGTTAACAAAGCTGAAAAGTTTAAGATAGGGGGTTTGTTGCATCCCTTAGAAATTCCAAATGGAAAATGGGAAAGTATTTCCATGGAATTCATTACAGGCTTGCCACATACCCCTAAAGGTCATGATGCTGTTTGGGTCATAGTTGACCGATTGACCAAAATGGCTCGTTTCTTACCTACTTGAACTACAGTAAAAACTCCAGAATTGGCTAAATTATTCATAGAGCAACTATATAGACTCTATGGATTACCTCAAGACATAGTGTCTGATAGAGATATAAAATTCACTAGTCATTTCTGGAGAGCTGTATTCAGTCAGTTAGAAACTAAGCTTAATTTGAGTAATGCGGAACATCCTCAAACGGATGGTCAAACTGAAAGAGTCAATCGAATACTTGAAGATATGTTACGAGCATATGTATCTTCTACCCAAACTAACTGGGAAGACTATCTACCGAATTTAGAATTTGCTTACAATAGTGCAAAGCATTCTGCAACGGAATATAGTCCTTTTATGTTGATGTATGGGTTTCAACCTAGAGCACCTTATGCAGTTGGACTTCAAAATGAAAAAGTCCAAGCAGCAAAAGATTTCTTAGAAGATATGAACTTTAAGCTAAAACTAGCCAAGGAAAACCTGAGGAAAGCCCAGGATAGAGCTAAATCTTTTAGCGACCCTAAAAGGCAAGATATTTCCTTTCAGGTTGGTGAATTAGTATATCTTAAAGTTCTTGAGAAATCTGAAACATTAAAAACAGGACCTTATCCTAAAATCTCTCCGAGATTCTGTGGCCCTTTTAAGGTTCTTAAAAGAATAGGGACTTTGGCTTACGAGTTAGAACTCCCAGAAGATTGTTTACTTCATCCAGTATTCCATGTAAGTCGATTAAAAAGAAAAGTGGCTGAACAAGACAATCTTGTATCTTCGGATACAATCATTCAACCAATCTCCCTTCTTAACATCCCTCATGAACCTGAGAAAATACTACGCACTCGAGATAAGTAAACAAGAAATCATTTATATAAAGAGTGCCTAGTTAAATGGAGGGATGGAACCGAAGAAAGTGCTACTTGGGAACGAGTAAGTTCCATAAATAAAAGATTTCCCTCTTTTTTAACTATTGGTTAAAAACGAGGAAAGCATTTTTTGAGAGTGAGTCCATGATCAAAAGAAGTGAATCATGGTACACGGGGGAATACTCCACATACCAAAACACATATTTAAGGACAAAAATGTTAAAGGGGGGAAGAATGTTGCATAAATCATGGGTTAGACCCTCCAAAAGGAACCTATGTTTCTTGGATTTAACCCTTGAGGTTTTATTTCATAGAAGTCTCAAATTGAAGGGTTTGTTACCTTAGGAAATTAACCTAAGGGAATAAAACCTTAGTCTTGGGAGAAGCTTCTCCCAAGTGACACCTTGACTCGTACGTGACTTCCATTGAAATAGAAGCCATGTGATTCTCTTTGGAAAGTATCCACATGAAGGACACTTGGAAGGACACATGGCTAAAAATTAAAGCATGCAACTCTTGGACCTTTGGTATATATATGGGTGGAGTTGGATGGGTGGAGACGTACTCACTCACTCTCTGGTGGATGCTATACTCCAGGAAGAAGTTTTCACAACAACAATCATATACTCCAAAAAGATGTGGAGGAAAAGGAGAGCACAATTACAAAGTTAAAAGCCAATCTAACACAACTAAAAGAGACTCCACTTGGTATGAGATATAGGAAACGACCATTATCATCCTTTCAAGCTCTTTGAATTGGTGGTGGAGCAAGGAAGTGACGTGTTTATGCACTTAGGTTCATGTTTCACTTGTTCATTTCTATTAAAAAGACTTTTAGATTGAGGTCCTTATTGTGCATGTCATTTGTTGAAGATGTCAGTGCTTCATCAACAATAGAGGATCAATTGAAGTTTCTAAATTCTTGTTTAAGCAACAAACATGTGCTTATGATTTTGGAGTCACCATAGGAAATCACATCAAGACCCAAGTGATTAAAGATTTTGCAGATAACTTAGAAGATATAATTACTCCTAGGGAGGTATAGATGGTATGTGATGAAGCAGGTGTTACTACTATAGCATACACTACTATAGATGGTATGTGATGAAGCAGGCACTACAAAACAAAGGTATTTTGCAAAGTATTTTTCCATGCCTTTACAAGGTATCTCTAAGGAAGAAGATGACCAATGAGGATGTAGCTAATACTCTTGGCAAGTAATAGAAGATGTTATGCCTGCATCCATTTATCATTCTGCTACATCAAAGAAAGAGCTCAAAAATTCATCTAGGAAGGGATTCGTGTACACAAAGTACAACAACATGTTTGTCAATTTGGAGAGGCTTCAAAAGGAAATGATTAAATTTTACAAATCTACAATTCAAGGTAATCTATTTGTGTGCTAATGATATTCATAGTATTTTTATTAACATAACATTTGTTATTTGATGTAGATTGTCATTCCATACAAGTTTATATTGAAGCTAGAAGAATGTCAAATCATAAAGGGACGACGTATGGAGAGACTTAGCGTGACACTCATGAATGAAGCTATGGCCCATGCCATTATTGATGAAAGTGAAAACTCTGCCTATCACTTTACATACAGTGTTCAATCCAAGAAAAATATACGGTGGTTAGGTGCTATTGAGGTACCTAAAGAATCCAATGATCTTCTTTCGTAAATTTTTAGTAGGACCCCATGGATCACAGAGGTGATAACTTCTCAAATTCATGGTACAAAAATCGATGTTGAAGGCCTAGGTGATTTTGAGGTAGAGTGGTACTTGGGCGGAGACTTAAAGACTATCAAATGCATGTTAGGGTGCAAACAAGATGCATCTGCTCTCTATCCTTGTCCATATTGCACATGAGGTTATAAACAAACAAAAAGAAAACAAAACAACATAGAGGATTTAACTGATGACACAGATGGATCTCCATCTAGTGAATGGGATATACCTTTAATTGGGTGTCCCATGTTAGGTACACCTAATCATGGCATATCGGATAAGGATTGGAATCACATTATTCCATTTCCTTTAGTTAATCTTCACTTTTGCACATTGCATGCCTTCATGAGAATTTTTTATCGACTATTGAAGCTCCATATGGAATATGCATTTTCCATGAAGTCATTTGATAAATTGGAGGAACTCCTTAATTCAATTGGTTGTCATGGTGGAAACGTAACCCTAGTAATTAAAAAAGCACAGGAATCTCAAGACAGTTTACAACAAGTGTCAATGACAGGGAATAAGGCAAGGCATTTTTTTAGAAGAGGTACTAGCACTCAAAATAATGAACATTATAAGCTGTGGAAAGACTATTGTTGGGGGATTCTTAGACAAGAAGGGATTTGAGTGTTTGTAGGAGAAAAGGGGAAGACCAGAAGAGAAAATACACACTGGAAGCCTCTGTCGATTGATTAAAGTAAGACAAATACAAGGTTGAAGCACAATACAACCAATGCTTCTGTGCAAAATCCCACAGAGTGCTCAATTACAAAATACCAAATACCCAAGGGACTTGTTGCTGCCGGCCTCCTCTGCACCAAACCTCCACCTTCTACAAGCCTGCTCTTGTGCACACCTTGCACCAAGCTTCCACTAAGGGGGAGGGATGGATACCTTCTGTCGGCACGCACACACTTCAGTAAGACCTTGGAATCCTTGGGGGACAAGCTTAACACTCCTCTGCACACTTCCTTCGTCACTCTTCATGCACACCTTTCACTTCACTTCTCTGCGTCGCACATTGTGTGTCTCTTGCACTTCTCTCTCTTGCTTCACTAAGACTATGCTTTCTCTTGCTTACACTTAGGATGGTCCAAGAATGGTCCTTGCCTTGATTTGAGTGTGTCGATTCACGTACGCTCCTAACTGCAAGAGTATCTTGGTGCTCACTTTGATGTCCCAAGATTGTCTTCATAAGTGGCAGCCAACGACTCCTTGTTTTGTCCTGTAGTGACTTTAGTCTTAAACAAAATTTTTTATTGGGGGGACATACTTTCACTTTTGCGTACGTTGCCGCTTCACATACCTTCACATTTTCCTTTTAACTCTTCAAAAGAGCACACAAGGGAGGGTTCACCTGAACCTTCCAAAACACCTTAAAAACACTTTGAACCTTTAGGGAAATTAGAGAAATACCTCTGCAACCTGCAACCTGCTTTCTCCAATTTACCCTTTGTGGACAATTAGTTGTGCACTACCTGTGAACTTGACAACTACACTTTAGCACTTTGACTTTGCACTTGTTGACTTTGACCTTGACTTTGTTGACTTTGACTACAGTTGACTTTGACCAATATGATTTGTATGGGCTCAACAGTTGCCCACCACCTAATGTGCTCTCCATCCCGGAGAGCTACAGCCAAAACTCTGAGCATATAGGACACCATGATTATGGAGCTGCAAAATCTTGAAGAGGACCCTTGAGCAGCAACCAATACCACCAAAAGCAGGATAGAACAAGCACCAGAGAAGAACCAAAAGTTGGATTTTGTCATGGGAAAGCAAAGGGGGGCAATCAGAGGGTAGAAAGGAGGTGGAGGGGAGGGCTCAGGGGCGGAGATGGAAGGGGTTGGGAGGGTTAAGGATGTGGTTGGGCAGATTGGGAAAGGGAGGGATTGGGGTTATGATCATGGGGTCTGGAGAGGGTAAAAATGATCAAGCAAGAGGGCTACAGAGGGTGCATATGGGAAATTATGAAACATAAGGTAAGACAAGGTGAGAATAGACCATGTGGACAATGTGGGTAAATAAAACCATGTGATAAATGTGCTCAAAACATGTGGGTTTTGACAAAAAGTCAGAGAAAAGTGGGGATTTAGGAAAAATTAAGTCAAAAAATGAATCGAGAGGTGCCAATATACATGAAAATGACTTCGAATTTGAAAAAAATGGCTATCCGAGGCACGATCTAGAGCCAAAAGTGTTGAACCATACAAATTAAAAAAATATATATAAATATAATTTTTTTTTTTGAACGCCTGCGTTGCCAAGTCTCAATAAATAACCTAAATAAAACAAAAATAAATAAAAAAATAAAATTAATAAAATAAAAAATAAAAAATAAAATAAAATAAAAGAAAATAAAATAAAATAAGTAAAAATAAAAAATAAAAATAAAAAAAATAATTTTAAAAAAATTAGGGGGGGCGGGGGGGGAAGGGGGGGAGTTTTTTTATTTTTTTTTATTTTTTAACACCCTCAACCCGAAAAATCCAGGGGGGGGGGCTTTTTTTTTTGGAAAAATATCCAAAAATAGAGAAAATTGGAGAAAAAATCCAAAAAAATGCCAAAAAATTGCCAAAAAAATCTGAAAATTTTCTCATAAAATTTTCTATAGGGCTAGGCTTAATTTCCGTACTCAAAACCACAAGAAGCTTCCTTTATTCCTCCTACTTGGCCAGAAAATGACATCAGAAAATGATAAAAAATGCTAGAAAAAATTTCCAAAAATACCCAAAAATTGTACTTTTGCAGAGGTTATGAAATGCCTTCTAGGTTTGCTAAAAACTCAAGGAACAAGCATGAATTTGATAAAGAAAACTACTAAAACTGAGCAAAATGAGATGAGAAAGCTATGTACAACCTGGACCAATTTGCAGTTCCAAGTGATCCATACTTCTTCAAGTGTGTTGATGGTAGGCCTTGAGCCTTGATATGTTGACCAGTGGCAAGGCATCTCCTTTTAGCGTCTCTAACTCCACAGCACCCCAATTCAGCATTGTTTTGACTCGATAAGGTCCTTCTCAGTGTGCAAACCATTTTCCTCTCACATGTGTATGAAGATGGGGTCTATGGAGAAGAACTAACATGCCTCACTCTATGTTGTTGTTCCATAGATGTCGATCATGTGCCTCCTTCCTCTTCATCTGAGTCTCTATCAATTGATTTGTTGCTAGTAGACGAATCTCCTCCACTTTATGTAGTGCTCCAAGCCTCTGAGAGACATCACTATCCTTTCCCTACATGAATGCTGTTTTAGGTGATCCATGTAAAAATTCAAAGGGCTCAATTGGCAATATGCCATAAACCAGTTGGAATGGAGAATATCCCATGGCCTCTTTGTAAGCTAACCTGTATGCCCATAGGGTACCTTGATAAGCAATGCCCCAAGAAGTGGGCTGTAACATACATTCCTTCCTTAACATGGACATTAATACCTTATTAGTTGATTCAGCCTGTCCATTGGCTCTTGGATAGTAAGCACAAGATGTCCTATGTAGGATTCTATACCTATTGAAAATTTCCTGTAGGACCTTATGGTCTGTACAAATTTCAAGTGGACATCCAAACCTGCAAATGATGCTACTGTAAATGAAATCAGCAACAGTTTGGGCAGTGCAGTCGGGGGAGGCAATAGCTTCAGCCCACTTTGTCACATAATCTGTGGCTATCAATAAATACTTCTCTCTTTTTGGAATCGACGGAGGGTAGATGGGCCCTACAAAATCTAGCCCCCACTTCTCAAATGGTTGCCAGGAAGTGGAAACAATCAAGGGGTTATGCCTCTGCTTTGTTGGCTTAGGTCCACACCTCTGGCAAACGTCACATGCCTTTCCCCATTCATCTTCATCCTTAAATAGTGTAGGCCACCATAGACTAGCATCCAATATCCTCTGACTCATAATATGCCCTGGAAGGTGCCCACCACCTGTTCCTTCATGTGCAGATTGAAGGACTTCCCTCACTTCTTCTTCTTCCAAGCACTTCCTAAACTTGTCATCCTTTCCCTGTCTATATAATTTATCTTCAATGAAGGTATACGGTCTACTCTTGATTAGTAGTCTCTTCCTTTGCACATCACTAGCCTTTTCTGGATACATACCAGTTTTAACGAAATTCTTGATATCATAATACGAACCTTGAGCTTGTACAACGAACAAATGAGCATCTAGAAAATCATCATTGATTCCACTAGCTTGATCCATCATATTGATTCTGGATAGGTGATCCGCCATAACATTTTCTTTACCTGGTTTGTGGACTACAGAAAAATCAAACTCTTGGAACAACAATAACCACCTCCATATTCTACAAGTGGCTTGTGGTTTGTTGAGCAAGTATTTTAGTGGTTGGTGATCCGTTATAATAACAAATTTTACTCCCAGTAAGTAATGACGAAAATTTTGGACAACAAAAACCATGGCTAAGGCTTCCCTTTCTGTGGTGCTGTAATTCCTTTCAGCCTTAGTCAAAATTCTACTGGCATATTGAATTGGTCTGTCCACCTTAAATTCTTCACTGGGTTGTGTCAAAACTGCCCCCACTGCATAGGCACTAGCATCTACATGTATATGAAAGATTTTTGACCACTCAGGAGTGATCAAAATGGGAGCAGACACTAACCTTGACCGGAATGTTTGATATGCTTTTTCCTCCTCTTCTTCCCATTTAAAAGGTATTTCCTTACCTGTAAGTCTAGCCAATGGTCTGGCTATCTTTGCATACATTTTTATAAACCTTCTGTGGTATCTAGTATGCCCCAAGAAACTCTGAATCTCTTTAGAAGAGTTGGGTTTAGGCAACTTTAATATAGAAATGACTTTGTCAGGATCTGAGGCCATACCTTTAGCTGACACCACATGTCCTAAGAGAGTTCCTTTTGTCACAAGGAAATGACATTTGTTTGGATTGAGCTTTAACTTAGTCTCCCTGCATCTCTTGAAAACATTCTACAGCTGTCGCAAGTGATGGTCCAAGCAATCTAAAGGAGTCTCCTTGTGAGAACCTGAAAACGAAGAGAAGTCATCCATGAAGATTCTAAGTGATTCCAACAATAAGGGGCCAAAAATGAGATTGACCGTTCTGTTAAAGGTGGCTGGAGCATTTCTGAGCCCAAATGGCATTTTTACATACACATATGTTCCCCAAGGTGTGATAAAAGCAGTCTTTTCACGATCCTCTGGGTGTATTGATATTTGATTATAGCCATTAAATCCATCCATAAAGCTATATAATGCATGTCCAACCACTTCTTCAATGACCTGCTCTGCAAAAGGCATTGGGAAACCATTTGGAATGGTCACCTTGTTGAGTGCTCTAAAGTCAACACAAATTCTGATTTTATTGGTATTCTTCTTTGGTACTATAACCATAGGTGAGAGCCACTCTGAGTGTTCCATAGGAATGATGATTCCCTCATCCTCCATCTTCTGTATTTCCACATAGACAGCTTCAGCATATTTTGGGTTAAGTCTATAACTCTTCCCTCTTATGGGTTTGGCTCCATCAACCATAGGGATTCTATGCTCTCCATAATTTGCAGGTACTCCTTCTAAGTCTTTATAATGCCAGGCAAAAACATCTGTATAATGGGTCAAGAATGATCTTACCTTTTCAAGGAGCCCTGGGTGGTTCCACAACCAAGTGGCCACCAAAACTGGCCGATTATTGTCTTGAGTGCCTAATTGTATTTCTTTGACAGGATTTCTCTCTACCATATTATCTTCGTTATCATCTCCGTCCTTGTCTTCTTCCACTAGCTTTTCGTGCATTGCTTCATAAGCAGGGGTACTTTGGATTTCAATGTGTTCCTCCTTGTCCTGCATCCATCCTGCAGGTATTTCTTGAATTGGGAAAGAAAACTCTTCACTAGAATCTTTTACCTTGCCTTTAGCCTTAGTAACTTCCTTATCTATCGTTCTCATATCCTCCTCCAAGTTGTATTTGAGGGGTGTCTTCCTGCCCCTTCTGTGGTATGTGATGGGCTCTCCCAATCCATCAATCTGGACTTTTTCCTCATCTTCATCATAACCTTCAGTCATGCAAGAGTTATTAAGAAAAATTCCAAAACAAGAGGAAGAGTTGCCTGCTTGCAGCCAATTTAGAATATCCTCTTCTTCCTCGAAATCTATTTGGGGTTGATCCTCTGATTCTGGTTCCATGCAAATGCCAACTGTTTGCATCATGATGGTGTTTCCTTGATTATCTGGGCCCTCTTCTAAATGAATCTGTGTCAGCTCTTGCCCTTTCTTTTATACCCACATAGTGTCCTTGCCCCAGTCATGAATGACACTTGCATGTCTCAGCCATGGTCTTCCAATTAAGAGGGGAAATCCTCCTTCAACCTAGGGCAATCTTAAAACCACAAAATCCAGAATGAATAGATTACCTTGTACTTCAAGTGGAACTTTTGGGATCACTCCCAAGGGCCTTACTTTGCTCTGATCTACCAAAGTAACAGTGAAATTTGCAGGTCTTGAAGGGTGGAGTCCAATCTTTTCCATTGTATGTTCACGCATCAAGTTAATGCCAGAACCACCATCTACAATAACTCCTTGAAATTCATGACCTTTGATAGATACTGTCAGCCGAGGACTTTTATAATCTGTAAGGGGTGCTTCCCCTACACTTCTTCCTTTATGTAAAACAACAATCTTTGCTACCAAACTTGTAGTGGAAGCCTCATCAATTATCTACAATAGTTCTGACCTGAATTTCCCATCCATCTTTTAAAAAATACTAACCTCATTTTTCATGGATTTGAGAAGCTTTGAAGCCTCTGATTCCTTAAGAGCATGGGCTCCAATTGACTTACCAAATTCCTCCTGAGCCCTGTTGAATGCATGCCCAATGGCATCACTGGTACATATGGGATCTCCTTTTTGCCTTGTATCTGCACATGCAATGGCCTTGTCTTCAGATGTCTCTTTGTCTTTGTTCAATCCATCAATTCTTGGTTGTTGAGCTATATCTACTTGAGCCTTTCCTTTATTTCTTGTCTGCATTGTAAAAGATTCTATTTCTTCTAAGTGCACCACCCTGGTAGATGGTGATGGCTCATTCACCTGATGTAACATTTCTTCTTTGTGTACAAAAATCATTTGAATATGGGGCCCGGATGAAGAGGCTTGATTCTTAGGACAACAATTTGTATAGTGGTCTCTGGCCTTGGCAATTTCTGCAAAGGGGGCATTTTCTGGTAGAGTGCACCTACTTTGATAGTGCCTACATTCCCCACATCTAAAACAAATGATTGGCCTTCTAGGCCCATTTGCAAAGTTATTCCTCTGTCTAGGGTTGTAAGTGTTACCTTGATTGGGTGCAACCACCATTACATTTGCTGGTGGTAGGGGTCCTCCTTGTGTCCAATATGTTGTTGCAGGTATTCCCTTTGATTGGCATTCCTGGGCCTCATGACCAGCTTTCCTGCATAATTGGCAAGTCACACTTAACAGAGGACATTCACTTAATACATGCCCTTGCTTGCTGCACATGGAACACCAAAGTCCACTCTTGATGCCACCTCCTTTGAGTTCTTGCAACTCCTCTCGCAGTTGAGCCAACTCCTCTACTTGGGCCTCCTCCTCCTTTTGGAGCTTTAGTGCTTCAATCTCCCTTCTCAACTGAGTTACATCATTCTCCTCCTCTCTGTGGGGCTTATTTCTTTTTAAGCCCTCCAACTCCTTCCTTAGCTGGATTACTAGATCCTCCATTTCTGTGGAATATGGTAATTGAGAAGAAGTAGCTCCATACTGTTGCCTTATCTGCTCCAGTCGTGTAGTTGGGTTGATGAACTCCTCTATGGAGGCTGTAGGTAACACTAATTCCTTTATTTTGCATTGGGTGACCACTGGTAGGGGCTTAGCTAACCATTTCTTAACAAAAAAATCATGTGGTGGATCTGGCAATTCAACCATTAGTGCTTTGGCCCTAGTCACAAACTCTGGGAACTTTTCTCCTGGACCCAATCTCAAATTTTCTAGTTCTTCTATGATGATATCTGCAGTATTTCCATGCTGAAATTGATTTTTAAATGCATCTTTCATCAAATCCCAAGTTGTAAAATGGTTCTCAACAAATAGGCTAAACCATTTATCTGCTAGTCCTTCTAATGTGGCACGGAAGAGTATAAAAAAGGCATCCTCCCTGCCCATTAAACCTCTAGTCTTGCATAGTGCCAAAAATCTTCTAATGTGCTCATCTGGATCCTCTTGAGCTAGGCCTTTGAAAGAAGGAAATTTTATATTTAATCTTGAGAGTAAGGTTTCCAAGTCTACCTGTCCCACCATGCTCTTTACTGATGAAGTTGAAGATAGTGGACTGGAGGATCTTCTAACAAGCTTCCTTCTTGTTTGCTTGTAGGTGACCCTCAATGTTTGGGACCCGGTTGCGGTCATGAGCTGTTCATAGTCCACTTAATATGAGACACTTGATAAAAATATGTACCTCTTAGTCCACTGGAGTAGTACTGTCGACACTGGAATATTGCTCTCCAATTGCAATATATCTTCTCCTATGCTCAAATCTCCTTGGAAGTCCCACCGGGCATGCCAAATTTTGTTGGGGGATTCTTAGACAAGAAGGGATTTGAGTGTTTGTAGGAGAAAAGGGGAAGACCAGAAGAGAAAGTACACACTGGAAGCCTCTGTCGATTGATTACAGTAAGACAAATACAAGGTTGAAGCACAATACAACCAATGCTTCTGTGCAAAATCCCATAGAGTGCTCAATTACAAAATACCAAATACCCAAGGGATGTGTAGCATATGTACACATTCCTTCTCAGATAAGAGGTAAGCTAGACCCAAAGGCTGAGAAGTGCATCTTTATTGGATATGATCTAAACCAGAAAGGGTACATGTTTTACAACCCCTCCAATAAGGGATTCATGGTTAGTAGAGATGTCGTCTTTGATGAAAATGATTCTTGGTATGAGAATGAATGCAGGAAGTTTAAACTACCCTATGACTTGGAGGAGGAGTTTCCAAGTCTTGCTAAGGAGGAACCTACTCAGAATGAAGACACTACTTCAGAGGATGAAGATATTATCAATCTTGAAGAGTTCAAGGCATGGAAGTCCAACGGCAAAGTCAAGATGAAGAAACTTGAAGACATACCTGAATCTTCAAATCAATCAATTAGAAGATCACAAAGGGAGAGCAAAAAACCTATCAGATATGGGTATGATACATCTCTTGTTACTAAACACTCTATTTATCTTGCCAAAGATTTGTCTATTCAAGAACTAGGATCATATGAAGAAGCAAAGACCAAGACAGAATGGAAAGAAGCTATGGATGAGGAGATTGAAGCACTCAAAGAAAGTGACACATGGGAACTAGTACCAAAGAAAGAGTCCATGAAGGTAATTAGATCCAGATGGATCTATAAAATCAAAAGGAATTCTGATGGGTCAATAAGCAGGTACAAAGCCAGATTGGTAGCCAAGGGTTTTGCACAAACCCAAGGCATTGACTATGAAGAAACATTCTCACCTGTAGCCAAGATGCCAACCATCAGGGTGTTGGTAAGTGTGGCTGCATCTAAAAATTGGAACATGTATCAGCTAGATGTAAAAAATGCCTTTTTGAATGGATGGATTTCAGAGGAGGTATATATGTCACAATCTCTTGGCTATGAGAATCCAAATAAGGTAAGATATGTGTGCAAATTGAATAAAACTCTTTATGGATTGAAGCAGGCACCTAGGGCATGGAATCACAGGTTGACCACATACCTTCAAGACCAAGGTTTTGTCATGAGCAAAGTAGACACTTCTCTGTTCATCAAGAGAAGTAATTCAGAGGTAATATACCTATGTGTATATGTGGATGATATCATACTTACAGGTAATGATGTCAATGGAATCAGACAAATCAAGAACCAGATGATGAAGGAGTTCAAGATCAATGATCTTGGTCTACTAAAGTATTTTCTTGGACTTGAGTTAGTCTATACTAACTCTGGAATATATAATACTCAGAAAAAATACATACAAGATATGTTGAAGAAGTTTCATTTGCAGGATGCCAAAGTTGCAAGTACTCCAATGGAGGTAAACCTAAAACGAAGTGCACATGAAGGTGATGAAATTGATGACATTACAGGTTACCAAAGCATAGTGGGAAGCTTGAACTATGCTACCTTAACAAGGATAGATATTGCATATGGAGTTAGTGTGCTAAGTTAGTTCATGCACAAGCCAAGGGTACCTCATTTAGAAGCTGCCAAAAGAATTCTAAAGTACCTCAAGGGTACACAACATCATGGTTTGTATTTCCCTTACACTTTAGACTTGGATATCAAGATTTATTCAGATGCAGATTGGGTAGGATGCAAGGATGATAGGAGGAGCACTTCAGGATACATTTCATTTGCAGGTGATAAATCAATATCATGGTCTTCAAAGAAGCAACCTATTGCAAACTTTGCAGGTTCAAATCAATGATTGGATTGCAGGATATACATGAAGACTGAAGAATGAAGACGAAGCCAAAATGTTTGGCTTGAGGGGAGCTATTGGTGCAAGTCACAAGCCTACACATTTGGCTTGTAATACATACACATATGGAGAAGCATAGGAACCAATGCTAGTGGTTAATTACCACTTTACTGTTTTGCAAAAGTCACATTTGACTTGGAATCTTTGTAAACACCTACCAAAAGGAACTCGTGAAAAGTTAGCTTTGATTGATGGAATATCTCCTAGGATATAGGAGCATGATTATAGGGAGCCAAAAGTTTGAATTCAAATTCAAACTTTGAACTCAACTACTATAAAATTGATCATCAAAAAGTCGCGGGTAGAAGAGTCACTTTGCGAGCTTCTCATTATCATTTCTGAGTGTGTGTGAGGTCTATACTCTAGCCCACACCTATCTACACCATTAGGCAATGATCTTCATGCCTATGGCATTGTATACAAGTGTTCATTAATACATATATCTACATTGTTCATTTCTGAGTTCTCTGTCATATTGTCTATAAGTCTGTCAACTTGTGGAGAGCATTTCTCACTCATTAATTCACCAAATTCAAAGATCTATAGCTTTTTGGAACCAACTCAAAGTCATCTACATGCTATCAAATTTTGAAGGATGTCTATTCAGCCATTTCAGAGAAAAGCTCGTCGAAGTGTTCACTGGTCAAAGTCTGCAACAGTCCTAAAATATCGGGGGGAAAGGTTTACTTGCTAAATTGATTTCTCTGAGCATAAATAATCTTTTTGAGTGATATCACTTGGAATAGTTACTTGCTAAGCTAATTAGATACACCTAAAAGGAATTTTTCCAATTCCTACTGTGCTGGTCATACTGAGCAAAAGATACAGTAGGTGTCAAGTAAAAAATAGAACGTTTTCTTGAAGGCTTGAAGTTCAAAGTTGTCTGTTTTGATTTATTTGTTTCATACATCATTTCCAAAGTACATAGCCCATTTTATGGTGGCATTGGAAAGCTAAAAAGGTGTACTTATCAACTCTGAAGCATCAAAGGGCTGGTACAAAGTAGGATTTGGCAGTACCTACTCATTCTCTTGGAGTGTCCATCCATCATTCCCAACAAAAATGTTTCTTCATAGTCTACTCCATGTCTTTGGGAAAATCCCTTTGCCACTAGCCTTGCCTTATACCTGTTTATAGACCCATTAGAGTTCTTTTTAACTTTGTATATCCACCTTGAACCAATTACCCTCATATCTGGCTTCTTGGGAACTAGATCCCAAGTGTGGTTTTCCTGCAATGCTTCCACTTCTTGCTGCATGGCTTCTCTCCACTCTTTCTTTTTCTTAGCCTCTTCAAATGAAGAAGGCTCCTCTACCATGGAATCTTTAGTGATTTACACAGAGTGCTTTGTGACTAAGGATGTATCATACCCATACCTTATAAGCTTCTTACTTTCTCTTTGTGATCTCCTTAAAGCTTGATTGGAAGACTCGGGTAGATCCTCTAATTGCTTGTATTTGAACTTGCCTCTTGACTTCTAAGCCTTGAAGTCAATCTTCTCCTCATCTTCTGAGTTGATGTCCTCTACTTGGTGTTGATCTTCTTGAATTAGGGTTGGAAAATCATTTTCCAAATCATATGGTAATTTGACTTTCCTGCAATCATCTTCAAACCATGAATTATTCTCATCAAATACTACATCTCTACTAACTATAAATGCCTTGTCAATGGGATTATAAAGTCTATATCCCTTTTGATTCTGATCATACCCAATAAATATACCATTCTCTGCCTTAGGGTCAAGCTTCCCTTTGATTTGAGATGGGATGTGTGCATAAGCAACGCACCCAAATATTTTGCAATGATCCAATGAGGGTCTCATGCCATTCCATGCTTCATATGGTGTCATACCATCCAATGATTTGGATGGAAGCCTATTGACCAAATAGGTAGCTTGTTTTGAATCCATACCACACATTATTTTCTTAAAAATCAATTCGAGACAACCAAAGGGATCTCAACATGCTAAGAGGGGCTAAGAAAAAGAGCAAAAAAGTGTGGATGTGATCATCTATTTGTAAATACCCATTGTGAATGTTGGGTGTGCAAGTTCTCACCATTAGTGTCCATGTGAAAGGCCAAATGGCCACCAGAAACTTCTTTGTATATGTTCTTTAATAAAACATATAGTGGACTGATGAGTCATAGACTATGAATTCGACCGCATTTGTAACACCTTTAACTATTGCACCATTTATTGACTACCATCAAAAAAATAAGTTTGAGAAGAAAAAAATAGTGGGGGTAGAAAAGCATTTTTTAGATGAAATTGATAGCACTTGAGACACACATAGACTCCTTGAAATCTCTATTTACCTATCTTGGGCTAGGAAGCTCAATTCGGCATATCTTTCAAATGTTTATATTTTGAATTCTAGGGTTTTTCAAAAAGCTAGTTTTGAATCCATATTGCACATTATTTTCTTAAAAATCAATTGAAGACAACCAAAGGGATCTCAACACGCTAAAAGGGGCTAAGAAAAAGATAAAAAAAGTGTGGATGTGATCATCTATTTGTAAATACCCATTGTGAATGTTGGGTGTGCAAGTTGTTACGGCCAAATGGCCACCAGACACTTCTTTGCATATGTTCTTTAATAAAACATATAGTGGCCTGGTCAGTCACAAATTGTAAGCTCGACTGCATTTGTAACACCTAAGAATTATGTGTTTGTGGTCTATGTGTATTGTGTTTTTTCTACGTATTCTATAGCCTCGTGCGGAGTACCATGTGCGGCCCTAGGAGCTCAATTTTCTACTTTGAGGATATTGTCGTGGAGCTCTTGAGAAGGAGAGTGCACTATGGTGCATTTCCGTTGAAATACTTCACTGTTATTAGAGAATTTTGATGCAGAAGATTTGTTCCTTTTGTGCGAGCGAAGCGACCACCTGCCCATCCACCCAAGGTTTTCTCCAAGGCTAGCGATTAAGGTGGTGAGCAAGGCATAGACCTTGGCATACCTCATCATCCGAGTCACCATTGGCTATGCGCGAGGGAGGACCTCAATGATCAAGGAAGATAGAGGTCCTTGATACTTCCCGAGAGGTCAGCCATCCTAGTACTATTCCCCCTCAGAGCTCGCTTAACCGTGGCAATCTCTTGCCACTAAGCTAGACTATTGTGGCGTCTAAAGAAGGGGAAAGACTAAGGTTAACATTACCTTGAACATGTTTTGGTCCCTCAAAGCTTCATTATTTGCTTTCAAAGCCTGTTTTTGAAGCATTTTTGGGGTGTCTTTTGGAGTCATTTTGGAGTACTTTCGCACATAGTTCTCTTCGCACAAGTCCAAGAACATCAAGAAGAGTGTTCTTTGTACTTCTCCAATAATAAATATAAACCTTTGGGGTTGTGTTTTCATCCACACTCATAAAACTACAGGTTTCTTGAAAGGTTTTCAGTTTTGGTGGGAGCAGGCGCTACAAATTTATGCAAGTTTTTGAGCCTAAAACATCATAGTTGACAGACACTTGCAGGTGTTGTTGGCTAGTTTTTGGGCTGTGCATTCAACCTTTTTAGCATCATTTTACTGCATATATTGAGCACATACACCACGTACGCTTCTATGGATATCGCTTATCTACATCCATGTGGTCATTGATATAGTGGTTACATTTTTTGCATAAAGCCTTTTACGTCTGATAAAGAGGGTCATGGTGAGGTTTTCTTAACTGGGAGACACCCAGATGTCGAGGTCTCTTTGATGATGTAGGTGGAAGACTTACCCAACCTCGCCATAGTAGATATATGATAGTTGTTTATAGGTGCTCGATAAGCCTAATTGACTTCTATTGGGTAACTGATTATATGCAGTGGAGTCAGTGATTCACTATGCAGGTAAACATGTCAATACTTGCAGTTTTATGATATTTTGACATTGGTCATATGATCATTTTATAGAGGATACTCTGGAAATTTTTTTCTAGATGTTTGGTTTTGCCAATTGTATAGTGGTCGATTTACTCCTTGATACACTTATTCATTGGTGTTTGGACTCTTCTAGCTCCATTATCATTCTATTTAGTTCTCTACCATCATGGCATCAAAGGCCTCTGGCACATTTGGTGGATCAGGGTCTAGTTCTAGTGTTTCGAGGAGGAGCTATAACTTGCAGGGCAAAGACCATTTTGTTGATATATTTAGGTAGTGATGTGTGTGAACACTCTAGGACCGCCGGGGCACTTTTTTCCCTCTTTAGGAGGTTTTTTTCCCTCGGCTTGTATATACGCCTATTGCCCTAATGGGCTACTTATCTTTGTACATTCTCTAGTAATACATTCAGTCTTGTGTGTTGTGCTCCAAGCTTCTTCTTCTTCCTTGTGCTGTTTGCGTGCTTCCGTAGACGTCTATCTCCAACAATTGGTATCAGAGCAGGTCGTCGCTTCTTCTAGGGCGCCGTCGACACTCCTCCGTTTGCAGTCTCAGATTCGCACGAAATTTGGTGAGCATACTCAGGGTGTTTTCGAGATCAAAACAGCTTTGCTGTGTCGTGCCGAAATCGCGATCTGAGCTCGTTTCGGCCTCCGAACGCACTATCGCAGTGCTTGTGCAGGCTATTTCGTCCTTTTGTGCCAAAGGTATATACCAGTTTCTGTTCGCCAGTTTAAGCGTCTCGAAGTCTACTACAAGTCTAGCAGAACTCGTCTCGACAGTTCTGTTCAACTTTTTGAGATACAGTCAATTTTCTGCATCAAGGTATTTTAGTCACTAGCCATGGCTGAAAGCAGTGATGTATTTCGTATGTTGGCTGTTGAGGATAAGTTGGATGGTACCAACTACCCATTATGGGCTTATATGATGCGACATGTACTGGTTGCAAAAGGATTGTGGAACATTGTGCAGGGTGTTGAAAGACGTCCTGTTACACCTGTAACGACAGGTACTGCAAATACAGGTGTTGGAGCTGATGAAGATGGTGTCTGTTAGAGGGCCGCCGAACCAGGATAGATGAACCCGGATAGGTGCCGTAAAAAGTGGATTTGCGAAAACATTGTAGCAGATTTCTATTTAAAGCGCATAAAGGAAAGCGGTAAAGATCGGTAGTTTTTTCGGAAGGAGTTTCTGTTCTGTTGAGTACTATAGCGAGTAGGGTTAATCACATCGCGAACTGAAGTATTTGGAAATTGCAAGTATCGCATTTATTCTGTTGTCTGTTATAGTGAATCAATCTGGGAGATTGCGAGCATCATATTTTAAGACTATGTATGAGATATTGATGAGTACATTGAGTTCTGTTCCATTCTATTCGTATTTAACTATTCTGTGATTCTCTTGGTTGAACCGATTTCCATTCGGTAGTCTTGTATTGTGAGTCTATTTGATGATCAGTTATATACGATTCTGGATCTTTTCTGTCGTGAGATTGTGTGTTTGTCATCCTGCGTGAGACTGTGTAAGGTCAAAGTTAAACATCTACGTTTAATATCTTTTCGGTTAAGTGACCAGATTTGAGACAATAGTCTGCGTTCACTGATAATTCGATAAGATCTGTATGTGGACAGAAGTATTGGAAAGTTTATCAATTGCGGTAGGAATTTGTGACTTGAGTCAGTATACGAAAAGTTTGGCGTAATCTCGATTATAGTTGTCTGTGTTCAATGTACTTACCTGGCACATGGAATCATCACATTGAGAAGTATTCAATTACTGAAAAGTGCGTATTCTAGTAGTTATAAGTCACAGCAGGACCACTGCTTCATTTCCATAGCAGATTCAGTCTGAAAGTCCTAACACTCACCGTGCCGAAGAGTGGTCAGTATTCAGACTCACCCACTGTGCTAAGACGTGAGGGAGTATTTATAACTGTGTGAAGAATTGGGAAAATAGTACAGGGCCTCTGTCTAACAGACCCCTACCACTCCCAAGAACCCGAGGACCCGATAATACTCTTCCGAAAGTTGGATAGAAGTATTATCGTTTAACATTGGCGATCCTGCTGGGGATGTGGCATTGAGATTGCCTGGTATTTTGTTCAAACTAAATTTTGTTGGAAGGACAGTAGCAACAGAATCAGATTGTTGCAAGACTGTTTTGTTCGTAATACTATATGATTAGTACGGAAATGCTACATGCCGATTACTCGATCAGGTGAAAAGTATCCCAAGAATCATCAGTTAGGGGTATTAAGAACAACTTTGGGAGGTACTAGTGCAATTACACCTGACCCAGTTGTCGAAAAAGTGACGAATGATAACACTGATTCCGGTGAAATTACGGTAGAACGTAGTACATCTCTAGAATTGCCTGGTATTACTACGGTGTAGACTGTCGAAAATACAGCAATTTTGGAACCTACCAAGACGCAGTTGGAATCTAGTCTAAAAGTTTTCGGAATAGATTCAGATACGATTAGAAACACTTTAGGGAAGGAAATTAATACAGGCGAATCTACGCTGTATCCAGTCACAATTTCGAATCCTTCCGGTGGAATTTCGGTAAGAAAAACACAGTTTTTCGGTGACGATTCAGCAGTTTCGGCTGAATCTTCAGCTCAACTACAACGTTTGGAAGCAAGTCCTCCTACTTTGGATATCAAGGAGGAAGGAAGACTATTTGAAACAGAAATTCGCAATATAGTAAGTAAGCTAATTACACCGGAAAGTGTGCCATTTGGTGAAACAAATTCCGGTAGTTCAGAAACTCAAAACAGAAATACAGAAGGAGTGTATAATACATTTACGATGAATGAACAACCGCAACGACAGTTAGGTCAACCCAGATTGGCTCCAACGGGAGTAACATACACAAAGTTTAGTGGATTTCCAGGAGATGATCCAGATGCTCACGTGCGTACCTTTGAAATCAGTTACGCTGTCCTCAATCATCCACCGGATCCGGCATACAAAGCATTTGTTTTTCAATCTACACTTGTGAATGAAGCAGCAAGATGGCTTACTGAATATGATATTAATCATTTCGGTACTTATGAAGCAGTACGAGACGCTTTTCTGCAGCGATTCAGGCTGAAAAAGAATCTTGCAGAGATCTTTGAATATTTACAGAACAACAGACAGAAACCAAATCAAACTATACAAGAGTATGCTACCCTTTTCAGAACTCATTTAAGACAGTTACCCCAGGCTCATGCTAATTTACTAGATGATGTTATTACACAGTGGTTTATCAATGGCTTACTTCCTCAACTTAGGCAAATCATGATTATAAGATGTGTAGGAGCCATGACCCTCGATGCAGTGATCGCAATGACCCTTCAGCTGGAAAACAAAGTTGGTGGCTTTTCAGAGGATTTGGAATGGATTAAAACAAACAAACATGTGGCTGAAGATATAACTAAGCAAGTATATTGCACCACCTGCAAGAATTCAGGACATACTAGTGCCTAGTGTGCGTTAAATCAGACCTATTGCGCCATCTGTAACATTGTGGGACATACCACTGAGAATTGTGCATACAATGCTAGAAGACAAGGAACAACAACAGTTAATGCAATTATTCAGGAACAAGGGCAGTCATCCAATCAATATGTACCCCCACATTTGAGACACAATCAACAACAAGGGTTTCGACATTATCGAGGACAGAGGAACAACAACTACAATACACCGCGCTGGCAGAATGGACCACCACCGGAAAATCATAATTTACCACCACCTCGATGTCATTTCTATGGACAATTGGGCCATATTAGAAGATTCTGTAGAGATGCAGCGGAATATGATCAAAGGAAAAAGGAACGTCAAAACCCAATGGCCAATGTGGTAACAATCACACCTGTAGAGACGCAGACAGCAGCAGTTCAAACTCGTTCCAGTAAACAATTGCAACCAGCAGCAGAATTATTTGAACCAGGGATACGTGAACAACACAGAATGTATCATAAAGCGAGCCAGTGGACTACCGTAGAACCACCTATTTTTCCAGAACCTACTCCAGTAATCCAGTCCCCGGATACGACACAAGCTCGTGCTAACAATACAGAAGCAGGTACATCATCTGCAGTAGAATTACCATCTTCAGACCAAGCTTCATCTTCAACAGTTAAGGAAGATGCAAATCAATTGCAACCAGCTTGGGATATATTGTCAAAAGCATCCATCACACTGCCTTTCGGGCAATTACTGGCATTAGTACCAGGAATACGCCAACAAGTTCAACAACAGTCTACTACAAAATCTGCTTGCATTCCGGCTACCGCAACAGTACAACCAGAGCCAGACTCTACGGTAGATCACTCAGTTCCTCTGATTACGGTATGGTTTCATAAACATCAAATCCCACAAGTTTTAATTGATGGGGGGTCTGGCGTGAATATTGCCACTGCGTCACTTTGTAAGAAGTTAGGATGGACTAAGATAGAACCAGTTCAATTCTTTGTTAGGATGGCTGATCAATCTAGAGTTCATCCAGTAGGACTGGTCCGAGATATACCCATAACTGTCCAAGACACAACATTCAAGATGACTTTTGTTGTTCTTGAATTGCCGGAATCCACCCTAGACTACAATCTACTTTTCGGTCGTCCTTGGTTGAAACAAGCCAAGGTAATTCAAGACTGGTCAGCCCAGGAACTTACGTTCAAAGATAAAAATCGCAAATGTATTGTAAAGTTAGATGCGATACAACCCTGTGAGTTACATGCTCGACCATATTTTGCCGAACCAGTCCATATGTTAGATGGGTTGTCTGACGACGAAGAAGAAGAATTTCTGAAGAATAATGTTGATTTGATGACATTAGGAACTATTGATCTACAGTCTGTGGTAGATACCTGGAATGCTTCAGTATGTACAGTAATACCCATTGCCGAAGAAATTAAGGAGGAAGATACCATTTCGATTCACGGTAATGAACTACAGCAACTTCTCGAACCATCAGCTAATACAGAGAAATATCAACAATTTTTATGTTCCAGAAGACCAGTTAATTACTTATAATCTTGGAGATGAAGATCACCCTCGTCCTGTAAAGATAAAGCAAAACTTACCTGAAGCCTTTCAAGCAGATTTGATTAAGTTACTCCAAGAATTTACTGACGTCTTTGCATGGGATTACAAAGACATGAAGGGCTTGGATCCTCGTATTTATCAACACAGAGTTATGCTAAAACCAGAAGCGAAACCGATAAGGCAAACCAGCTACCGGATGAATCCACATTATGCATCATAGGTAAAGGCTGAACTTGATAGGTTATTAAAAGTTGGATTCATAGTACCAATAGAACATGCGGAATGGATTTCACCGATTGTAATTGTACCAAAGAAAAACAAGCAATTGAGAATTTGCGTAGACTATCGGAAATTAAATGCTGCAACAGTACCGGATCCTTTTCCGATTCCTTTTTTGGATACTATGCTTGACAAAATAGCAGGTCATGAGATGTATTCATTTCTAGATGGATACAGTGGATATAATCAAGTAAGAATGGCTGAAGAAGATATACCAAAAACTGCATTTATTACAAATTGGGGTGTCTTTGCTTGTACAGTAATGTGGTTTGGATTGAGGAATGCGCCAAGCACATTTCAAAGATGTATGTAGGAGATATTTTCTCTTTATCTCACCTCATTTATGCAAGTATACCTTGACGATTTTTCAATTTTCGGTAAGATGATCGCACATCTAGTACATTTACGATGTTGCTTTCAGAGATGTAGAGAATATAGATTGTGTTTAAACCCAAACAAATCTGTGTTTGCGGTTTCATGTGGTAAGTTACTTGGTCACATCATATCGGCACAGGGTATTCAAGTCGATCCTGATAAAATTTCAGCAGTATTAGAAGCTTCGGTGCCTAATACACCTAAGGAAGTAATGCGATTTATGGGTCAAGTGAGATGGCATGGAAGGCATTTACGGTGGCTTGCTCATGTGGCAATACCACTGAACAAATTAATTTCCAAGACGCCACGGCAATTCGAATGGACTCAGGAATGTCAGATAGCATTTGATCGACTGAAACAGTTATTAACACAGGTTCCCATTTTACAGCCACCAGATTGGGATCACCCATTTCACGTATTTGTTGATGCATCTGATATAGCAATAGGAAGTGTACTGATGCAACAAACAGATAAATGGTTTAGACCAGTATACTATGCTAGCAGAAGATTAGCACCTGCAGAGAAGAACTACTCGGTAACTGAGAGGGAATGCTTAGGACTAGTGTATTCGGTAAAAAAATTCAGACATTATTTGCTGGGCCGAAAATTTACATTTCATGTCGATCATGCTGCACTTGTTTACTTGGTTCGACAGCAACATATAGGTGGCCGCCTAGCACGATGGGTTCTACTATTGCAGGAATTCGACTATGATGTCATCATCGGCCAGGTAGTTCACATGCCTTAGCAGACTTTTTGTCACGCTTAGATTCAGGTGAACCTCCGGTTGGTATAAATGATACAACGCCAGCCATCTATACTTCAGAACCAACTACTGAGGAATTGTCAAACCAACCAGTACCAACTACGTATTATGATCAGTTATTGACCTTCCTTTCAGATGGATGTCTACCTTCTGAAGTCCCTACAACTACACGCCGAAAAATTGCAGTTTTTAGTCGAAGATTCCGGTTAGTTGCTAGAGAACTTTATTATGCAGATCATACAGGAACCTTACTCCGGTGTGTTCCTACACACGAAGTGAATTCAGTCATCAATTTAGCTCACTCAAGTCCAACAGGAGGACATTTTGCAGCAGATCTTACTCACCGAAAAATTATGCAAAGTGGACTTTGGTGGCCAACTACGTACAGAGATGTATTGGAATTTATCAAAACTTGTGATAACTGTCAAAGAACTGGACAACCACTACAACGCCATTACTTTCCACTTCATCCAGTACTTCCTTTAGAACCATTTCAGAAATGGGGTCTTGATTTCATTGGTCCAATCACACCTCCCGCGGTATTCAGTAATAACAGGTATATATTGACTTGCACAGATTACGCAACCAGGTGGGCAGAAGCATGGCCTTTACGTTCGGCTACAGCAGTTGAAGTAGCAAAATGTCTATTATCAGATGTCTTTCCAAGATTTGGATTGCCACTAGAGCTTGTTTCAGATCAGGGCACCCATTTTATGAACAATTTGATGAAAGCATTAACACAGTCATTCCAGATCAGTCATAAATTCAGCTCACCATATTATCCTCGTGCAAATGGATTGGCAGAAAGTACCAACAAATCTTTGCTGAATATGCTTCAGAAATTGACTAGAGAAACACCGGAAAGATGGGATCAGTTGCTACCTGCAGTCTTATGGGCCTATCGCACTACATATAAGGTAACCATCGGCTTGACACCATTCAAGTTAGCCTATGGACTAGAAGCAATAGCTCCGATGGAAATTGTAATACCAAGTTTAATAGTAGCAATTTCTCAGAAGCTTCTACCCGAAGAGTCATTGGTATTTCGGTTAGAAACACTTAGAGAATTAGATGAGCACAGATGGCTCAGTTTCTTAACTATGAAAGAAATCCAACTAAGACAGGCCAGGACACATGACCGCAATTTAAAGACCTCAGTATTTTCGGTGGGACAGCTTGTTCTTTTCTACAATGCGAAGTCCAATAGATCAGCAGGAAAATTCAAGTTGCGTTGGTTCGGTCCATTCAAGATTTCAGAACAAGTTGGTCCGGCAACTTTTCGGTTGACTACGATGACCGGAAATCCACTTCCAAAGGTAATCAATGGGTCGAAGCTGCGGCCGTATTATCTCAGTACTAGTACGCATTAAATTATTCGACGTCGAACCGCGTTTTGTATAAATTTTTGTGTTTTTCTTTTCTTCCTTTTTAGTAGTGTTTTGTACGAATCTTTATGTTACTAGCCGCCTCTCCCTACCGGTCACTCAAGCACACACGCCAGCATGCAAACAGTACCTTTCACGCACCGAATAATGATACCCATTCCCCTTCCCTTTCTCACCGTGTTCTCCTTATTTAACCCCCTCGGTTGCGCCTAAACACTATTGTGTTCTCGAGACTATACGTATTTTCTTGTCTTCTGTGTTATCTGTAAGAGTGCTTGTAAACACCATGGAAGCGCTAGCCAACTACACTGCTTTCCGTGATGGTATCCCGACAGACGTCGGCGAATACCTGCGTTGTAGAGGATTATCCAACTTTGCTGAGTTGCCTTGGCACTCAGTGGAAGCCCATCCCTTCTCCGCAATTATCATCCACGCCATCGCCCAATTCCCCGTCACCGAACGACAGTGGGTCTTCCCTTCTCCCCCATATAGGACCGTCATCACCTTCCAAGCCTTCTCTGCAATCTACCGCCTCACCCCACAAGGACGCGAAAATGGCCCTAGCATCCCTATCGCTCGCATGAACGCACTCTTTCCCCGCTCCTCATCCAACGAATATGCCATTCTCTGCCGCCCAGAACCCGAACGATCCGCCCTACAGTTTCTTGTAGCCATCCTCAACCTGCAAAAACGAACCTACGGTATCTCTCGCCCCTTCTACTCCGCTCTAGAATTAGCCACCCGTGAACCTGTAAACTTTGCCTCTTATTTCTTCCAACGAATCCATAAAGAATCCGTCGCTATAGTGAAACAACTCCAGAAAGGCAGCTCTCCACGCTCTCGCCTTCCCCACATCATCTCCTTTCTCTTCCAAACCATTCTAGCTGCACAACCCCCACCCACAGGCCCAACACTTAGGCACGAAGAATCAGCACAACCACTCGAGGAAACTGAAGAAGACGACGAAGAGATCAATCAACTCTTCCGTACAAAGCGAATCAGAATCAGCTCTTCAGAAAGTGAAGTCCAAGGATCCGCCGGAAAGAAACACGACGCCGAAGAAGATCAGCAAGAAGAAACTTACCACGACACCGCCACTTCAATACATAACGACACTTCAACAGAGCAACAAGACCAACAAAAACAAGCAGATACAGAGATACTGTCTACCGAAAAGGAGTCTGAGCATCAACAGGACGAACCGGAAACTGCCACAAAAGCATTGGATGAACTTATTGAGGCCATCAATCATACAGAAGCCGAACAACAGAATGTTACAAAGGTAACCACTATTGACTCTGCTCTACCCATCCCACCTGTCAACTCTGACCTCCCACCGGAACCATCCCGCAGACTCGATTCTGAACCTACACCTTCCGCCTCTTCCTCCCCTAACTACTCTCCGCCAAACTCCCAAAACCTACTCACCGATACCTCCTCTCAGCCTCGTCAACCACCACCACCCACCGTATTTTCAGAACTAGCATCCATGGGTCAGTTTCTCATGCAGTTATCACACCAACTGCCCATACAATTTAAGGAAGCCACGGACAACTTGAAGGCCGAATATCAAAACAAGGTCGACATACTGGAAGCAGACATCACCCCTCTCCAGGAAGAAATCGAAGCCGCAAAGATTGAGAACCATCAGCTCCAGACGCAGTTAGCAGAGCTACAAGCCAAATTTTCGGCAGAACAGACCTTAGTAGAACAACGAGATGCAGCCCTTGAACAACTTACAGCCAAAGATCGACTCCTACACGCTGCGCATGAAGAAATCCGCGCCCTGAAGGTTACCCTCCACGAAAATGAAGATATCAACACCTCCCTCGAAGAACTAGTCGCAGAGACAAAGATTCAATTGCAGGAAGCAATCCAGAAGAATCATGAGCAGCAGAAAGAAACCGAACAAATCCAAGAACAGTTACGGAAAGCCGAAGAATGCGCAAATGAAGTAAACAGTATCCTAAAACGCCAGCTGCTACGCGAAGGACAATACCTCAAAGATATCGACAGGACGCGCAGAGAACGAGATTCACTGAAGAAAACTCTGGATTTCCAAACCCAGCAGTTTGAGCGCCAAGACAACCAAATACGCAACCAAAAGGAGTATATTGCAGAGCTAAAGACCAAACTAGACGAAATGAAGACTTCCAAGGACGCCGCACTAGCCAATGATTTTTATCTACAGGAAGCTTTTGTGCAGACCCAGGCCGAGAATGTACTCACCGAAGCCATCGCACTTAGCTCTGCTAGAATAGATGCCCAGCTTCTAGAGCCTGATACGCTAAAACAGCTATTAGAAACTCTTAAGAAAAAGATAGCTCGAACATTTAGATCGGCTAGAAGTATGTACCTCGAAGGTCTCATCGACGAATGAGTATATTCGCTCATCCAAATTCATAATGTATGAATATGATAATCAAATTTTGGATTTCTCACATTTTCGCACATGACAAGTCTGGTTCAGTCTAGCACCAACCGACAATGTAACATACGGCATAATGATTTTTATTCGGATACAAATATTATCAAGGGAGGGAAGAGTCATGTCATACTGACATACAATCAATAGAGCAAATGGCCGTTCAAGCATCGGTGTCTATAAAATGCGGTTACAGAGTATAGCTTTCTAAATTAGCATTCTTCCAGATTCAGCACCGAAACGAGTTGTTATTAGCAACGATGACTAAGTCCAACTCAGTAATGACACAGATGCAAAAAGAATTGGATGACAAAGATGCATTAATACAGGTGTTACAACAAAACAACCAGCATATCACGACCGAATTAATCACCGCAAAAAAGTATGTCCAAGACCTTAATCAGTGGCAGCAAGCTATCCAAACACAAATTCAAACCGAAATGTCCAGTTTTTCTACCCTAAATGCTCACCTGCAAGCCGAAAATGAACTTTTGCAGTCAAGAATACAAGTATTGCAGGAGTTCGAAAAGCAGATATTAAAAGATGAGGGTGTAGAACTAAATGCCACATTGATGACAAATGTGGACATAGATTTATTAAAACAACAATTGGATAGCCATGTTCAAAATCGCTGGACACTTTTTCGCAGGAGATGGCTGGCTATACTTGTTCCGCCACTAGAACAAGTGCGATCAGAAAGGATTGGGGAGTCAAACCCTGGTATGGGCCGACAGACACTGTAAAAGGATATTTCAGCCAGGTGGTGATAGGATACTGTATGGGTACATGGCTTCTGCAGAAGACATGGATATTTTCAACAAGCATAGCACAGGCATATCCAAGTTAGTATAAACACGCACAAACTTTCAAGAAGAAGAGGATTCAACAGCACAGAGGGTACTTTGATTCCATAGACGAAGCGCTTAAAGCACATGACAAGGCCAATTCACAAGGTCAAGTTGTCTGTGCTAACTCACGAACAGCTTCAACTTGTGCGGCCTTGGATGGGGATCATCGTCAACATCAATAACAGTGTAATTGTTGATGGCAAGAGGGTGGGTCCAGGTAACAAGGAGATCAAGAGTAGATTCTCACACTTCAATCTGAAAGATGTCCAGACGAAGTGGAACTATCAAGGACACCTTGGCGTTGCAATACTGGAGTTTCAGAAGGATATGATCGGCTATGGTGATGCACAGGATTTTGAAAGCGTGATCTCGAAGCAGCTAACAATCATATCATTGTCTGGCCTCCTATTGTATGTATAAATAGACATGTTTTTCAGGATGGCTTAGATGTTCAAAAAGCTATTTAAGTCAAAAAGGAAGATCTGCAACTGAAGAATACGAGTATGTAAAGCATGAGTTTTTGAGGCAACAGCATATAAGAAAGCGGGACTTCATGAAGAGGCAACTAGACCAGCTATACGAGTTTGAGGAAGTTCTGGAGAAAGAGACGACCTATCACGTACGGTGACACATTCGGGATTGAAGGATATTTGCTGAATCACCACCAGGATATTGGCATGTTGAACATTTAGCCAGAGCCTTTGTGGATGCATATAAAGGAAGGGAACATTGGAATAGCCCAGGCAAAAGGATATTACCAACAGTACTGCACTTGCGGGTTCGAGTCCACCGTGCATGCCAGTGTTAGAGGGCTGCCGAACCAGGATAGATGAACCCGGATAGGTGCCGTAAAAAGTGGATTTGCGAAAACATTGTAGCAGATTTCTATTTAAAGCGCATAAAGGAAAGCGGTAAAGATCGGTAGTTTTTTCGGAAGGAGTTTCTGTTCTGTTGAGTACTGTAGCGAGTAGGGTTAATCACATCGCGAACTGAAGTATTTGGAAATTGCAAGTATCGCATTTATTCTGTTGTCTGTTATAGTGAATCAATTTGGGAGATTGCGAGCATCATATTTTAAGACTATGTATGAGATATTGATGAGTACATTGAGTTCTGTTCCATTCTATTCGTATTTAACTATTCTGCGATTCTCTTGGTTGAACCGATTTCCATTCGGTAGTCTTGTATTGTGAGTCTATTTGATGATCAGTTATATACGATTCTGGATCTTTTCTATCGTGAGATTGTGTGTTTGTCATCCTGCGTGAGACTGTGTAAGGTCAAAGTTAAACATCTACGTTTAATATCTTTTCGGTTAAGTGACCAGATTCGAGACAATAGTCTGCGTTCACTGATAATTCGATAAGATCTGTATGTGGACAGAAGTATTGGAAAGTTTATCAATTGCGGTAGGAATTTGTGACTTGAGTCAGTATACGAAAAGTTTGGCGTAATCTCGATTATAGTTGTCTGTGTTCGATGTACTTACCTGGCACATGGAATCATCACATAGAGAAGTATTCAATTACTGAAAAGTGCGTATTCTAGTAGTTATAAGTCACAGCAGGACCACTGCTTCATTTCCATAGCAGATTCAGTCTGAAAGTCCTAACACTCACCGTGCCGAAGAGTGGTCAGTATTCAGACTCACCCACTGTGCTAAGACGTGAGGGAGTATTTATAATTGTGTGAAGAATTGGGAAAATAGTACAGGGCCTCTGTCTAACAGACCCCTACCACTCCCAAGAACCCGAGGACCCGATAATACTCTTCCGAAAGTTGGATAGAAGTATTATCGTTTAACATGTCGAAGATGATATTCCGCAGATTCCTGTTCGTGCTACTGTTTCTGTTGCACCTACTGCAGAGCAGATTCGTTGGGATGGCAGAGATGCCCAGGCACATGCATTGATAGCCTTGTCTGTCAAACGTGCCATTATTCCTCACATTCGCTCTTGCAAAACAGCAAAGGATGCTTGGGATACACTTACCACTTTGTACCAGGCTAGGAATGAGGCTCGTGTTGCTTACCTCCGAAAACAGTTGGAGAGTGAGCACATGAATGAAGGTGATTCTATGGACAATTTTCTTACAAAGATCAAAGACCTGAAGGAACAATTGATTTCTGCTGATGAGGTTATACCAGATAGCTCACTTGTGCAGACCGTTCTGAATGGTCTTCCTGATTCATATCAGAGTTTTGCCTCTACTCTTCGGTTGATGATGAAAGGCAATCCGAATGCCTTGTCATTTGAGGAATTAGTCTCTGTTATGTTGCAGGAAGATCAGTCCAGGCAGAACAGGTCCATTATGCGTGTTGCAGATCAAGCTTTCCTGGCTAGTCAGAAGGGCAAAGGAAAATGGAGCTCTTCTACTAGTAAGCAGAAATCTGCAAATGCTGCACAATCGAAGAACCAGGATAAAGATGAAAAGAAATCAGAAAAGCAGAAATTGTTCTGCAAGTACTGTAAAGGAAATGATCATATTATAAAGAACTGTCCAAAACTGGCTGCTAAAGAGGCAAAGAAGAAAGAGGCTGGAATGGTTGTTGCAGAGGCCTCTACACCAAAAACAGAGTCTGCAAATCTTGTGCAGGAAGAAGAATGGGCGTTTACTACTGTCTGCAGTTTTGACCCATCTTCACATGATCAGTGCATGTCTGCAGTAGACTCAAATGTTTGGTACTTTGACAGTGGGGCGACCAAACATATTACCTCGCAACATAGTTTCTTCTCTTCACTCGAGCCTGCCCCTACAGGGAATACTGTCACATGCGCCAATAACTCCTCTTATCCTGTTATGGGAGTTGGTAAGATCATTCTGACTACTGCTGATGGTAGTTCTTTCACTTTGTCAGATGCTTTATTTGTGCCAGGGATAAAAAAGAACCTGTTATCAGTTTCTGCATTAGCCAAGATTGGCTTGGTTGTGAAATTCGTTGATGACAGGTGTACAGTTCATGATCTCTCAAATGGCGATGTGATTATTGCTTCTGGCATTTTATGTCGTGGGCTATATAAGCTCATAGACTATGAAAGATCTGTGAATGATTCGGCATGTGCAGTTCATGATTCTCAGGCTATGTCAGATGCAAAGCTTTGGCATGCATGCTTTGGTCATCTGAATTTTGCTAGTTTGTTACGCCTGCAGAAATCTGAAATGGTGTCCTCTTTGCCCAAACTTGAGGCACCTGGAAAACATGTTTGTGAAGGCTGTATTTTGGCCAAAATGCAACGTTCTTCCTTTCCAAAAGATGGTTCAGTTCGGGCTACGCAGAAATTGCAGCTTGTACATAGTGATGTCTGTGGTCTTATGCAGACACCCTCTTTTGGAAATTACCTTTACTTCGTGACTTTCATTGATGATTTTTCCAGGCATGCATGGGTATATCCACTCAAAGCAAAGTCCGAAGTGTTCATGTGCTTCAAACAGTTTTTGGTTTTAGCTGAAAATCTGTCAGCATGTAAAATGGGAACCCTCCGTTCTGATTGAGGGGGGGAATATATGTCTTCAGATTTTAATGCATTTCTGGCTGAACGTGGGATAAAACACCAGTGTACAGTGCCGTATACACCTCAACAGAATGGAGTTGCTGAACGAAAGAACAGGTCACTCATGGAGATGGCGAGGTGCATGGTCAAAAGTCAGGCTTTACCACATAGTTTCTAGCTTGAGGCTGTCATGTGTGCAGCATATGTACTGAACAGGTGTCCCACTAAAGCGTTGCAGTCTATCACTCCATATGAGGCTTGGCATGACCGCAAGCCATCTGTTGCTCATCTGCGCGTTTTTGGTTGTTTGGCATATGCATTAGTGCCTGAACAACATCGCAGAAAATTGGATGATAAGGCAGTAAAATGTATTTTTGTTGGGTACAGTTCTGAAAGTAAAGGCTATCGTCTGTATCATCCAGAGACTAAACGCATTCTGGTTAGCCGTGATGTTGTCTTTGTGGAAGATGCTATTCAGCCATTGCTTTCATGTACTAAGGAGACATCTGTTAGCTCCAAAGACATGTATGATACTTTGATGCCTCTTTTTAGAGGTGGACAGGCTAGTGCTGGTCCTAATGAGGCAACTTCTCAGCCTTTGCAGGTTTCATATGATGATGCAGATCCTTCCATTTCTGATGCAGATTTACATGATGCACTTGTTGATGAGAGAGCTGATATTGAGCAGGCAAAAACTATGCCAAAATGGCTGTTGCAGACTTTGCGTGACAGCAAATTAGATGCACCTTTGTCATATCGTACTCGTTCAGGCTCTCATAGTGCCTCCTTTGCATCAGATTGCTATGCTATGGCTGCATCTAGTCTATGTGATGAGAATGAGCCTATTTCTTTTGATGAAGCACAAAATTCAGAAAATTGGATGGCTGCTATGCAATCTGAATATGATGCTATAATGAAGAATGGTACATGGTCTTTATGTGACTTGCCCCCTGGCAAGAAGGCCATTGGCACTAAGTGGTATACAAGCTGAAGCGTAAACCTGATGGTACAGTTGACAGGTATAAGGCTAGGCTTGTTGCAAAGGGTTATGCACAGGAAAGAGGCATTGATTTTGATGAGACCTTTGCACCTACATGCCGTATGACTACTGTTCGCAGCATTTGTGCACTTGCAGCCCATCATGGTTGGAATGTACATCAGTTGGACATTAAAACAACATTTCTGAATGGTGACTTGCATGAAGAAGTGTATGTTTTTCAGCCCCGTGGCTTTGTGCAGAAAGGGCATGAAAACCAGGTTTGCAGGTTAAAGAAGGCATTATATGGTTTAAAGCAAGCACCATGTGCTTGGTATGAGAAGATACATGCCTATCTGATTGCACATGGTTTTGAGAATAGTCCAACTGAAAGCACCTTATATGTTAAGCGTGCTAATGATGTGCTTCTGATCATTGTTGTCTATGTTGATGATATGCTGCTCACTGGTCCTATTGAGACACATATTGCTGATTTTAAGGCTGATTTGCATGCCTCATTTGAGATGTCTGATTTGGGGCATTTGCATCACTATTTGGGCATTCAGTTTATGCACGTTGATGGTGGAATGGCTTTGTGTCAAACGAAATATATTGACACATTATTGCAACGTTTTGGCCTTGAAGACTGTAAGCCTATTGCCACTCCTATGGAGACAGGTTTACGATTGAGTCTTCATGATGTTGGAGATGCATTTGATGCTGTTCTCTACCAGCAGGCTGTTGGATGCTTGATTTACTTATGCATTACTCAGCCAGATATTCAGTTTGTTGTCTCACAGATGAGCAGGTTTATGCATTGCCCAGGAGTCACGCATTGGAAAGCGGTTAAGCGCATCTTTCGCTACTTGAGTGGTACTCGGCTACTTGGGTTGCTTTATCCCAAGGGGGGATCACTACCGCCAGATTTGCATGCTTTTTCTGACTCAGATTGGGCTGGTTGCTATGACACTCGTGTGTCCACGAGTGGTTTTTGCTTCATGCTTGGTAGCTCATGTATATCTTGGTTGAGCAAGAAGCAGCCTACTGTGGCCACTTCCAGTTGTGAGGCTGAGTATAGGGCAGCTTTCACAGCGACTGTTGAGTGTGTGTGGCTCAGACGCCTTATGGCTGATTTGGGTGTTGGCCAGTCTTCTGCCACCACCATCTTCACTGACAGTCAGAGCGCATTGGCAGTTGCGAGGAACCCTGTGTTCCATGCTCGCACTAAGCACATTGAGGTGCATTATCACTATGTCAGGGAGAGGTTCTCTGCTGGGGAGATCAGCTTGGCATATGTGCCCACGCAGGAGAACATTGCAGACCTTTTCACGAAGGCTCTGCCTAGGGAGAAGTTTGAAGCTTTCCGCAAAGCTTTGGGCTTACTTCCTTTTGTGGAGTGATTTCCACATAGCTTAGCACTTCCTTATACATGAGTGCCAGCTCCTTGTTCACCGCATCACTCCCAGGGGGGATTTGTTGATATATTTAGGTAGTGATGTGTGTGAACACTCTAGGACCGCCGGGGCACTTTTTTCCCTCTTTAGGAGGTTTTTTTCCCCCGGCTTGTATATACGCCTATTGCCCTAATGGGCTACTTATCTTTGTACATTCTCTAGTAATACATTTAGTCTTGTGTGTTGTGCTCCAAGCTTCTTCTTCTTCCTTGTGTTGTTCGCGTGCTTCCGTAGACGTCTATCTCCAACACATTTTAAATCCAAAAATTTGATGGCACAAACTTTGCTCTATGAAGAATTAGATTAAAGATGTGTTGCTTCAAACGAGGCAATGGAAGCCAATAAATGGGATTTCAAAGAAGCTTGCTGACATGGATGAAGATGATTGGGATGAGTTAGATGAAATCACCAGGTCTACCATTCCATTCACTTGCACCTGGCAGATAATGTTTACTTTACAGTATTAGACTATGAAAGTGCAGAGGAGCTTTGGAAGAAGTTATGCAATACATATAAAAAAAGAGATGGCATCAAATAAAAGTGTATCTGATGAGAAAATTATATGACATCCACATGAAGGGCATTGATAGTGTTGTTGCTCATCTAAATGAGTTTGATGCTATATTCTCCCAGTTACAGGCTCACAAAATGGATATGGATAATGAAATGAAAGCAGTATTGTTGCTATGCACCTTACCATCATTATGGGATACATTTTGCACAGCTATTAGCAATAGTGCACCTAGTGGTAAACTCATCTATGATGACATATGTGGAGCACTCTTGAGTGAGGAGATTCATATAAAATCTATGGTTGGCACTCAGAGTGGAGATGCATATAATGTTCGTAATTCTTACCAAGGAAAGAATTAGCAATGTGGCAGGAGCAAGAACAAGGAAAAGAATGGTCAACAGAATAAGAGTAGAAGTAAATCAAGGAAGAGGGATATCGAATGCCATTATCATCATAAGAAAGGACACATGAAGAAAGACTATTATGCATTAAAGAATGCTAAAGGGAAAGGACAAAATGTTGATGGGCATGTTAAACAGTTACCTACACCATCTATTTCGACTATGAACATTGAAGAAATTAATGTTATTTCTAATGATGCTAATGTGTTTACACTTGATAGTACTGTGCCAACTGAGGCTCTTATGGCTGATTCTCTTTCCCACACATGGTTGCTAGATTCTGGTGCTTCTTTCCATGTGACATCACACAGAGAATGGTTCTCTAATTATGTAGCAAAGTCCCTTGGTACCATGAGACTTGGTGACCCTTACTAGTGTGAAATTGTGGGGATTAGAGATGTGGTTGTATAGTTCATTGATGGTTCAAAATTTACTATGCATAATGTATACCATGTACCTCAGTTATCATGTAGTTTGATGTCAATTGGTCAACTTGATGACGTTGGCTACAAGGTGGTCTTCTATGCTCAGTCCTTTTGTATATCAAAGGGCAATATGGTTATTACAAAAGGAAGCAAAGTTGGCTCACTTTATCCTTTATTTGTATCACAGAACGAACACTTGTTAGCTGTTACTAAACAACCTATGGATTGTATTTGGCATGGTCATTTGGGCCATATATCTGGTAGTGGAATGGAAAATCTTTCTCATTGTGGCTACTTACCTGTGTTATCTTTCTCTGACTTTTCATTTTGTGAGCATTGTCAATATGGAAAGCAAACCAGAAATGTGCATAGAACACACGTTGACTCTTCACGAAAGAGAATTTGGACTAAATTTACATGAAATGATGTCACCTATTTTTTGAACTTCTTTGCTATCCCATTCCCTACCTAAAACATCATCAATCTCTAAAATTGAAACTCTCTTATTCAACCACATTGTTTTGGTTTTCTATAACAACATGTTTTTAAAACATGTAACAAAAACATGAAGAGGAAAAAACCATTGAAAATTTCCTTGGAGAAATTTGGCTTGTCGACATTGTCCTTTGAATGACATCTTTCATCGTTCACAAAAAACTCGAAACTACCAATTGATCAAGAGAATCCCAATCTAATGAAGAGATGAAAGGAGTAGGAAAATGTACAAGATTTCCATATGCATTCCTCCTTGATGGTATTTGATAATCTACAAAATAGACAAATAATTGAATGCTATTGAAAAATGTAATAGATTTGTTTGCATACATAAGTTTTGCATAGTCCTTTATGAAGAACTTTGAATGTTCATGTTAAACATTCAATAGGTTTCCACTCTTGAACATTGGAAGGAAAAAATTTGTAATACAAAATTAGATATTTTTTAATACAAAAACAAACGAAAATGATTAAAGAGCATTGTTAAACTTCATAATCAGTACGATGGGAAATAAAGATGATTGTTTAGCACTAGATTGTTAGCACTCTACACATGTTGAACTCTTGCAAACCACCCATGTTTACTTAATTTGAAACTGAGAATACGACCTTTCCAATGGTTTTTGTGTCATCTCTTTTAGCTTGCTTCACTTTATGGGCAACTCTACAACTAGGAAGCATAAGCACCCAATCATTTATATGCACAAAAAAAGGTTTCCATAAGGAATCCTCTCTTCTATTGTAAACCTGACATGAGGCTACATGATTGGAAGGATGACAAGAAGTAGAAGCCATTTGAACACTAAGAGAAATAATAGAAATTGCTCAAAGCAGGAAATCAAGACTCGCGAACTTCACAAGCATTTATAAACAAAAAAATTTGATGTACACATGGAAAACCGAGTCTCACAAACTTTTGATTTGATGTATCAACTGTGTGTGAAATATCATAAAATTTTGTGAACTCAAAAAATATTTTCTATCTTCAAAAATATTTTCTCTCTTGGAAATTTAAAGATTTTCATTGCATGGTGTGCAAAAATATTCTTATTTGTATGAAAACAAAAAATTATACGCTGAATACAAGAAATTCCATTGCCTTAGGGATGCTTTTAGAGCATATATACTAAAAAGAAGCCCTTCTTCGTAGGATTAAAAGAGATAGGAATGTGATATTTTTGTACACATGGAAAGAACCTATTCGTCGATTTTCTTAGTTTTTCATTAGCAAATGGCTCCTTTTCGGACATTTTTTGCCCTAATTTTGTGCTATTCATGTGCTTCCGTAGACCTCAAACCCCAACAATTGGTATTAGAGTAGGTCGCCACTTCATTTAGGGTTTCATCAACACCTCTCTGGTCAAGGTCTCGGAATCACACAAAAAATGGTGAGCATACTTAGGGTGATTAGGAGTTCAAGCAACTATGCTGTGTGGCATCAAAATTTTGATCTAAGCTTGTTTGGGCCTCCAAATGCACTATTGCAATGATTGTGCTGACAATTTCATCCTTTTGTGCCAAAAGTATACACATGCTTCAATTTTTAGTACAAGCACCTTAAAATCTTCTATAGCCATAGCCGAGCTAAATAGTGTCATGGACAAAGGAAACCATGTTGAACCTCAGACTCCATGTGACCTTATATATATATATATATATATATCTCACGATTGTTCTAGAATTTGGAGAATCTAATGCTTCCATTATGTCCGATTGACTCTCTACTTGCTTGATTCCGATATTGAGAGGTCATGTTTCAAATTGATGGTATCATCGATGATATCATCAATTTGTAATCGCCATCGATGAACTACCCTTGAAAACCTATATAAGGGATCGGCCACATAAATACTCAATCTTACCAATACCAATCTTGGAATCTCAAGGAGTCGATCACCAAGTAAGTAGTTTCGAAGTTCCAGTTGCAGTTCTTGTCTTGTTCCTTGTTCTAGTCCTAATTAGTCTAGTTCTTGAACATCTAGCCTTGTCCTCTTGTAATCTTGTAGTTCGAGATCTTGTCTAGTTATTTCTTGTATCCATATCATCTTCCTAAAGAGAGTTCTTGTAATCTAGAGATCTTGGTTCATATCTATAGTCCTAGGTTGTGGGATTTTCTCTGTCATCTCTAGTTGAGTTTTCTATACCTATCAGTCCCGAGTTGTGGAACTTCTTGTATCAGTTATATACACTTTTATTTTTCCCTACCTAGGTGATCTTGTAATCAAAAGTGTAATTTTGTAATCTTGTCTAGTCTAGTTAGAGGGCACAATCTAGTGCTCTCGTAACATTTTGGCAAGAATAGCTTCTATCCAAGACTAGGCATCATGGAGAACGCTTATGAATAGATTTTGGGATCACTTCAGAGTCTCCAACTATAAGTCGAGGATCTAAGTAAATGACAATCACAAGTAGATGTGACATTTGACGCATGTAGGTAGCACTCCTCCAAGAATTACAAGAACAAATTAGGAATCTTCAAGCAAATCAAGGAAGTATTCAACTGAATCAATGGCCTAGTTCATCCTTCATGAAGGAACCCAATATTTGCATGCTAGAAAAGTTCGATGGGGATGGCACAAAGTTCTACAAATTTCTCCAGCAAGTTAAATTGTACATTCGTGTGCAACCTAATAGATACCCTGACGAGGCATCCAAGGTCAGGTTTATTGGAACTTTGCTCTGTGGCCAAGCATTATCATGGTTCACCCTAATCTTGGAGAAGAACATGGTAGTACTTCAAGACTATGAGGGGTTTCTTTGAGAACTGACCACCACGTTTGGAGATGAAGACATGAGTCGAGTGGTAGAAACAAAGGTTTGGAAGCTACATCAAGGTAACTTCCTTGCCTCTACCTATGCATAACAATTTAGGCATTTGATATGTGATCTGACATGGCATGAAGATTCTTTGATAAGCCAGTTTAGATGGGGTTTAAGAGATGATGTGAAGATATCACCCAATCCATTCAATGTGATAACTGCTTTTTTGAAAGCAAACAAGAAAAACCAGGAGAAGGAAGACTTTGCCAATGGAAACCCTTCTAGCCCACTCCTAAAGATGAGTCTATGCATGAACCTATGCAGATAGATGTAACTAGGTTCCAACCTCTAGCACCATAAGAGAAACAGAGAAGGAGAGATAACAAGTTATGCCTCTACTGTGGAAACCTTGGTCATATTGCAGTTAATTATTCCAACAAGAGAAAAAATGTTCGAGTTGCAATCACCCTTGTAGAGCAGGGAAATGAGGAAGTCTAGTTGTAAAAGAGACCATACAACCGGACCATGATATAAGAAAGGTTCTCATAATTCTAATTACACCCATAGAAACATGTATTTCCCCTATCAAGTTAATCATGCCTAAGAAGAGCCTTTCCCTTATAGCCCTAGTAGATTCAAGAGCCTCCTCATGTTTCATCCATGAAGGATTGGTTAAGAAACATAGAATTACAATACTTCAGAAGAACAAAATAGTAGTATTTGAAGTAGTAGATGGATGACCTCTAGCATCTGGGGATATTACCATGGAAACCACACCATTAAGAGTACACCTTGGTGACCATGATTCCCACATATGTTTCAACATTGAGTCTAGTAAATTTGGTTATCATTGGAATGCCTTGGCTAAAGGAACATAATCCAGGCATTGATTGGGAAAAGAATAAAATCACCCATAGAGATATCTAAAAGAACCCGACATATGTCAGAGCCAAAGCCTTCATACATGCAATAAGGAAGGAACTGGCATATATGATCTATGCCATACCAACTCAAGATTCCAAGAAGCATGATTCAATAAAGCTACCTGACCAATACCAAGGTTTTGAAGATATTTTTGAAAAGTTGAATTTAGATATCCTCCCAGAACATAGACCTTATGATTGTGCCATAGAACTTCAAGAGGGAGCACAACCACCCTTTGGAAGAATCTATAGACTATCTCCAAATGAACTTACAAAATTACCTAAGATATTCATGAGAATCTAGCCAAGGGGTTTATCAGACACTCAAAATCTCTTGCAAGAGTCCCTATCCTATTTGTAAAGAAGAAGGATGGGACTCTCTGAATGTGCCTAGACTACCATGGGTTGAATAAATTCATAATAAAGAACAAATAACCTCTACCACTTACATCAGAGCTCTTGGAACACCTTGGAAAATCAAAGTTTTTCACAAAGATTGACCTTTGAGGAGCTTACCATCTTGTCATGATCAAAGAAGGAGATGAATCAAAGACAACATTTCGAACAAGGTATGGGCATTTTGAAAATATGTAGTTATGCCATTTGGTCTCACAAATGCTCTAGCCATCTTTTAATCTATGATGAATGATATCTTTTGAGAGTATTTAGATGATTTTTTGGTAATACATCGTATTAGAGAAATGAATTTTTATGGACCCTAAGAGGATCGAGACAATCCTTGATTGGCAACCACCTTCATGTGTTCAAAATGTATAATGTTTTCTAGGGTTTGCCAACTTTTGTATGGAATTCATCAAATATTACTCCACGATAGTGACACCTCTTATCAAGCTTATAGGAAATATGAAAATCTCATGGACCAAAGAAGTAGAAAAAGCTTTTCAAACCTTGAAATCAACATTCACCACTGCTCCAATTCTAGTTCATCCTAATTCGAGCAAGCCCTTCTTCTTAGAGACAGATGCATCAAGATTTGCCCTAGGAGACATTCTATCCCAATATGGAGATGATGGACACCTACATCTATTTGCATATCATTCAAGGAAATTTTCCCCTCTAGAGATTAATTATGAAATCCGTGATAAAGAACTTCTTGCCATAGTGGATGCATTTGATACTTGGCATCACCATCTAGAAGGAGCAGCTCATAAAGTTAGCATGTATACATATCACAAGAATTTAGAGGATTTTATGACCACCCACATCCTCAATAGAAGGAAATCTTGATGGAGTAATTTTTTATCCATGTTCGACTTTGTCATCACATACCATCCAGGATGCAAGCAATGTCAACCAAATGCCTTGTCAAGAAGATCTTACATTGCACCAAAGAAAGGTGAAGAGGCCTTTGATCAACAAGAGAGTATATTTTTTAAGCCTGAGCATCTCTAGTTACTAGCTATCTCTTCAAGCCATCATGAAGATTTGGCCTTGAATCATTTGATCCATGATGAATTGTTTTGTAATGTTAAGCAAAAAACTCAAGAAGGAAAATTTCAAGAGGTAAATGAATTTCAGGAAAAGGATGGGTTACTATTCTATAAGAACCTATTGTATGTTCCTCCAAGAAATCCCAGGGTCCAAGTACTTAAACAACATCATGACAACCTTGTAGCAAGACATTTTGGAGTGAATAAAATAATAGAACTCATATCAAGGGATTTTTGGTGGCCTCAAATGTGGAAGGAAGTCAAAGAATATATTTGAACATGTGACACTTGCAATAGATCTAACGTACCACAACATAAACCTCATGGCATCTTGCTACCTTTACCTATTTCACAAAGTCCACGAGCTTCATTGTCTATAGTATTCTATAGTGGATAGATTTACAAAGATGGCACACTTCATTCCAACTACCAAGGAAATCACAGGTGCAACCACTGCTAGACTTTTTCTCAAATACATCTTTAGACTTCATGGATTATGATATTGTCAGTGATCAAGGTCTGTAGTTCATATCCAACTTTTGGAATAGTCTTTGCAAGCTCCTTGGTGTTAAAGTTAAACTATCCACAACCAATCATCCATAGACTGATAGACAAACAAAATGGATGAATCAAGTTGTAGAACAATATCTCCATTGCACCATCAGATCTCATCAAAATGATTGGTTTGGGCTCTTACCATTTGTGGAGTTTGCCTATAACAACATTGTTCATACACCTACCAAATAGACTCCCTTCTTTGCAAATTATGGATAACATCCAGCGATGGATATATAACTCTCAAATCATGTAAAGAACCTAACTGCCAAAGATAAGGCCTAATACTTGATGGATATTCACAAAGAACTCAAGGCAGAGATCCATAGATATCAAGAACAATATAAGTATTATGAAGATCAACATCGTGAGCAAAATCTAGCCAATAACATTGGGGATGAAGTGCGATTACTCAGAAATAGGCTACAGACTTTAAGGCCTTAATCAAAGCTAGACCATCAGAGATCTGGTCCGTTCACCATCTTGGCCAAGATTAATCCAGTCACTTTCAAGCTCCAACTACTAAGTACCATGAGAATACATCCAGTTTTCCATGTGTCCATGTTGGAACCATATCTCATTTCACCATTGAGGGGGGAGGGACCTAGTCCTTCACCACCTATCAAGACTGGTGATCATGAAGAGTTTGAAGTCGAGCATGTCCTAGATTCGAGAATATCCAGAGGAAGATTGGAGTACCTTGTTCATTAGAAAGGGTATGACATCAGCGATCGTACTTGGGAACTTGGAGAAAACCTTTTGAGAGCATTGATCAAGGTTGGAGAATTTCATAAGAAAAATCCAATGAAGTTGAGACCAGAGAACATGACCACTCCTCATGGAACTCATTGCTTGAGGGGGAGGTGATGTCATGGACAAAGGAAACCATGTTGAACCTCAAATTTGATGTGACCTTGTATATATCATGATTGATTTAGAATTTGGAGAAACTAATGCTTCCATTGTGTCTAGAACATGCCAAAACCCTAAGATGGACTGTCTACTTACTTGATTCTGATATCCAAAGGCCATGTTTTAGATTAATGACATCATCAATTCATAACGACCATTGATGAACCACCCTTGAAAACCTATATAAGGAGGGGTTGACCACATACATACTCAGTCTTGCCAATGCTAGCCTTGGGAGCTCAAGGAGTCATGATCACCAAGTAAGTACTTTCAAAGCTCCAGTTCTATTTCTTGTCTTGTTCCTTGTTCTAGTCTCGATTAGTCTAGTTCTTGGACATCTAGCCTTGTCATAATCTTGTATTACAAGATCTTGTCTAGTTATTTCTTGTATCTAGATCATCTCCGTGAAGGGAGTTCTTGTAATCTAGAGATCTTGCTTCATACCTATGGTCTCAAGTTGTGGGATTTTTTGTGTCATCTCTAGTTGAGTTTTCTATACCTATGAGTCCCGGGTTTGGGACTTCTTGTATCAATTATATAATCTTGTATTATTCCCTATGTGAGTGATCTTGTAATCTAAAGTGTAATTCTGAAAATCTTATTTATTCTAGTCCTAGGGCACAGTCTAGTGCTTTGGGTTGCATTTATTCGGTCGAATAATAAAAAAATACCAAATATGTTCGTTTTATTCGTGGTTATCCAAATAAACACCGAAAGATACTTTTTCAATCCAAATGCTTTTGATCGAAAAGCATTTCGATCGAAAAGTGATTTCTAACAAAAAAAATATATTTTTATATTTGATAAAAAATCTCATTCCGCTTGTGCTTCATTGGTATTCTAGAGAGCTTTAATCCTGCAATTTTTATCATAGAGAACTTCCTTCACTATATCATTGAGGTATTGATTTCATTTTTGTTTATTGTTTTGTTCATTGCATCATGCATATTGAATGATTTGCATACGTGTCTCTTACATATGCCTGATTTTTATTTATATAATTTGTTTTGTGTCTTTTAATGATCAATTGTATACATGTTCGACTTGTGAAAGCATTTCTTACTTGTATACATTGATGAAAAACATTTAAAAATAAACACTACTGTGATTGTCTGACTCACTACATCGATTCTTACTGTCACAGTAGTATATGACACAACAATAGATCTATTGAGATTGTTTGAATCACCACCTTCATTCCTACTCCCTCAATAGTATAGGGAGTGTGTAGGGACTATTGTGATTGTTTGATTCTTTGACTCTTACTCTCACACTAATCACTTAGATTTCGATGAGAATACTTAAGTGTAGGTCACAAGGTGTATATATAGAAACTATTGTGATTGTTTGATTCTATGACTCTTACTATCACAATAGTCTCTTAGATTCCGATGAGAATACTTAGTGTAAGTCACAAGGTGTATAAAAACTATGTGATTGTCTGATTCTTTGACGTTACTATCAAAATAGTTATATATAGTTATGTGACAAAACTCATACATAGTATAGTGAATGTACATGAACTATTATAAATGTCTGATTCTTTGACTCTCACATTCTTAATAGTTACATAGATTCACTTCAAGATTATAATTACACTTTCTATTTAATTATAAATCTACCTATTTAACTATGCATATGTCTATCATTTGTGTACACATACTATTGATTTATTTATCCATACACTTACTGATAGTCTATTTTTTATTTTTGCATAGATGGCAGGTAAAATAAACAAGCAGGAGTGAAAATTTTTAGAAGAATTTGTGTGATACTACATGTATCGAATGAGAAAAGATGAAATCATTGTAGCCATGGACACATCTAGTTACAAAGATTTCATTGCGTAATTATCTAGAACAACATTTATTAATATTAAAAATAAATTTGGCAATGTGTCCGATGGAGCACATGTATTAGATGAGCAAATGTCGAAAGAGCTTACACATATCTTTGGACAAATCATCAAAGTAGCAGAGTCATTGGTAGTGGATATCACCAATATGCCCAGATTCATCGATAAAATTAAATTTATCGATTTACATTATCAGACAATGAAGAGAGGAAAGTTATTAAAATCGGACATGATTGAACACCTTGTGAGAGCAAAGGCAGATCCAAATACAAGAGATGCATATGTGAATGTGGGAGATCAAACATCAAAAAATCTTTGTTTGCTCCCATATTCCTCTATTCTTTTTGAAGATGCAGCTCTCGTGGGGGAAGGACAATATGGAATGATCCATAAAGTCAAAATATCCCATCCGAGATTCAACAATGAAGTATTTGTTGCCAAGTTATTCAAATTACATGGTGCTGACATACAAACATGAGAGAATGAAGCCACAGTGTTATCTATTACACACAGTGGATGTTGAAATGTTGGATCCAAAACGAATGTTGTTCCATGCAAATGAGTATGCATTTGCGTCCATCTCTTCTGTGCTAACAATAAAATCTTTGTTTTCTCTCGTAATGAAAATTTATTAAAGTCTTTTACTTTTTGAATAGCTTCTGACATAATCCAATAAACTTTTCCAATCACAAATTTATCAGTATCAACCATTCATAAAAATTCCACAAAAGGTTTAGTGATACCAACAATTTTTTCAAGATTACGCCAAAAATTTTGTGATTGTATTAGAGACGTACACTTGGATGCTACAACTCGATAAGAAGGAAACTTCTCTAGCCATACCTCCCATCTTCGATCAGCAATCATTTCTACAAGAGCTAGCTTAACTTCCAATAATCCACTAAGCACAATGTAGGCAATTGCAAATCGTATGGCACAAAAAATCGGAAGTGCTTTATTGGGAGATTTTGATCGAAAGAGAAAATATGAAAATTGATGCTCTCTAATAAATTTAACCACATGATTTGCATCTAATAAGCTTTGTTTAATGAAAGATAATCTACCTATATCTTTCAATAATAAATTTATGTATGAGTTGCACATGGAACCCAAGTAATGCCTTCATACTGGTTTTGAATTGTAATTCCAGCACTTCAAAAATTAGACGCATTATCTGTCACCATTGCAGTCACATTCTTTGGACCACCCACGCGTGATGTAGCATGCTCATATACTTTTACAAGAAAAGTTGAACTTTTCTCTTTAAGAGAAGTATCAACAACTTCTAAAAACATGCTTCCTTTTGGACATATAACCATGACATTAATCAATGGTTTCTTTTCACAACTTGTCCATCCATCCAATGCTATTGTACATCCATACATGGGTAGATAATCAAGTATTGTTCGCTTTAAAATAGCTTCAATACTTTTTTTCACTTTATCTACATACTCTGTTGGCATTTTATTATAATTTGGCATGGTGAATCCTTTTCATGCAGTTGACATCAAAGCATCTTTGAAAATGGGATTACAAATTACATTGAAAGGAATCCCACATGCTAAGAATACTTGAGTCCATTTAAGATGAAGCTCGAGACAATCTTGCTTTTCAAAAGCTACATGTATAGTAGTTTGTGATTTATTACAGACAAAGCAGTATTAGATCCCACATTTTTACTACATTCACCAAGTCCACTCTTTTTTGATGTAGTTGGAGAAAATGGAGTACATCGATCTTGGTTATTCTCAAAAACAGTTTGAGAGACTTGAGTAGGAATACCCTGATGATCCTCTACTATAATTGATGCATTTACTCGTTCTTGCTCTACACAGGCTACTTCGAAAGTGTTGTGAATTGCTCATCCTTTTGAATCTTTTTGATGTGATACCTTGAGATTTGCAATTATTTGCATAACTTGCAAAATGTACCCATATATCACTATCTGGATTAGAGCATCCTGCCACATTATTACCTGTACTAAAAAGATGCTCTTTTATTCGAGTAGCATTTCCTACATAACGATGTCCACAACATTTGCATTGTATTGTGGATACTGTTTTACCCTCTTGATGAACAATCACATATGACCATTATTTTCCCTTTCCCATAGTGCTTGCAAATTTCTTTATGAAGACTACACCTACAAAAGAATAATATAAACCAATATCAAATAAGATATTTCGATCAATGTTGAGTCAAACAGTTACGATAGAGTTTAATTCTCAATCATACACCCATATACAATTACACATACTATTGTGAAGTAAAAATAATTATTGAGTCAAACAATCACAATAGATTTTAATTCTCAATCATACACACATATACGTTTACACATACATATACTTACACATACTATTGTGAAATAGGAATCAATATTGAGTCAAGCAATCACAATATATTTTAAATTCCTAATCATATGCACATACACTTACACATACTATTGTGAAGTAATAATCAATATTGAGTCAAACAATCACGATAGATTTTTCATTCACAATTATACACTCATATGCATACACATACTCATACACACATATACATATACTATTATGAAGTAAGAATCAATGTTAACTCAAACATAATCTGCCTATATATTTCAATAATAAATTTAATATATCACAATAGATTTTAAGTTCCTTATCATATGCACATACACTTACACATACTATTGTGAAGTAAGAATCAATGTTGTATCAGACAATCACAATAGATTCTCAATTCCTAATCATATGCACATACATTTACATAGACTATTGTGAAGTAAGAATCAATAGGTAGGGATGCTCAAGCACATGCATTGATAGCTTTGTATGTGAAACATGCCATTATCCCTCACATTCACTTTTGCAAGACAACAAAGCATGTTTGAGATACACTTATAACCTTATACTAGGCAAGAAATGAGGCTCGTGTTGCTTACATTCGAAAATAGTTGAAGATTGAGTACATGAATGAAGGAGATTCCATGGACAATATTTTGACAAACATCAAAGATTTGAAGGAGTAATTGATTTGTGTTGATGAAGTCTTGCTAGATAGTTCACTTGTGCAGACTCTTGTTAATGGTCTTCAAGATTCATATTAGAGTTTTGCTTCTACTCTTTGATTGATGAGGAAAGGCAATTCAAATGCCTTAACATTTGAGGAGTTAGTCTTTGTTTTGTTGTTGGAAAATGAGTCCAGGCAGAACATGTCCAATATGCATGTTGCAAATCAAGCTTTCTTAGCTAGTCAGAAGAGCAAAGGTAAATGGAGCTCATCTATTAGTAAGCAAAAATCGATTAATGTTACAGAGTCAAAGAAGGAAGACAAAGATGAGAAGAAAATAGAAAAGTAGAAATAATTTTGCAAATATTGTAAGGGAAATATTCATGTCATGAAGAGTTGTCCAAAAGTGCATACAAAAGATGCAACGAAGAAAGAGGCTAGAATGGTTTTTGCACAGACCCCTATACCTAAAACAAAGTCTACTAATCTTGTGCAAAATGAAGAATGGGATTTTACTATTGTTTCTAGCTATGAACCATCTTCTCATGAGCAATATATGTGTGCAATAGACTTAGATGTTTGGTAATTTGATAGTGGGGCAACCAAATGTTGATATATTTAGGTAGTGATGTGTATGAACACTCTAGGACCGTCGAGGGCACATTTTTCCCTCTTTAGGAGGTTTTTTTTCCTCCGGCTTGTATGTATGCCTATTGCCCTAACAAGCTACTTATCTTTATACATTCTAGTGGTAATACATTCAGTATTGTGTATTGTGCTCCAAGCTTCTTCTTCTTCCTTGTGCTGTTCACGTGCTTCCGTAGAAATCTAACTCCAACAATTGGTATCAGAGTAGGTCATCACTTCATCTAGGGCGTGGTTGACACCTCTCCAGTTGCAGTCTCAGAATCGCACGAAATTTGGTGAGCATACTCAGGGTGTTTCAAAGATCAAAATAGTTTTGCTATGTGGTGCCGAAATCACGATCTGAGCTCATTTTGGCCTCTGAATACACTATCGTGGCGCTTCTACAGGCTATTTTATCTTTTTGCACCAAAAATATATACCAATTTTGGTTCACCAGTATAAGCGTCTCGAAGTCTACTACATGTTTAGCAGATCTTGTCTAAGCAGATTTGTTCAACTTTTTGAGATACAATTAGTTTTTTGCATCAAGGTAGTCTTCGGCCATGGCTAAAAGCAGTGATGTATTCCGTATGTTGGTTATTGAGGATAATTTGGATGGTAGCAACTACCCATTATGGGCTTATATGATGCGACATGTATTGGTTGCAAAAGGACTATGAAACATTGTGCCGGGTGTTGAAAAACATCCTATCACACCTGCAACTATTACAACTACAGGTATTGAAGTTGATGCAGAAGGTTTTGAAGATGATGATATTCTACATATTCATGTTCGTGCTACAGATTTTGCTGCACCTACTACAAAGAAAATTTGTTGGGATGGCAGAGATGCCCAGGCACATGCATTGATAGCTTTGTCTATCAAACATGCCATTATTCCTCACATTCAGCCTTGCAAAACAGCTAAGGATGCTTGGGATACACTTACCACATTGTACCAGGCTAGGAATGAGGCTTGTGTTGCTTACCTCCGAAAATAGTTGGAGAGTGAGCACATGAATGAAGGTGATAATAGTTGATTTTTGCTGATGAAGTTATACCAGATAGCTCACTTGCGCAGACCTTCTGAATGGTCTTCCTGATTCATATTAGAGTTTTGCTTCAACTCTTCATTTGATGATGAAAGGAAATCCAAATGCCTTGTCATTTGAGGAGTTTGTCTCTGTTATGTTGCAGGAAGATTAGTCTAGGCAGAACAAGTCCATCATGCGTGTTGCAGATCAAGCTTTTTTGGCTAGTCAGAAGGGCAAAGGTAAATGGAGCTCATCTATTGGCAAGCAAAAATCTGCAAATGTTGCAAATTCGAAGAAGGAAGACAAAGATGAGAAGAAATCAAAGAAGCAGAAATTGTTTTGCAAGTATTGTAAAGGAAATGATCATATCATAAAGAAATGTCCAGAACTGGCTGCTAAGGAAGCAAATAAGAAAGAGGCCAGAATGGTTGTTGCATAGGCCTCTACACCAAAAATAGAGTCTTCTAATCTTGTGCAAGAAGAAGAATGGACATTTACTGCTATTTATAGTTTTGACCCATCTTCTCATGAGCAATGCATGTCTGCAATAGACTCAGATGTTTGGTACTTTGATAGTGGGGTGACCAAACATATTACCTCGTAGTGCAGTTTCTTCTCTTCACTCGAGCCTGCCCCTACAAGGAATATTGTTACATGCACCAACAACTCCGCTGATGGTAGTTCTTTCACTTTGTCAGATGCTTTGTTTGAGACAGGGATCAAGAACAAATTTTTATTAGTTTTTGCATTAGCCAAGATTGGCTTGGTTGTGAAATTTGTTGATGACAGATGTACAGTTCATGATATGTCGAATGGCAGCATCATTATTGCTTCTGACATTTTGTGTCGTGGGTTGTATAAGCTCATAGACTATGAAATATTAGTAAATGATTTGGCATGTGCAATACATGATTCTCAGGCTATGTCATATGAAATGTTTGTGAAGGATGTATTTTGGGCAAAATGCAATGTTCTTCCTTCCCAAAAGATGGTTGAGTTTGGGCTACTAAAAAATTGCAGCTTGTACATAGTGATGTCTGTGGTCCTATGCAGACACCTTCTTTTGGGAACTATCTTTAATTAATGCTTTTCATCGATGATTTTTTCAGGCATGCATGGGTATATCCATTGAAGGCAAAGTCCGAAGTGTTTATGTGCTTCAAACAGTTTTTATTTTTGGTTGAAAACCCATCAGCATGTAAAATGGGCACCCTCTGTTTTGATCGAGGGGGGGATATATGTCTTTCGACTTTAATGCATTTCTGACTGAACGTGGGATAAAACATTAGTGTACAGTGCCATATACACCTCAACAGAATGGAGTTGTTAAGCGGAAGAACATGTCACTCATGGAGATGGTGAGATGTATGGTCTAGAGTCAGGCTTTACACATAGTTTCTAGCTTGAGGCCGTCATGTGTGCAACATATGTACTTAACAGGTGTCCCACTAAAGTGCTATAGTCTATCACTCCATGGCTTGGCATGGTCGCAAGCCATCTGTTGCTCATCTGTATGTTTTTGGTTGTTTGGCATATGCATTAGTGCCAAAACAACATTGCAAAAAATTGGATGATAAAGTAGTAAAATGTATTTTTGTTGGGTAGAGTTCTGAAAGGAAAGGTTATCATCTGTATTGTCCACAGACTAAACACATTCTGGTTAGCCGTGATGTTGTTTTTGTGGAAGATGTTATTCAGCCCTTACTTTCATGTACTGAGGAGACATCTGTTAGCTCCAAAGACATGTATGATACTTGGCTACCTCTTTTTACAGGTGGAGATTCTAGTGCTAGTCCTAATGAGGCAACTTCTGAACCTTTGGAGGTTTCATGGGATGATGCAGATCATTCCATTTCTAATGCAAATTTACATGATGCACTTGTTGATGAGAGAGCTGATATTGAGCAGGCAAAAACTATGCCAAAATGGCAGGTGCAGACTTTGCATGACAACAAATTAGATGCACCTTTGTCATATCATAATCGATCAGGCTCTCATAGTGCCTCTTTTTCATCAGATTGATATGCTATGGTTGCCTATAGTCCATGTGATGAGACTGAACCTATTTCGTTTGATGAAACACAAAATTTTGAACATTGGATGGTTGTAATCCAATCTAAATATGATGCTATCATGAAAAATGGTACCTCGTCTTTATGTGACTTGCCTCCTGGTAAGAAGGCCATTGGCACTAAGTGGGTATACAAGTTGAAGCATAAACCTGATGGAACGATTGACATGTGTAAGGCCAAGCTTCTTGCAAAGGGTTATGCACAAGAAAGAGGCATTGATTTTGATGAAACCTTTGCTCCTACTTGCCAAATGACTAATGTTTGTAGCATCTGTGCACTTGCAGCTCATCATGGTTGGAATGTACATCACTTGGAAATTAAAACAAAATTTCTGAATGGTAACTTGCATGAAGAGGTGTATGTTTTTCAGCCGTGTGGCTTTGTGCAAAATGGACATGAAAACGAGGTGTGCAGGTTAAAGAAAGCATTATATGGTTTAAAGCAAGCACCACATGCTTGGTATGAAAAGATACATGCTTATCTCATTGAAAAAAGTTTTGAGAATAGTCCAACTGAAAGCACCTTATATGTTAAGCGTGCTAATGATGTGCTTCGGATCATTGTGGTGTATGTTGATGACATGCTGCTCACTGGTCCTCATGACACACATATTGTTGATTTTAAGGCTGATTTGCATGCCTCATTTGAGATGTCTGATTTGGGGCATTTGCATCACTATTTGGGCATTTAGTTTATGCAATTTGATGGTGGAATGGCTTTGTGTCAAACGAAATATATTGACACATTATTGCAGAGTTTTGGCCTTGAAGACTGTAAGCCTATTGCCACTCCTATGGAGATAGCTTTACGATTGAGTCTTCATGATGCAGGAGATGCATTTGATGATGTTCTCTATCAGAAAGTGTTGCAGAGAAAAGAGGCACAAAAGAGGAGCCCCAAAATTTTCAAATTAATGGGCATAAAATTTCTTCTTCAAAATTCTAGGAAATTCCCTCGAAACTTTGTAAGTGCACTAGAGGAGTCCTCTAGATTCATAAGCCCCAAATCTTTGTAACATAGTTCTTGTAAAGTAGTAGGAAATTAGGGATTAGTCAATAAAATGCTGGTTTCTCGTGTGAAAGGATCATTTTTAGGGCACATGTATATAAGTCACTTTGTGACTCTTTGTAAGAACTTTTTATCATTGTGAAGAAGAAGAACACAAATTCGAATTTGCTTCTTTCCTTCTGATTTCCACCTTCTCTATGATCTTTTGTGTGTGTGTGATGCTTGGAATGTTTGTGTAGGATTGTTAGCTATCCCTTTCCGCCATTTTCGAACTACTATAATGTGTGTGTGTGAGCCACCACGAGTTGTAGAGCAAGTGTTGGTGTTTCCCACCATTCATTGTTTTGCGCATAACTTGAAGAGCATTTGTCAGAATCGAGTGAAAATAGACCAGTAGATGTGTCTCATCAAGATCTTCGAAAGGAACCCACTGATGCCCATATTTGGAGTTTTTATCTGAGAGAAAAGTTTGAATTTGTGCTTACTACTATAAGTGGTATCACAGCATGCATTTTCAGAGAGTTAGTGAGTTGGGGAGGTAGATAAGTCTTTTCACATGCATTGTAGATCGGCCACTTTGCTTTCCATCATGTGCCCACGTGTCGTCATACACTTGGTTCATGTGGTTCTTCGGACTGATAATTAAACGTGTATTGATCCATCATTATATGCACTTGTGGGGTGATTGAGATTTAGTCTCATCGGCACAAGTCCCTAAGGCTTCCCGACTTAGCTACACATGTTTTTGGCACCGTTGTCAGGGAACAAACTTAAACAAGGTGCCTTCGTGATGGTTATAGCTCTAGAGTGAAGAAATCGTACTTGTAGAGGTGAATTCGTTCAGTGGAAAGTAGTCAAGCACTTCATCACTTATTACTTCACATCCTTGAGGTGTGTGTAATGAGTCTTTAGGTTTAGGGTTAGGAGAAAGGAAGGAAGGGAAGAGTTAGGGTTAGGTTGGAGAGAGAAGTAGAGTAGGAGGAAGTTGGAAACATCAAGAAAAATCCCAAAAAATTGCCAGAATTAGTGTAGAGTAGGTCTCAAGTATCCCAAAACTATAAAAACAAAAAAAAAAAACAGCTCATTTGACACAAGTGTGAGAGCTAGTATCATGGGAAGAAAAACAATCGGTATCGCTTGAGTGGTATCACACCTGGTAAGCTAAAAAGCAACTTTGAGAGCTCAAATTTTAGGCAACAAATCCTTGAAGGTAAGCTACAACAAGTTTTTGATATCAAAATTACCTCAGAAATACATTTGCACGTGATTTGAATCATTTCTGGTATCACGAAATAGAACAAAGAGTTTTTGGAGAGTCTTTGAGTGATAAAGAAGGTCAAGAGTGAAGAGGGGTGAGAACTAAACATAATTGCACTAAAATTTTTGAATTTAGAGCGATTTTGGCTGAGGTATCACGGTCGGTCGAGTTTTGGTATCGTGATACCAAAATTCCCTAGTATCGCGATACTCGCTTGGTATCGTATCACTGCATACCCACTTGAGGTATCATGATACCATTCTGGTATCGTATCATCAAGTTGGTATCGTAAGCGATCAGCCGGTGGTATCGTATCACGTGCACTATTGGTATTGTATCATCCTGATCACGGTATTGTATCATCAACCGAGCGGTATCGTATCGCTCAACCACTCTGGTATCGTATCGTCCATTATTCCAGTATCGTATCATGAGGTATTCAGTATCATATCGTCACTTGCACTAGTATCATATCGTGGAAAATTTGGTATCGTATTGTGCAGTGGATAGGTATCGTATCGTGCAGTGGACAAGTATCGTATCATGCAGTGGACAAGTATCGTATCATGCAGTGGACAAGTATCGTATTGTGCAAAGTTCTGGTATCGTATTGTCTAGTGACAAGGTATCATATCGTCGACTAATTGAGTATCGTATCGTTGAACACAGAGATATCATATTGTGCAAATGATGGTATCGTATCGTGTCATTTTGTGGTATTGTATCGTCTATCTGGTATCACCAAAAGTGGTATCGTCTAGGACCAATCAAGCCTTTTGAGGGCAAAATTGGGAGAAGTTGAAGAGTCAATTATGGGGAAATTGGAAGCCAACATAAGTTGAGAAGGGTGAATGAACTTGAGATCAGGACGAGTACTAAGTAGTCGGAGGAGTTTCATTTTTTCGATAAGAAGTGCAAGCTCAGCGAGTCATCACTCTATCTATACTGACACCTCTAGTGATTGAGAGGAGGAGATACCTATGGCCTCAAAAGACATGCAAGGTTCTCTCCCTAGGGAGAACTTCATGTCAACTGTAGAGGGGGAATATCGCACCTCTCTGCAATATGTGTCCACTAATCCCCAAGGGATCCCTATTTACCTGGATGGCTTAAATAGGTCTGTAGCCAGGATGGTGGACTCCACTAAATCAGCAATAGTGCCCAGACCTATAGTCAAGTATGAAGGAGGAGTATACATGGACAAATTAGGTCACATCTACGTGGTAACAAAACACCCAGATCGGATCAACGAGAAAGGAGGATTGGAAGGACAAGGAAACTTGAGAAGACCTGATCCTGAAGAGTTAGTAACTACATCACGAGGCAAGTCAGCGGTGACTCGAGTCTTGAGAGGGGATTTGATTCTCAAGATGATTACCTATTAGATGTCTACTTAATCCACAGGTTAGACTTATTGTTACAAACTGATTCACCCACACGCGGACAGGAAGAAAGCCCAATGACTTTTTATGAGTTAAAGGATCTCGATAATGAGTCTAGAGTCACATACCTGGACCAGAACCAAATAAGCTATTGGCCAGTAGATGCAGTTGATAGGGATCAGTTGAAGTATATGGGGTTTCTTGTATTTCCTTCTTGAGAATAGGCAACTACGTCCCAAAATCCTTTTGGAACGCATCAAGAGCTAGGGAATACAATATCAGAACAAACGAGCCAATGAAGTGTTCCTGACCAAAATCATGTACAATTTACAATGCCAGGAGTACAGTCACACAATCAAACCAACCAAGGGCTAGGCAACCTGAATTGGCCACCGGTGAGGCCAAGACCACAACCAAGAGTGCATCAGGGGATACCTCCTATTAGACCAGCAATTCCTGTAATACCTAGACCACAAGAACCCATAAGAAGACTAAGACCAATTCAAGTGGCCAAATGTATGAGAAATCATTATGACAGAATGGGAGAACCTTATGATCACATAACTGAATTTAAACAAGTTTTATGGGCTGAAAAAGTGGATGATTTCTTTGTGCAGTATGAACCCTTTGGACTTACCCTCATAGGGACGGCCTTGACATGGTTCCAACCATTAGATCCCAATCAATTTGGAAATATTGAGCAATTTTTAGGAATTCATTGGAGAATTCACCAAGAGAGGGATTAATCACAACTCCTCATCCTTAATCCATAGCTTCAAACAAAATCCAAATGAAACGATGAAAATAGCTACCTAGAGGTTTAATCAATATGTCGATAGATGCCCAGCAACAGAAAGACCTTCTCAGCAAAAAAATGATATCACTATTCTTGGACGGATTGATGAATGGGACTTTGAGAACCTTAGTCTATGTGAAATGGCTCCAGACATTGAGCAAGTGTCTTCAAGAATGTATTGATCTAGAGGATAACCTGGCTGATGATCTTAAAAGTACACTAAGCCCTACGAAATCAGAAGACACTAGAAGTACAGTGACATCTAACTCCAGTAATGTAGAGGAGTTAGTGGAACTTCTAACCAAGAAGTTACGAGTCCATGGATAGAGGAATTACCAACACCCATCAATGAGAGTACCCATGTTGCGAAGATGCAGCCTATGTGGTGGAGATCATCCATCTCACATGTGTGCAAGAGGAGGAATAGGCATGCCTCAAGTGTATCCATACAATAGGCAACCAAATCAAGGAACCACCCTGTATTGCCAGATAGAACAAAAATACAGTAATCACACTACTGAGAATTGCCCATTCAAGAGGCAGCCAAGACCCTTCAATCAACCTGAGTATAAACCTTATGGATACCCGCCTAGAGAGCCAGGAAGGGAGATTCCCAGATATAACCATTATCTGAGACTACAAGGAGCACCTAGACCATACGACCAAGGGCACTATGAATGACCTTAGCCAGTGTTAGGACAACAACCATCCCTTCCACAGAACGTAGTGCTCGTTAAATATACTCAACTAGAGGAAAACATGGAGAAAGCCATAGTACAAACTACACCATTAACTATTACAGAATCAACGAATCAAGGATACGAGAAAACCCAAGGAGAATACTATATGACATGATTTTGCTAGAGTATGAAAAAAATATGACCAACAATACTATGGTTATGAGGGATATGAAAACACCTATGGGTAGGAGTTTGCAACCCTAATGTACACCGCACCCAAGGCACCAACACCCATGAGGCCACCCCTTCGACTGCTCATGCCAAAGGGACCTTGCTATAGATGTGGAGGAGACCACTTCATAAGAGAGTGCACCTTGCCTCCAGGACTTGAGAAGGGTACTGCAATGAATGTGGAAAGAAACATCTATTCAGGGACTACCCCAAGAATCCCAATAAGACTCATGATACAACCCAAATCAATGTGATTGAAGTAATTGAAACATCAGGCAGTGATAAAGAGTACACAGTACCCTTAAAGGCTATCACACGAGCACAAGCCAAAGGACGAGAGAGGAAACAAGTAGACTATGAGCAAAGAAAGAATAAAAAACTAGAACCCAAAATACAGGTAGTGGAAGACTCTGAAGACCCACATGAGAATACCCAAACAAAGAAAACCCAAAGTTGGAAGGATCGAAGGGAAAAACTTAGAGAATGGATGAAAAACAAAAGTAAGGAAGACAAGGACACCAGAGGTGGTAGGAAACCTAAGGAACCTAAAATACGTGAAGAAACCCCCATTACACCTCATACACAAGAATTAAACAAGCTAGGATCAATCTTAGCAGACCCAAGACCAGATGATTTGGATATGTGGCTAAAAGCTTACCAAGCCAGAGTTGCGACTGGACCAAACATAGAGTAGCACAAGAAACTCTACCCACAAGGGGAGTTAGAAAAGGAGAGACTTGTGATATGTAGAAAGCTCATAGAGGTAACTTAGGCCATGCTAGAAAAGACTATCCCTGTCCTCCTAGAGAAAAGAATATATGAGAATCAATACAATAATTGTTTTAAAACGAAGGACAAGAAACCAAAAGAGAAAGATAAAAAGGAAGAATTACTTAACACTCAGGACAAATCGATATCAGTAGTCCCTGAACTAGAGGTTGATTGGCCAAGAGAGTTGTGGACTAGGATTCGGAAAGACCGATGGAAAAAGAATGGAAATGCAAGACCTCCTTTTGAGGAATTAAATGTGGAAGATGATCAACCAACTCCAAATTTGGAAGAAATATATGAAGAGGTTTCCATGATAGAAATAGGGAGGAAGCACATAACATTTCTACCCTACCAAACTACATGGGAGAATATGAGAAAGAATCCATAATCTTCCGTGCTCCCACTATACAAGGAAAGGAAAAGGAGACTTCTGACAAGACCTCCCACAATCTAACTGAACTCAAGAAGACCAAAGTACAATGTCAGTTGACGGTGGAAGAATTACTACGTTCCAAGCCATGGATATGGAAACAATTAGTAGAACAGTTGAAGTTAGAGCATGAGAAGAATAAAAAGGAAAGTAAGGAAACTGAAGCCCCTTCCACTATACAAATTCCGGTGGATAAAGTTGGAGAATTTAGTGAAGAAGATGAGGGCAACATGTGTTTACCGATCACATACAATGGATACGTGACCAAGGCCATACTAGACACAGGAGCAGGAGTAGGCATAGCCACTAAAGAGATTTGGGAGAAATGGGGAAATCCAGCCCTGCAACCAACACATATGAAGCTTCAATTAGCAGATGGTCATGTAGAGAGACCCCTAGGAATACTGGAGAAAATTAAGTTCGCCACCTGTGGAATGGAGTTTGAGCACACATTAGCTATATGTCAATTTGGAAAAGCTAATAACTATGAAATGATATTAGGGCGACCATTCATGAGACAACTCAGGGTGGTACAAGATTAGGGAAGAGATGCTTTATACTTACAACATCAAGGAACTACTACCAAGATAAATTTACATACATTTGCGTATAGGGATATACCCCCCCTGCAATGGGATCCCATACACAAGGAAGAGGATGATTTGTCAATCCATAGTGCGGGATCAAGTGACCAATGATGGATGCACGAAGATGCCCAATTATGGATGTGTAAGGAAGCAAAGAGAGAAGAGGAAAAAACTCAAATATGGCCTATCAGACATCAAAATTACCGACCTGTAGAGGATCCTATGTATATGCCCCAAGTTTTTCCTGATGAAGCATTCGAACCACAGTTGGATGGAGATTATAGCCACTTTGGACGTATGCGTAAATGAAGAAGTATTGACCATGAATGGATGTGTGGACGAAGAAGCTTATGACATAAGCCTTTACATGGTAGTCCTTCAGGAGGTAGAAGCAAGAGAAGCATTAGAAAAGGAATGGAAGGAATACGAGAGCATAGAGATGGAACCAAAATTTGAGTCAGAGGAACGATATTTAGAAGCAATCCAAGCTGAGGACAAGAACAGAACAACCAAGGTGTTAGCAATAGAAGCAACTCAGTTGAGACAGAACCATGAGGAAACCATAGATAAGACTGAACCAACCCCAAATCTGTTTAAGGTCCCAGAACACTTCAAAAGATATGAAGTAGAGGAGAGGAAGATAGCCATTTAGATGCCTAAGAGAGAGGCAAGAGAAGAAGAAGCATATGAAAACAACAAACAAACAAAGAAAGTAATAGTGACTGTGGAAGATGGAGAAGAAAGATGCACTTACATAGGAAAAGATGTGTCACCTGAGGAGGGAGAAGAATTGATCAGATTAATTCGAGAGTATCGGGATGTGTTTGCATGGATCTATAAGGACCTCAAAGGTGTAGAGCCCTCCATTTGTTCTCATCGAATACCAATGACACCTGATGCAAAACCATCAAAGCAACACCCTTACACTTATAATGATGTCTATGCAACAAAAATTAAGGAAGAGATAGACAAGCTATTAGAAGTCGGATTCTTTTACGAGATAGAACACACCAAATGGGTGTCACCATTGGTGGTCGTACCCAAAAAGAACGGAAAACTCAGAGTGTGCATTAATCTGAAGAAAGTAAACACAACTACAATATGAAATAGCTACCCATTACCTATCACTGATCATCTCTTGGAAAGAGTCGCAGGTAAGGAAGTCTATAGTTTCTTGGATGGATTCTTTGGATACAACTAAGTAGCTATTGCTACTGAGGACCAACATAAGACCACATTCATGACTGAATGGGGTGTCTATGCTTTCAGGGTGATGCCTTTTGGGCTCACAAATGCCCTTGCTACCTTCTAAAGTTGATGTGTCACGTCTTCAAAGAATTCCTAAGGAAGAGTATGGAAGTATATGTAGACGACTTATGCACATACTCAGACCGGAGACTGGAACATATTCCGGAGTTGCGAAGAATATTTGAAAAGTGTCGACAATATAGAGTGTGCCTGAATCTTGAGAAGTGTATCTTCATGGTGAGACAAGGGAAAATTCTAGGGCACATTGTATCTAGGAATGGAATCTCTATTGACGAAGATAAAATCAAAGTAATACTCGAACTTCCCAGACTGAAAAATGCAAAGGAAGTGCAAGCGTTTATGGGTCATTGTGGATACTATCAAAGATTTATTCACATGTACGCCATAATTGCCAAACCCTTATATGAATTGTTGACCCAATTCACGTGGACGGACGAATGCGAGAAAGCATTTCATGAACTGAAAGAAAGACTAAGTTCAGCACCAATTTTGAAAACACCCAACTGGAGTAAGCCTTTCATATTCATGTAGATGCCTCCAACTACGCAATTGGATGCATTCTAGGTCCACCTAGAGATGAAGGAAAATTGGACCATCCTATTGCATATGTGAGTAGACAATTGAATCAAGCTGAATGAAACTATACAACTACGGAACGAGAAGGTTTAAGGATGGTGTATGTAGTAAAGAAATTTAGACACTACCTTCTTGCCAACAAGTTCAAGTTCTTTATAGATCATCAAGCCTTATTGTACTTAGTCAATAAGCCTTGTAACACGGAAAGATTAGTAAGATGGTTTCTGTTACTAATGGAGTTCGATTTCCAAGTGATAGTACAAAAAGGAAATACCCACATGAGAGTTGATCATCTATCTAGGTTAACACATGGAGAACCACCTAATGGAGTATTAGACGAATTTCTAGACACTTACCAATTCAATTCGGAAGTATGTCCTAAGTGGGTAGAACAGTTAATTTCAATACTCACCCATGGATCACAACACTCAATTAACAAGGTGATTAGGAAGGAAATTCTGCAATCACATAACTTACACATTGTAGCAGGAAGTGTGTATCATAAAGAACCTAACGATGTATTGTCTAGATGTGTGGAAGAAGACGAACATAAGAACTTGATTCAGCAAGCGCACATAAACAAATTGAGAATGCACAAGGGAACTCATGGGACTCTAAGAGAATTGAAACGATTAGGAGTCTATTCGCCTGATATGCCTAAGGATGTTCATGAGTATGTTGATAGTTGCACGGAATGTCAAGAAACCATTCCAGATGACCATACATCATTACTCTTCTCTACAATAGCACCAATTTGGAGTAAAACATTAGTGAAATTCTTAAAGACATGAGAGCATGAGGAAGGAATGAATCTAGCTAGAAAGTGATCCCTAGAAGAAATGAGGAAGGACTATGTTATCTTGGGGAGACAATTATTCAAGACAATCAGCTACGACTATGTGTGCATGAAGGAGAGTACTTACCAATATTAGAAATGGCACATGCAGGTTCCACAGGAGGACATTTCTCGTCCGAAAGAACTGTAAAAACGATTCTCTTTGCAGGCTTGTGGTGGCCAAATCTACATATGGATGCAGACAACTACGTACGAAGTTGTGAGGTATGCCAAAAAGCTAAGTACCCAATTAGATGAGATGACATGCCTTTGAGACCTATGGTTTGCACAAGAGCCTTTTCTAGATGGGGTATTGATTTCATAGGACTCATTAATCCACTAGCTAAAGGATCACACACTGAGTACATAATAGTGGCAACAAACTATCTAACTAAATGGGTAGAAGCAAAAGCAACTAGAAAAAACGATGCTTAGACCACAACTAAGTTTCTTTTTTAGCACATCTTTACTCGCTTTGGACTACCTAATATAGAGATAGTAAGTGACCGTGGAACTCACTTCATTAATGAAGTAATAGATTCCTTGATGAATGAATTCTTAGTAATTCATAAAAAAATCAGCCCCTTATCATCCTCAAGCCAATGGTCAAGCAGAAAGTTCCAATAAAGTGTTGTGCACTGTATTGACAAAGATAGTCAATAGTGGAAGGTCAGATTGGGACAAACAATTGCATCATGCAATTTGGGCCTACCGTGTGGCATACAAAACTGCCATTGGAACTACACCATTTAACCTAGTGTATGGACAAAATGTGATCCTGCCAATCAATTTTTTGGTGCCTACTTTAAGAGTAGCACAACAATATGAATGGACAGGACATGAGTTGTCCAAGCAACTAGAGCGAATTGAGAAGTTACATGAAACAAGACTACAAGCTGTTGCAGGAATTTATGCCGCTAAAAGGAGATAGAAAGCATATTATGTTGCGCACATCAAAGACAAAGGCCTGAAAGGAGACTTAGTCCTAGTATATACCTTGAAGCAACATGCCAAGAAACTACAAAAACGTGGATACGGACCCCTTTTGATCAATTGGATCTCGACAAGCGGAGCTGTCAATCTAGCCACACATAGATGGAGATGTACTTCCTAATTACATAAGTGGTTGTCGAGTAAAGCGATATATGGAACCATTGATGGATCATATGTTAGCATGACCCTTAGGAGCACAAAATCGGAAAAAGGAGGAAGAGAGAATTAGAGAAGAGGCACACAAAGAAGCCCTGGAGCATATCAAGAAACGAAAAGAGTGGATAAGGCAAAGGGATGAACGATATTTACAAGGGGAAGAACCAATTCGCATGGCCAATTACCAAGTTCAGCAAGCCGAACCAAAGAAACTCAACATATCTCAATGATATTTGAACCTAGGGATTGGAACTACCGAATACCAATTATAGATGCATTGATCAACTCAGGAGCAACACTAAGCTGCATACGAATGATGGTTATTACGCATCTTCAAATGATCATAAATTCAACTAAAGCACGCATGAGAGGCATTAGAGGCCAAGTCATAGAATGTGTTAGAGAAGCCCTAACATCCATCCACCTAGGAAATTCCACTATGGAGCAACGAGTTTTGGTATGTAAAGATAAGGATTTAATAGAAAACTTGATCCTAGGGCAAGATTGGATTATTGAGAATGAAGTGAGCATTCATCTAGCTCAAGGATACATCTCAACCAAAATAGGGCATAAGGAAATCTTTAGCTGTTAGAAGAAAGACTACCTCACATGCATGAAGTCATCAAGCATGAGAAAGAAACCCTAGAAGAGGAGTTAGAAAACGAATCAATCGAGAGCACACCCAAAGGATACCCTAGGCTGGAATTACCAACAAATATGAATGTGTCACTTGATAATGTGCCTTCTTTTCCCATGAGAGGTGAACTGAAGAGAGCCAGTGAGGACAATACTCCTAAAATTATCCACAGCAAAGGAAAACCATCCAAATGGAAGTCTACTACTCGAAGGTCATATCCAGGGAATACTCATTTACAATGGATTCAGAAGGATCAAATGACTAAACCAGGTGATTCCACTCAAAAGCACACCAATCTGTCAGTGAAAGCAAGTGGAAATCACCACTACTCAATACCATAATCAGAGACACCAAGACTCCTTCGTGTGTGGCTTCCAAAATCATTAGTAGAAGCCCAGAAAACACGGACATAGATGTGGATCCTAAAGAAGGTAAAACAGACTGCAAACCAAGAACTAAACAAGCTAGAGTGTGCACGAAACAAAACAATGAAGCCCAACAAGACCTATCAAAGATACAAGAGGAACAAAACATCAAACAGTCAGACTTCAAGGAAGTAGGAGCTAAGGGCTAGAGAACAACCAGATCGACGCAGCCAAATACCTCAAACACCAACTACAAAATGGATGTGGAGAACAAAGAGGCAGCAAGGACAGGAACAGACGACTCAACAAGATTTCATTTGCACTCATGAAGAGTCTAGTGCACCTAGATTATGCATGCCAGGGCCGCATGACGAGGCCATGCATTTGGCACATAATCCTTTCAACGAAACTAGTGGTGCACATTTCCAACTTGGGAATAGATCCTAGATTCTACTTCCATAGGAATGAACCTACAATGTAAATAAATAAATGCTTCGGCTAAAACCAACTTTTGTTTTCTTTCAGGAATATGAATCAAAAGAAGTGTGGTAAGAGACCTTACTTACTTAAGCAAGGGGAAACGGAGTGACGCAAGAAACAACATGCCACTAAGCCACACATAACACACAAACTTGATTTCTACGAAGAATGGAAATTGTTCTTTATGTGATTGCCTCCACAAAAAAAGGCCATTGGCACTAGATAGGTATACAAGCTAAAACATAAAACTGATGGATCAGTTGACATGTATAAGGAAAGGTTTGTTGCAAATGGTTATGCTTGAGAGAGACATTGATTTTGATGAGACCTTTGCTCCCACATGTTGAATGACCACCATTTGTAGCATTTGTGCACTTACAACTCATGATGATTGGAATGTACATCAATTGGACATTGAAATTGCATTTCTCAATGGCGACTTACATGAAGAAGTGTATGTATTTCAGCCCTGTGGTTTTGTGCAGAAAGGCTATGAAAACAAGCATGTAGGTTGATGAAGGCATTATATGGTTTGAAGCAAGCACCACATGCTTGGTATGAAAAGATAGATGCCTATTTGATTGCACATGGTTTTGAGAACAATCCAACTAAGAGAACCTTATATGTTAAGTGTGCAAATGATGTACTTCTAATCATTGTTGTATATGTTGATGACATGGTGCTCACGGTCCAAATGAGAAGCATATTGCTGATTTTAAGGCTGATTTGCATGTCTCTTTTGACATGTCAAATTTGGGGTATTTGCATCATTATTTGGGCATTCATTTTTCACAAGTTAATGGGGGAATAACTTTGTGTCAAAAAAAAATTATAGACACATTATTCTAGTGTTCTAGCCTTGAATATTGCAAACCTATTGCCACTCCTATTGAAACAAGTTTATGGGTGAGTCTTCATGATGTTGGAGATGCATCTAATGTTGTTTTATATCATCAGCTTGTTGGATGCTTGATTTAATTATGCATAAGTTGGCTTGATATTTAGTTTATTGTCTCACAGATGAGCAGGTTTATGCATTGCCCAGGTGTCAAACACTAGCAGGCAACTACTTGAGTGGTACCTCGCTACTTGGATTGTTTTATCCCAAGGGGGGATCATTATCACCAAATTTACATGCTTTTTTTGACTCAGACTTGGTTGGTTGCTTTGACACTCATGTGTCCACTAGTAGTTTTTGCTTCATGCTTGTTAGCTCATGCATATCTTGGTTGATCATGAAGAAGCCTATTGTGGCCACTTCTAGTTGTAAGGTTGAGTATAGGGAAACTTTCGCAATGAGTGTTGAGTGTTTGTGGCTTATATGCCATTACAATCTTCATTGAGAGTCAAAGCACATTGGTATTTGTGAGGAACCCTATGTTCCATGCTCACATAAATCACATTGATTTGCACTATCATTATGTCAGGGATAGGTTTGCTTCTGGAGACATCAATTTGGCGTATGTGCCCACACAGGATAATGTTGCAGTTTTCACAAAGGCTCTGCCTAGGGAGCAGTTTGAAGCTTTTTGCAAAGCTTTGGGCTTACTTCCTTTTGTGGTTTGATCTCTTTCCACATAGCATGGTGCTTCCTTATACACGAGTTCCAACTCCTTGTTCACCGAATCGATCCCAAAGGGGATTTCTTGATATATTCCCATAGTGATGTGTGTGACACTTAGGACATTTGGGGCACTTTTTTCCCTCTTTATGAGGTTTTTTCTCCCAGCTTGTATATATGCCTATACTAATAAGTGGCTTATATTTTTATATTCATTTGGAATTACAATCAGTATTACGTGGTGCTCCAAGCTTCTTCTTCTTCTTCTTCTTCCTGTGCTATTCGAGTGCTTCCAGAGACCTTGAACTCCAACAACTTTGACCTTCCACTTCCCACTTCTCAAACTTAATGATATGAAACATTTAACATCCAATTGTAGCCATAAACCATCCTTCCATCACTCACATTAATGTGTTTTCATACATATCTCTCAACCACAACTCATCCTCTATCACACATTATTGATAAGTATCAAAATCAAGAGGTGATCTCTTTGCAAAACTTTCAATATAATTGTCTCTTCAACAAGCCTAACTCTTTTTTAAAATATTTATGATTATTTGCCTAATTATACAACCATGATTAGGCTGAATATGAGTCAAAATCATTTATTCTAGAACTACACACGAAGTCCAAATAGTTCTCCTCAATGACTTTCACTAAAATGTGTTTCATCCATGTAGCACACAAATTAACACTTAAAATTTTCAAATCAATAAATACTAAGAAGAGTGCAATCCATCAATTATGGGGTGGATATGCATAAGGTCAAGAGTACCTTACCTTCATCACCATAGTCAAAGAATTTTCTAATGTTACACAATAACTAGATCATGGATATGTTTTCATTTAACCAAGCATAGTCATGATTGGCATCATTGAAAGCTCTCCATCAGATTTAAAATGTTCCTTGGCATATAATCTTCAAATCCCTCTTTGTATATGACCGAAAAGAAGATGAGCTTTTTGCAAGAAGAGCTCTCTCTTACATCTTCAAAAAGTACAAAATGACATAGCTCGCACAAATCTCTAAGCTTCCTTTACATTTGAGGAAGATGGGCTTATGGCGCCCCCTCTTGTGCTACATTTTTATAAAAAATGGTTACCTTTCACAAGGGTTAAGAAACACGTTATTGGGAATACTATCTCTACAATACTAGAGTAAATAATTAATCCACTAAAACTCTACCCCTTTCTCTTCTGCTTATGACAACCATCCTTTCTTAGTGGCACAAACTAGGTCAATGACTTCTCCTTAGATTAAAATTACTTTTAGGGTATCTTAGTTTAAGTGAATCTTTCCATGCTTCATTAAAATTTATATAACCATACCTTGTACCTTGTCCTTTGGAAAATTTAATGACTAGTATGGTCTCATTTTTTTATTTTTTTGTGGGTATCATTTGTTTTCTTCTCCCTCTCATTATACTCTCTTGTGATCTCATTTCTTGCTTCTATGGAACATCTTCTAAATCTACAAATCCTGAAGAAGATGTTCTAACACATATAAAATAGCCATTCCATAGTCTATTAGACATGGATTTCTTAGGATTATAATTTCTTTTATAAGATCAAAAGTCACTATATCCAAGTTATCAAGCACATATGCTCTTGTTAATATCACACTACATTTCACTACACTTGAGGACTTTATAGTTGGTCATGTCAACCCTCGTAGTTTTGTAGTTTTTGCAATAGGCATTATGCTTAGGTCTTTCAAGGGAAAAGCTTGGATAAGGTTGGCTTGAGAATATAAATCTCATAGAGCTATTATTCATGATTTCCTCCTTTTAACTAGTAAGCTTAAATTTTAATATAAGGATCCAACACCTTTATATGCCCATCTTACTAACATATTTCATTGTATTTACTTGTAGTCTCCTAGATTATCTTGACTATTGTTGCTATTCATGTCTCCATATATGCTCTTTGGCCTTCTCTTGGGATTTTTGTAAATCCACATATGAATTTTTTGAGTGTGCTCTATGTTTTTTCCTTGGTGGCAAGATTATTGTTTATCTTGAATTCATCAAATGATTTGGCTAAGCTATCTTTTTTTGGGGGACTCAATTGTTTCTAACCCACTATATGTAGAAGTTAAGTCATTTTGAATTTTTTTCTAGTATAAACGTAGCTCCCAAGTTTCAACAATCCCATACACCAAACTTAAAGATCCCAAATACCAACCTTTCGATGTTCGAAAATATTGAATGCTTAACAAATGTAACATCATGTCTGCAAAGTGAAATCTTGGTCATATGATAATGCTTAGCATTCAAAGTGAATGTTATGAAGATGAATGTCTTAACACAAAGTGAATGCTGTATGTCCAAAGTGAATGTTGTATGTCCAAAGTGAATGCCTCAAGCATAAATGATAAACTCATGAAGAAAATGTCCCATAAGAAAAGTGAATGCCTCACCCATAAATTCTTTAATGCTATACAAGGAATATGTGGATCCCTCAAGAAAAAATTATTGCAAAGAACTAATAGGGATATAGAAATGCCTCAACAAAGAAATAAAAAAATTCCTAAGATGTGGTATTTATTAGTCTTCACATTTTGCTCAAAGTAAAATTCTTTTTCCCATTGTGCGGGTTGCCAATGCTCTCCCTTACACAGTTTCTATGTTCTTATACCTATGGAGTATTTTTCAATATCTCAAGAACGAGAAATCCATGCATGAGAGTCTCTTATGGAAAATAAAATCAAAGAAGGATTGTAGGTGCTTATTCAAACCTTTGTATGAAATTTTGTGCATGGTGGTGGAGCTTGTTGTTAGTGGTCAAGGTGGACTAACATGTCAAGGGAGCATGAGGCAAGGTAGTCAAAGACAAGAGTCATAGAGAAAAGAGCAAGGAGGATTAGCATACAAGGAAGTCAAAGAAGATCCGAAAATTAGTCCTATTAGTTTTCTAAATGTAATTTCCTTTGAAATAGCATTTTTTATCACTACACTTCATTGTAAATTCCATTTTTGGTACATTAAACTCAGTTTTATTAAGGCCTAGGAGTCCAGCTTCATGAGTAGTAGAAAAACCTATGTATCAAATTTCATAACTTTCTAAGCTGTTTGAACCTTCAAATGAGCTTAAGAACCTAATGTTTAACTAGGCTAGACACTATGTCTGAAATGGTGCAAAACTATTCTAGAAACTATAAAAAGAGCTAGAGAGCTCAACCTATAGGTTAGCATTTTGAAGATTTGAACTTGTATGAGTACATTTTGCATCTTGAAAATAGTGCAATAGAAGGTTTCATTGTTCCCTCTCTTTGACTTGCTTAGTGCGTGTGTGTATGTGTGTGCATGCTAGTGTGCTTCTCACTCAAACACTTGTGCATTCCACTTGCTCATGGTCATCATACCAACGTCACATCTCCATAGACTGAAAATTATAAGGTCAATCTCCTCACATTGGTTCTCACCACTATGCTATAGTGACAATAGATTTGTTGTCATTGCTAGGGAGTGAGCTTCGAGGACAAGGGTGTGATGGTAAGACATAGAGATTTGATGTTGAAATCATAGCTAAATCTCTTTTTCTTAAATTTTTAACTTCTTCTTCATCATCCCTACCATCCCTACTCACCCCCTACCTCCATCTCCATCTTTGCGAAATTTCACCTTCTTGGTCATATTACCACATCCATTGCATTCCCTCATTTCATTCGTGAGAGAGTGATCTAATCCATCGCATTTTTTTGTGTTTTCTAGAGATTTCTGGTAGATAGTAACATCAACAATAGTAGGAGCAGTGTCAGTAGGTATGACAGATATGTGCATGCACCCTAGGCTGAGACCTTTGTCTATCACGACAGATAGAAAACTGGGATATTTGGTAAAAGAAAGTAGATCACAATAGGATATTTCACATGCATTTCATGAAAACCTAATTTTTCTACAAAATAGGTGTTTTTTCAATCCATCGTGATAGACTGAGTCTATCGTGACAAAAACATTTCATCATGATAGACACAGTCTATCATCTATCAGTGGCAGACAATATATAGGGCAATGCGACAGATAGTGTCCATTGTGATAGATGGCCTTGCCCATCATGATAGAATAATTTTCCATCACGATAGACAACCCTTATGAGTATTTTGAGCATCATGATAGATTGACATAATGACAACCTCTATCCATTATGATAGAGAGGCCCCATGATAGCCTCTATCCATCACAACAGACACATGTATCATGACAGATATGTCCATTACAACAGATAGAGCCTTGTGATAGACTATCCATCACAATAGTTAGATCCTATCTATCATGATACACAAGCAAAAATGATAATTTGAAGGGTTATAATTTTTTGTCAAATCTTGGCCTAATTTTTGGAGTTTTTGTAGAGATTTGGCATCCGTAGAAGGGCTAAGTAAGCTCACTGCATGTGGCATGCTTAGGAGCATGTATCCCATGCACTTGAGCATCGATAAAAGAAAAAGATGTGAGGTTGGGAGTTCACTAAGCCTCCTCAATCAATTTCCTAGCGTAGGCTAAGTGCAATTAGAAATTGTATTAATTCAAGGCTACCATAGGCATGAAAGAGTTCAAGACCCTTTAATTTATCAAGTTCAAGAATAATCTAAGCTAAGTCAAGGAAAACCTAAGTGAAAAAGAACCTAATTTGATAGAGAGAAACATCAAGTATGGCAAAACTTAAGTGTTCTTGACGATGCCTATATTAACAGAAGAATTACATCCAAAGGAAATTGAAACAAGTGGCTATTACAAAAGAATCTAGAAACATGATTGTACTTGGGTAATTGGGCCAATCATCAAAGCATATGAGCCTTAGGTTAGGTAGAAATCTAGGACGAGATGGACAAAGCATCAGGTCATATGAATCTAGTGTCAATCACACCACTAGGTTGTGGGCTCAACAATTGAAGGTCCCTATAAGACTCAATTAGAGTACATGTGAACCAACCGATTAGGTGCTTGCATCTATGAGGATGGTTTGAGGTGCTTCGTGGTCCAACTAAAAAACCTTGATCAACCCTTTGGAATTGAACATCCAGTGGTCAAATTCAAAGAGGGTTCATACGTTGATAAGCCAGGAACCATGTATGTGGTTATGAGCTTACCTGATAGGATGGATAAGTTTGGAATCATTATTACTGAGTAAAAAATGGAAGACTTGGAGTAGGAAAACCTTGAAAAGGATCCTAGAACACCTCCTATCAAGGATAATCACACCACAATGGATTCCTCAAGATAATAAGAGCATAGAGCTTTTCTTGAACAAAGATACTGATGAATCCTTCTAGGGATTCAAGCCAGATAAATTGATTGAGGTAGACAAAGTAATGATTTATGAGTTCAAGGACCCTTATACCTAAGGAAAGGTAACCTACTTAGATAACTCTTCTAAAAGGATGTTTGTGGTCATGGGACATGGAAAACATGCCTACACATGAAAGGGCAAATTTGTATTCCCTCCACCAAGATCTCGTGAGTCTCATAGTTAGCATGGATTGGTATCTTCCCATATCCTAGGTAACCATAAGGAAAGAACTAGAGATGGGCTAGAAGCAAGCTTTTTGAACCCTTTTGAAAGAGAAAGGTTAGGGTTAGAGACTCGCATAGTCCATCAAGAGAGACTAAGAGGTCCAAGGCATCAAAGACACATGGATGAATTTCCCCAACCTAGACCTAGAGAACACCTTAGAATATTGAGACTCAACTAATAAAGTCAATGAAGAATTACTTTGATGGAACATGAGATCCATATGACCATGTAGCTGAATTTAGACAAATGCTAAGAGCTGAATAGGTAGATTATTTGTTCACTTAGTACAATATCTAACCTTAAAGAATAAGACCTTGACATGGTTTCAACCATTGCATTAAAGGATATTAATCAATTGCTAGAAGCCATCATTATGGAGTTCTCTAAGAGTGGTATTAGCCATAATACATCATTCTTAATCCGTAGCTTTAAGCAAACACCTCAAGAAATAGTTAGGCTAGTAGAATAAAGGTTTAGGCAATACATTTAGAGTTGCCTTATTCTAGATCTACCCACACCATCCAAGCAAGTGGCATTGTTCTTAGATGGCTTTTCTGAGTGCAAAGTTAAGATCATATGTGTACTTGAAGGAGCCCAAGACCATAGAGTGATGTGAGCAAATGTGAATTAATATTGAGGATTCTTTGGGAGATGAACTGGAATGGTAAAAAATCTACAAGGATTCGAATAGATTTACTAGTGTCACTACAAGACCTTCAACATCAGCTAACATATTAGCAAAAAAGGTAGCTTAGAAATTAGGATTCAGAAGTAAACAAACCCTTAGAATGGTCTCAGTGAAATGATGCTATAATTGCAAAGGAGACTGCATGGCCAATGTTTGCCCCATAGTGACTTAGAATCAAGGGAACCAAAATTCTCAATATTGCACCCTAGAGGGGAAATATGCTAAGCACACTGCACAGGATTTTCCATATAACAAACAAGTGGTTAGACAAAACTATCAACAACCATATTAGTAGCCAGGGAGATAACCAAACCAATACCAACAACAACTGTACTATAGACCACAACAACTATACTAGCCATAATATCCAACTCATCAGAAACCCTCAACCCATGTTATATCAAAAACCTCCAACCCCTACCAATGTTATTTTAGTCAAGTATCATGGTAGAGGATAATTTGAATAGAGCCCTAGTGCCTACATCACCCACAATCTCCAAAAGTGATCCGAATACTTAGAGCTTTGACTCAACCCACGTGGATAGCCCACTAGCTTACTGCACGGATTCACATGAGCATACTGAAGTTTATCTATATGAAACACTAGTAAAACCAAATTGGGAGCTTGAATACTCCAATGTGTTGTATACAAATCCGAACCTTGGGCCCCAATTAAGGAAGATGAGACCCCAAGCACCAAGAGGACCATGCTACAGATGTCAAGGAGATCACTTCATATGCGATTTTCCACTTCCTCCACAGGGAAAACCTCAACCTATAGCTATTCAAGGCTTTTGTCCCAATTGTGGAAAAGAAATCCTCTTGAGAGATTGCTCTAAGAATCTGACCAATATGCAAAAGATCACAATAATCAATGTTATCGGCTTGATTGTAGATTCCAATGGAAATGTGACAACTACAACCCATGTAAAACTGGTGACTAGAGCCCAGTCTCTACAACAGACTCTAGGTGTAGATCAAGAGAAGAGATTAGAGGCCAACGAATCAAAGAGTGTAGCTAGAAAAATAACTAGAGCTTGGAAGGATAGAAAGGAAAGAATGAAAAGACAATGGTGAGAAAGATGACTAGAAGAAAGCCTCAAATAAAAAACAAACAAAATTATTGGAGATCACACCCCAAACACATTCTCAAACACCACTACCATCCTTATCACCCCATCAAAATCACCATCCATCCCACCACCACCACCCAGAGCAGGTTCAGTCCTAGCATACCCTACTTTGAAAGACTCAGACATGATGTTCAAGGCTTTACTAGGCTAGGATAAAGGAAGGCCCAGATCTGACAGAGTTAGATATGTGTTATCCTAGAGCATACCTAGAGATTGAGAGGACCAAGATTTGTGAGAAAATGGTAGAACTAGCTCAAACTATGCTCAATGCAAGCCATCACACTAACTCAACAAGGTCACAATTACATTTTGAAGGACTATTGGAGAGGTTAGAGCAATTGATAGCTAAACCCAGGACGTTGGCGACACCAAAGGCTCAGGGAAAATGAAGTGAAAGGTTAAGCTTACCCCCTAAGGAAGCTTACATTCCTAATTCCACACACGATGGAATTTATTCTCATTAAATCATTATTCCTAGGAGTTTTGAAGAGAATTTCAAGAAGAGAAATGGCCCAAGGAGAGCAAGAACCTTCCTCCTATTGAGATGGTGGATGATCTTCATGATCAATTTCTTCAAAAAATCCCCTTTATATGTGGAGAGTAGGAAGATGTGCAGTCCTGTGAACGATTAGACTTTGTGTCCAATTGCTTGCAGGAATTGCTCACTTTACATACCCATGGGAGTCGAGGTCTATTCACATGAGAGCCCCCATAGTTATGGTAAGGAACGAGGAATCAATTCTACCAAGGAAGATGGTAGTAGTGAAGAACACTAAAGTGCAATCTCACCTCACTTTAGAGGAGCTATTGAAGATTAAACTTGAATTGTGGGAGCATATAGCTAAGCAAATTCTAGAGATAACTATACCCCAATCCCAGATAGTATCTCATAAGATAGTGCTAGAGATACCAAGACAGGATACATGAGTGAAGAAAAAGAAGGAAATGCCCACCTCCCCATTACTTAACATGGCTATACAACAAAAGCTATTTTAGATTCGGGAGCAAGATTTGCAATTGTTACCACTTCTCTATGGAAGCGATAGAGCAAGCCAGCACTCAGATAAATGAGAATGAAATTGCAAATGGCAGTCCGACATATTGAAAAATCTCTAGGGTTATTAGAAGCTCTCAAAACTTGTGGTGTGGAGTTGGAACATAAATTTTCCATATATGACTTTGAGAAAAATCATTCCTATGAGATGATTTTAGGTAGACCCTTCATGAGAAATTGTAAATAATGCAGGATTGGGGAACCAATTCCTTGTACTTGTAGCACCTAGGTGTAAAGAACAAAGTCAATCTCAAACACTATTCTCATAGAAATGTAACCCCTTGCAATGGAACCCACTCCATAGAACACTAGAGAAAACAGACCTAGTGCTTTCCATAGGATTAGGATCCTACTGGATGCATCAAGACACCCACTTATGGATGTGTAAAGTTGTAGTAGAGGAGTAGAAAGTATTAAGTTCTAGAAGCATAGGTGCTAATGAGAACCCGAGACTAGTTCAAGACCCATCCTATGCACCTATGATGTTTCATGATGAAGAATTCTAGCCCTATGGGTGGGCCAAAATCCCAACTATGATGGATATTGTTGAGAAAAGGGGAGCAACGGACCCTAACCGCCTCGCATGGAAGCGAGAAGCTTCTCCAAGTTGGGGCAAAGAATGAGAGGAGAGGCTCACCCACACTCATGGAGCAATGGCGTCAATGGCCAACGTCACAAGGAGCAAAGGGGAACATCCTCCCAACCATGCACACACACATGCAAATCCATACACCAAGACCAATGCCATCGCACACAAGGACTTGGATGAAACCAAATGAAACCTTCTTCCATTACCAAAATGGAGGCCAAGGCCATGGCCAAGGGACCCCCTTTTTACAAATGAAACTCTTCCTTCTATAGAGAAGAAGAGAGGGATACGTGAATAAAACATGTGGTCAAAAGGCCACATGTGCTAAATCAAAATAGGATCTTTATATGGTAGTGGGATTTCAAAAAGATAACGAACTAGAGAGAAGTTTGCATGTATACGAAAAGTGCTTCGAATCTATGAATATCCAAAAAGAAGGTTTTTATAAAAAGAAGTGTACTAAAGTCTAAGAAGGGTTTTTATGTATTTTTATGGAAAGATGGATAAGAAGAAGAAGTTCCCATGAAGGAATTTATACAATAATGGAAAAATTAAGCACTCCTTCATAAAGTCTTCAAGCCTCCTTGTAGCACCATGACTCTGCAACACTCTCTCCCCCTCCTAAGCTTTGTCGTCCTCGACAAAGCTAAGATGAAAGGATCATACATAGCTGATCGGAATCATGTTGAGTCTTCAAAGTCTTCAAATTTGCAAGTCTTTAGGTCTTCAAGTCTTCAAATCTTCAAGTCTTCGATGCTGAGCGACACAATCCCCTTGGGGGGTAATCAGCCCCGCCTCCATCCCCATGTGTAGCACTTTGTAAGGTCGGAAATGTCTTTGCAAGAAGCTCCATAACCGTGCGTGACCCCCTAACCTCTGATGTGTCTGGTTTCTACTTGTGAGGCCCTTCATATAGGATAGCATCCCTTACAATCTGCTCCATTCACTACAAAGCTTGTGCATAAAGTGCTTTCTCGATTCTATGCTGGTGGCAATCCTTGGCATCTCACGAAATGTGGACATGCAAACTTGGAAAAACCAATGGCTAAAGGCCGACGTCCCCGGCAATGGCACCAAATTGTTGAGAAAAGGGGAGCAACGGACCCTAACCACCTCGCATGGAAGCAAGAAGCTTCTCCAAGTTGGGGCAAAGAATGAGAGGACATTAGGGGAAAAAATGAACCCTGCATGGGCCTTTTAGATTAGAGGGTGATTAGTGATGGACCAATGAGAGGAGGGTGGTGGACACAGTCTAGTTCCTTAATCAACTAGGCTAGGTGTAGGCTTCCCTTGGTTTGGGCTAGTCAAAACCACATAAACATTTCAAAATTCATGGTTTTATCCTTCAAGTAGTTTTTGAAAAGCATGGACTTCAAACAAGACCCTTGGATACCCTTAGAAATTCAATGGCTAAGATCATTTCTTTAGAAATGAGTGGCTTTAAATTATAGCCCTTAGATTTCCTTTAGATCTAATGGTTATTGTTGCTCCTTCAAGAGGAAGAGGCACATAAAATTTGGTCCATTGGATTTGGAAAGAATCCAATGGCTTTGATTTGATCTTCACATGGATCAATAGCCATTAAATCTACACCACTGAAAGTGCATGCCATCCAATGGCTACAAATCCATGCGGATCCCCATGTTTTTGTGCAGATTCTCATGTTTTTGTCTTTTAATGATAGGGAGTTTGGGTAGTTTGTCTTTTAGTGCCAGAATTTTTCGCATCAATCTCAGCCATTCAAGCAGACGACGGTCGAAAATAGGCGTAGATGCGAAATTTTCTTCTCTCTCTTCCCACGACTGAGCCTATTTTGTCTCCCATTGAGCTTATTTTGTCTTTTAGTGATAGAGTGTGTGCCTTTTTTTTTTACTCTTAGTTCTCAAATTTTGTGGTTGATCATGGCCATCCAAGCAACATATCTGAGGGCTAGAAAAGCACACGAATCCCCTACTAGATTTTATTGTTTATTCTAATGTACAATACCACTAGTGGTTTTTCCCATCCTCTTAATCCACCTAATTAGCCATTTCCTTACAAGGCCCATGCAGGGTTCACTTTTTCCCCTAATGAGAGGCACACCCATACTCATGGAGCAATGGTGTCAATGGCCAACATCACAAGGAGCAAAGGGGAACATCCTCCCAACCATGCACACACACATGCAGATCCATACACCAAGACCAATGCCATCGCACACAAGGACTTGGATGAAACCAAATGACACCTTCTTCCATTACCAAAATGGAGGCCAAGGCCATGGCCAAGGGACCCCCTTTTTACAAATGAAACTCTTCCTTATATAGAGAAGAAGAGAGGGATACATGAATAAAACATGTTGTCAAAAGACCACATGTGACAAATGAAAATAGGATCTTTATATGGTAGTGGGATTTCCAAAAAGATAACGAACTAGAGAGAGAGGGAAGTTTGCACGTATACAAAAAGTGCTTCGAATCTATGAATATCCAAAAAGAAGGTTTTTATAAAAAAAAGTGTACTAAAGTCTAAGAAGGGGTTTTTATGTATTTTTATGGAAATATGGATAAGAAGAAGTTCCCATGAAGGAATTTATACAATAATGGAAAAATTAAGCACTCTTTCATAAAGTCTTCAAGCCTCCTTGTAGCACCATGACTCTACAACATATATAGTTGTCAATGAGGAACAATGGACCCCCATTATGATGAAGATGGCTATGACATTTAACTTTTCACCATAGAACTACTCATGTTTAACTCGGTTATAGAATAATGTGAGCCTATCATGAAAACACTCACAGAATTTAGTGATGAAGATGAGGAATCCATCATCATGGAACCTTTTTGTGCTTTAGAAGAAGAGTACCTCTACCTGATTTATGCTAAGCCCCAAGAACGTGAAACATGTAAATGGAAAAAGAAGCTGACTATGATAGATGATGGCAAAAGTGAGAAAAATGAAAGAAAAAAGACAGTCACCACACAAGAAAAAGAAGAGGATTTGTTTGAAGTGATAGAGAAATTCAAGAAGTATGAGGTAGAGGATAGAAAGATTATGATAAGAATGCCTAAATGAGATACAATTGCTAGAGAAGCTTATGACAATAAAGAGAAGACCCAAAAGATTGTAGTAAACATGGAAGATGACGAAGACACATGCATATACATAGGACATGATTTGAGTGAGGAAGAAGAACACGAGATAATAGATCTATTAAGAGAATATAGAAATGTGTTCACTTGGAGTTATAAGGACTTGAAAGGAGAGTAGCTAGATATCCGTTCTCACACAATTTGATGTCCCTAGAAGCCAAGCCTACCAAACACAAACCTTACACATATAATGATAATTACATAGCCAAGATCAAAGAGGAAATCGATCGCTTGATAGAAGCAAGATTTATCTATGAAATTGAGCATACCAAATGGGTATCCCCCATTGTGGTATTGGCCAAAAAGAATGGGAAGCTACATGTGTGTATAAACTTGAAAAAAGTTAACGGAGCCACCATACGAGATAGTGATTTGTTTCATCTCACTGATCACTTGTTAGAACATGTAGCAGGCAAGGAAGTCTATAGCTTCCTTGATGGATTCTCATGCTACAATAAAGTAGCCATCACCCTTGAAGACCAAAATAAGATGGATTTTTCCATGGAATGGGGTATCTTTGGATTCGGTGTGATGTCAATCAGGTTCACCAATGCTTTTACTACATTTCAAAGGCTGATGTGTCATGTGTTCAAGGAATTCTTGCGAAAGAACCTAGAAGTCTATGTCGATGACTTGTGCACACACGCCAACATAAGATAGATGCATATCCCATAACTAAAACATATCTTTGACAAATGTAGAGAATACCAAGTCAGCTTGAACCTAGAAAATTGTGATTTCATGGTCATGTAAGGCAAGATTCTAGGACACATAGTGTCAAAAAATGGGATATCAATGAACGACAATAAGGTTAGAGCCATTGCAGAACTACCTAGACCAAAGACGATCAAGGAGGTACAGGATTTCATGGGTCATTGTGGATATTACCAATGCTTTATCCACATGTATGCCATAATTACAAAACCTCTATATGACCTTTTAACTAACTTTAAGTGGAATGAATGCAAAAACTCTTTTAATGAGCTTAAATGTCGATTATGTTCAACACCAATTTTGACCATACTAGATTGGACTAAGCCATTCCATGTTCATGTGGATGCTTCCAAGCATGATATTCGATGTGTGCTAGCACAACCCATGAGTGAAAGATGCATCGATCTCCCCATTGCTTATGCAAGTAGGCAGTTAAATGTAGCGGAAAGCAACTACACCACCATGGAAAGAGAAGGATTAGGCATGGTATACACAATCAAGAAGTTCAGACACTATTTGATTGGAAATAAGTTTAAAGTCTTGATGGATCATCGGGCCCTACTCTAGCTTGTGAATAAATCTTGCAATACAAGAAGATTAGTAAGATGGTTTCTCTTACTAATGGAATATGATTTTGACGTAGTTTTTATGAAAGGAAAGTCTCACCTTAGGGTTGATCACCTTTCTAGGTTAAGAAAAATTATGTTATACCAATTCTATCTTAGTTCTCTCATGTTCGTAGCTCATTATTACATCATAAAACTCAAGGTAAATGTCCTCTTAGGTTAGCAACCCCTTAGGATACTCTTTCATGTATATACACACACAAGAGAGAAAAAAGAAGACCAAGTTATGAATTCTATAGTTCTTGCATTCACAAAATGAGAGATCTCCTTTAAAATGAGCTCTCATTCACACACACACACACACACACACACACACACACACACACATATATATATATATATATATATATATATATATATATATATATATATATATATATATATATATATATATATATATATATATATATATATATATATATATATATATATATATATATATATATATATACACACACACACACACACATACACAACATAGAGAGAGACACAAATGGGTTAACAACCATTCTAAGACCCTTATATTTCCATTCTTTAAAATCTAATGCTTTGCCTATCCAAAAAAAATCTCGAAATTTTATCACGGCACCCCATAGTCTCAATGAATACTTGACCTACACAAAAATTGGATTTAAATTCCAAGCATTGTATGTCCAAGCTTCTTTAACCCTCTCAAGTATAGATAAATTAGTTGATCAATTGAAAAATTTTAATCGATCATAACATAGATTGTCTTAGTGCCATATCTTCAAGAATACCTCACATGTTGAATTCTCTCTTCACCTATACATTTCCTTTCCACATATCCTTTACACTTTTATCTTCATCCATTTCATTAGCTAAGACTTCATTTTGGATAGTGAGGCTGTAGAGCCTATATATATTTAATCTTTTCCACATGAGCCAAAGAAGAAATTATGCACTCAAGAGAGATAGAATAGAAGTTGCTTATACAAAGAATATTTGGTGAAGTGGAAACATAGTTTTTAGAATAATGCTACATTAGACAAAATCCTATGGAAATATGGTTTTCAAATTTTTACTATTGTTTACAAGAGGCTTCTTAAGGGGATGGATACAAGGAAACACTACATAAAGGTGACTTGGTACAAGGCGTATGTAACTATAGTGGGAATATCCATTTTGATCTCTTTTTCATATGCCTTCCAAAGGTGTATGAGAAACTATTTTGATCTCTTTTTCCAAGTTTCAAGGTATAGCCAGATCCATGTTGTCTTTCATGTGAGCCAACGAAAGAGAAACTTGGGTAAATCTTGCAAACTTGTTCTAGATAGTGATTTTGCAGAGCTTATTTTTTTCTAGTTTTTCCCCATGGTCCATGGAGGATATTATGCACTCAAGATAAATGGACTAGAAGTCACGTATATAAGGATTTCTTGGTGAAGTGGAAGGATAGCTCATAAGATAATGCTAGATGGGAGATATTATGTATTATTGAAACATGGTTTCCCAATTTTGTATTACATTCTCAAGGGGCTTATTAACGGGAAGGGCATGGGAAAACATCACATGAAGATGATTGTGTACAAGGTGTACATAACGACAATGGGAGCAACCACTTTGGTCTCTTTGTCATGTGGTGGGTTAAAAATCTTTTTCGAGACTTCTTTTTGTGTCTCATCGAAAGGAGTCATCAAATTTTTTTATTTACATAGTGGGTCTAAACGAAACTAGAAATTTTGAAAAATGATGAGGACGAGCATGTGGTATCTTCATAAATTTGAGAAAATTCAATTGCTTCATCTAATATTACTTGCATTGGGCTTAATCATAGTCTAAATAGCATTGTATAAATATCTCACAAACTTGTGCATCTTTTGGAAATTGTCTAATTTTTTGAGCTTCAGGATTATTTCATGATAGTGAAAGAGATAAGTGAACAAAGGGTTGACCATCGAGATATCCTTATCACATTCCTCCCAGTTGTGCTCCTCTTTGTGTTCATATAAGAACTCTTTGAGAAATAATGTCTCAACTTGTGTGACCAATATCTAGTTAGAGCTCTAGTTTCTTTAAGCTCATCCACCACTTATATGCCTTGGGGCTGAGAAAGAAACTTGTCTCCAAGAATCTATACTCATGTGAGATCTCTTTGAGTTGATGGAAGTTAATCACTTTTAAAGAGGTGTAGACCAGATCCTTATTTTGGTCTTTATTCTCCCCCATAGATTTTAATAGCTTTAGATCTTTTATTAACAAGGCTTTCCTAATATTATCCTCGGTAAGGTAGTGTGACTACCTCCCATGTGATTGTGCCTTGTTGGACGTCGGATGTAATAAACAAGTGGATCACAAGTTTGGTCTATTGTTCGATCCGAGATGAACATGAATTAATTTTGTTTTAAGGTCATCTAAAGAAGTTTCTATAGTTTCCAATAAAGTCTGTTATGTTTGATGCTTGTGAACAAATGTTGGATATTGTTATTATGTTATGAATTCATCTTAATTTTCTATATATCTCTTCATTGCATATCCCCAAATACTCATTTTCTTTAGCATAATGTTCTTAATATCTGCGCTCATGCATAGAGGGTTCATTTCCTACTTATGTCATCTTATTAATGTGACAAGAATTTAATGCAAAGTGATGGAGACATACATAAAATCCTGGATATGAAATCCGAGTGCACCAATCACTCTCCTCATTCAACCCAAAGCTTATGGCATGGCAATAAATGTTGGTTGCCTCCTCATTAGGGCGGAAGTGATTATATGAAATGCTCCCTTGAGAGAAAGGCACTTACAAGAGATACATGTGCATATATGAATCTTCATCTAAGAACTTTTGCACTTTTTGAATCTATTCTAGAGAATTCCAAAGAAAAAATTATCCAAGAAGCTTCAATTCACATCATATAGTAAATCATGTCCATCAAATTACTGATAAGCATCAAATGGACTTTGAATACTAGACAAAAATGTGTCTATTGAAATTATTTGACTTGCTTTGAACATTCAATATAGCTCCATCGATAAAGAGCTTTATACCCTTTGAAATCCTATTTCAAGATATTCAAAGCAATAAGAAACTTTGAACTTCCACAATACTTGATATGAAGGATAATGTCTCAAGTTCTTTCCACGGAGAACATGTACATGCACATGATAGCTCAACTAGCATAGAAAAATCAAATGATGAGTGAAAAACACCTTCAATAGGTGGATATTCTCCTCCTCATTCTATTCTTCACCTCTCCTTCTTCTCTTCTCTTCCTTCTTCCTCCCTTGGTGGCCCAAAATCTTCTCATATGGAAGTTCTAGGAGAAGTCAATGGAGTGAAACTTTATCCAACATATGAGGGGGAAAAAGGGAGGTTGGAGGGGTATAACAAACAAGGTCGATATTCCTTTTTCGACATAACACAAACGATAGGGAGAGAGAGGTGTCTCTCATGGGTTGATGTCCCTTGATGCTCTCACACTACAAGGGGGATGATGCACGGGGATCTTATGGGGGTGCTCAAGATAAATCATCCAGCTTCCTTCTAGAAAGAAAGTTTAAAGATCTCAATACAAGAAATAAAATCCTCTAGTAGCTTTTTCACAATCTAAGTAATTATAGCATTTATCCCCACATAATATACAAAAGAAAACATTGATATAAGAAAGTTCTCTGGCAACTTGCAGTATTGCTTGCGTGGAGAGTGAGGGGCAGGGGAGGGAGGTTTGAGGGCTCCCTTACTTTATTGGGAGGGAATCCTTCCATCCTTTTGGGTACCTTTTGCACCCATGATGGCTAGGTAGATTACTCATTTTTCTTCTCTCTCCTTTACGACATGATGTTCATTCTCATACCAACTTTTATGATCTTTTTTGCTTCCCAATAGAACACACATGAGATGATTCAATCAAGACTTCCATGCAACCATGCAATCATCTTATGGTATGTCTCTTATCTAAACATGGAACGCAAGTTTTATATTCTTGGCCCATTACCTTCTTTTAATCCAAACCTCACTTTTATGGATTATTTTAGAGTGTAACATACATAGATCTATTAGTGCTTTAACTTGTGAAAGTTTATATAATTTTGGATTATAAATATAAGCTCAATCTTGAACACGTTATTTGATAGGCTCTTTTCGTATGATTTTTCTTATCGTGAAGTTAGTTTTTGGATTTTGCATACTTCACATCCATGGACCCCATGTACTACTTCATGTATGGATTCTAATATACTATGCACACGATGGCCACTCATGCATAACCACCTATACCTATTGGAAGGCCACATCTCTACATGTCATAATATATGATTTCTAAATTAGTCTAGACATCGCCTTGAGGAAGCACATGCCTACCTTGTATTTCCCAAACCTGAGTTATTAAGATCATCATTAAATCTCTAATTTCAAAATGTAAAATTAGACAATGTGTGATTAGTAGTAACTTTTTCAATTGCTAATCTATCTCTTCTCTCTTCTTCTACTATAGTCATCTCTCTTGGACAATTTATTTCTTATGCACACATGTTTTATGCTCGTTATCCCCTCTAGTTACATCCAATAAACCTATGCATATTTGATCATACAAAGGAAAATGATCAAACATGCAATTGACACTTCTTCATAATTACATCTTTCTCTCTCTAGGTGTGCATATGATGCAAAAATGGCTAAAAGAAAAACTTCAATCTTTCATTATTACAATGCATAAGGACACTAACTAGAAGGGTAACTTTCTCTTCATTATTGCATTATATAACTTATTTTCTCTCATGACTGTGAAAACTCCTTCAACGTGAAAGGTTGATCTACATCACATGCAGGAACCAAGATAATTATTCCATTGCAAGCAAGAAGAGTTGTGGGAAATCTGAATAATAACCATAAAAAGTGTTGAAATGATCCTACAAAATTGACATTTTGCTAGCATTAATGCATGAACACAGGGATAATTTGAGGACCTAGTACACCATCTGAGCCTCAAGGTGATGTGAATAGTGTTATCACATATAGATATAAGTCATATAAGATAATCCCTTTGAAGAGGCATGGGCTTCGGTTAAGCTTCATTAATTTTTGCCATAATATAGCATGAATATACCTCTTTTGATTTTACTAGTTATTATATTGCTTTAACCCCCTAAGAATGTTGCTTCCAAGCCCTTGGAATTTTGCACCAAATTTTGACTACTTGCACTAGAGAAACATAAGTCATTTGAGGTCAATCATGCTTTTACATATAAAGCGTACTATAAAAACTCCCCTCTTCATATAGAAAGCATTGAACATAATTTTTTAGCTTGAAAATAAATGTTGATGCATCAAGATTTCACAATGTGTCATAATACCAAGTGCAAAGTTGTTGTTGACTTGGCTTGTAAAAGTATGAATCAAATAAACATACATTGTTGTGGCATCTCCACACAATATGATACATTGAGAGAGTCACAAGATGCAAACGATGACAAAAGATAGACATTCTCGCTACTCTAGGCTTATGATCATCACTACTAATAATCATTTTTTCTTGAAATTTTGGAGACAAGTCAGATTTGATGTGTAAGTAGGAAAGGATGAAGTCATGAGTGCAATCATCATGCCCATTGATGAGTCCTCAATATTGAAATGTATCTAAAGTGACAAGTGATGGGGTTTCATGCACATGTAGAAGGATAGTGTGCCAAGATCTAATACCAAGATCAGAGATCTGTAGTTTGATGGAAGACCACACATAAGACTATTTCGCTCCTTCACCAATTCATGCAATATAAGCCCTACCCTAGAATAATTAAAATGTTGACACATGTAAAGCATGCCCTTCACTCACATTAAAGGTTCTCAATTAACCCAGGGCCTTCATATGATTTTCTTTTTGCCATAAAAGAAAAAAGCATTGAACATTAAAGTATTTGCTAAAGTGTCAACTAGCATCATGAAAAAGCATTTGAAATTCTAATATTGTTAACAAATTCAAACAAACCTTGATAACAATTTTCTATGCATTTTATCATTAATGTTATCAATGATATCTTTCCACAACAATGTGTAGATGAATTTTTAATTGTAGATAAAGTTAATGAATATTCATATTCCTTTCCTCGTTAAAGAGTAGTTAATTCACCATAAACTATTAAATTGTCCATTACATGTACTACTCCGTAACATGATTTTCCAAAATTTATTCTCCCGTGTCTTGATATTCTTTATTATAATCGCGTTTGGATTGAATTGCTTAAGCTTTACATCACAAATCAACTCTCATTTTGCACTCCCGCACAATAATGGTTGAAAAAGAGCAATTCATAGTACTATTATCGATTTATTATGTTTCAATATGTAACTTATCTTAAAAAATGAAATAAAAGTTTATATTTGAGTTTTGCTTAGGATACAGCCCTTTAGTATTATTGGATGTCCTCAGTTGAAGTTATATATGCTAAAAAGCTTTTGAACCATATAAAATCAATTGAATTAGTTTCCCTATGCAAATTCAATAGCAATTTTCAATATTCAAATACTTCAAAAAGTGAAAATAAAGAAACGATACACATACTGCTTACAAAAAGAAGAGTTTCAAACAGTTTAATGACATAGTATGTTTGCATACAATTGAGAGAAGTCTAGAGATATAAAACAACATCCTTAGAATTAGCACTGCAATATTATGAATCATTCAAAATCATCTGTAGAATTAATGAAAAGCATCTTATGTACAAAGTACCCTCATACTAGAATATACTTAAATATATAGAAAAATTTACTCTATTGAAAAATCCAAATGGTTACAAAGTGCATCATTTCGTCCACATTATGATCACTTAAACGTTACATGTCATTCACAAATGCACCAAATTAAAGGCAAGATGGTCTAAAAAATCCACTACTGTATTTATTTAAATGGTTGGTTCTTTATTCACAGATTTATAAAAGCATGTTTCCATAAAGGTAGACGCACGCATCACATTTTTTAGACATGTGGATTACCTGCTGAAGTATGGATGACTTTTATAAAAACTAATTATTCTTGTTAGGCTCACCTAAAACTCTAATTTTGGACATTACTGAATTTCTCTTCGATACATGCAAAAAGTCGAGCGTCAAAGTTCAGAAAGGTAGCATCTACTACTTTGCACAGTGTCACTCCATCTTTCCTGTTCTATGCATGCTCTGTGCATACTTTTACACATGATCCTCTAACAGCGTGTTCATGACTCCTCACTCATGCAAGTGCAGTATATTTGTTATAAGGGATCATGTTTATGTGATAAGAACGTCTACAACTTGACTCTCAGCATACCACTCGGGTTTCCCATTCATCATCTTCCCTTGTTTGCATGCAAGCCAGATTAAGCCAAGGCTACTTGGCCATTCCTGACCAATAAATTACAGCAGCTGATTCCCTTCTTCATGAGGAAGAGGCCACCTGGATGAAAGAAAAGCAGGAAAACTAAGCATGTTTTATATTAAAGAGTTCATGTTGAACCACCTTGAGAAGTTCCATTATTCAAACTTGTCAACTGAACGAGTTGATAAACATGGAAACTCAAATCATGTATTTTTGAGCTGTGTATTTTCAACTAATCTCGCATTTCCCTCACGATTGTGCTATATTCCATCATAACTGATGGCATTGAAGATCTCCTCATTAAGTGCCTGCAGGTTCATCATACACAAGCACCATATTATTTGAGACCATTTCCGACCTCTCGTAACTTCGACAAGCCATCGCTTTGAAAGAACCTTCATTTATTGATCAACTCAAATCAATAACATACTTCCAAAAAAGAGTCGCCAGCATAGCCTAGTGGCTAATGATTTGAACCTCTTGGAGGAAGTCCTGAGTTCAAATCCTGGCTGGACATATCCATGAGTTTTCCAAGATTGGTGCCTCTACCTTACGAAGTCCGGTGTGTGTCTTTCCAATTCATTGTAATCTCATAAACAATATCGCGAATGACTCCGTTTCATAACTTGCAGGCTAGTAATTATTTCACAAGGACCTTGTGAAAAAGACCTTTGCTTTTTACATCCCAAATCAGATCTCTTAGGAAATGTAGGCAGACAAGACTGGATCTATCTTGAGACTTTATGGAAACATGACAACCATGTTGCGTTAAAGTGATTGAAGGAATCAAGAAAAATAGGAACATTAATTATTATAAACTTAATAAAATTATCTTCAGATCAAATAAGTTAAGAAAAATAATGCTATGAAAACTAGATAACTAATGATACCTGAAGCACAAATACCAACAAAGTTGAATCTTACAATGCTCAGTCACTTGTCCTGAGAGAAATAACTCACATGGCAACAGAAAATACACAAAACCATGAGTTGTTAGCATGAATGATACCAATCAATCCCCATTAGCTGTTCACTATAATCCATTCCATGTGAGAATCGATACAGCTCTGCAAGATTCCAATGATGCGAGCAACCATTTCATTAAGAATCTTTGTGAATTTTGAGAGGCTGAGAAGTTTGATTATGTACTCCATGTCTCAATCGCCCTTACAAAATGCTGCCCAACTTTTTCCCAATAAATCTATTACTAGACAAGAAAGGTATTACTTTGGAGACCTAATCAGATTGGCCAAGCACATCTAAAGCTGAACAAAGACTAATCAACCAAAATCATGGTGCATTCTGACATGTAACCAGCCCCGACACCATTGGAAAGCCACGAACAAAACTCTATACAAAAACTGGATGAGGGCTGCTGTTCCGTACAGTGAAAGAAAAGAAACGAAATGAACAGATCCCTCATCAAACAAGGCCCCTACTTATCCATATCTTTGATATACAAATACATGCCTGAGCAAATGAGAATTTGCTATTGGCTTGCAGAAGGTGCTTACTTGAGAGTATGCAGAAAATCCTGACCTTTACTCATGCTCTTCGTTTCTCCTCAGTCCTAAAAAAATTTTCTTTCTCTGGGTGACTGTTTCCACACCACATCTTTCCTTGACGAGCATTAACAAGGCACTGATTTATCTGCACATCAGATAATAAAGACAACATGAATTTCAACAAAGCCCTACATGGACTGAAACCTAATCCCATCATTGTATAATTTCACACAACTATATACAAATAAACACACACACCTCTTTCAACTTGACTATTTCCCTATGAGCAGCTGCAAGCAAATCATCTTTTAGCAGATTGCAACTTGTCTGGTGATGAAGATTCCCTCTTGTTCGGTGGTCCTGAAGACCACAAATTTTTCTTCCTGATATTTTGCAACAATGTTCACTCAAACTTCCATTTCCATTCTGCTTAACCAGCCTTCTTTGGCATGAGCAGATAGTGCTTGATCTTATGGTGTCCTTTGTAGTTGGCGTCATACATTCTTGACCATCCATTGCTTTTTCTTCTGTAGCACTTTTCGAGCAGTCATAGTTGTCCTGTGACTCTGCTTTGCTTTGGCACTCTGATAGATCTCCGATAGAGAAACCATCGATTCCTTTATTTGGTGCTCGAATGCCCATGGGTGCAGATACCTGCTGACTCAGATTTCGAAACTTTTCTTGCCATTCCACAAGCTCTACCTGAAGACTATGGTTCCCATGCCGTAGTGTACTCTGCAAAAACGAAGAACCTTGATATGTTAAGATTACATGCAGGAAGCATGTGTAAGAGCTCCATCTCACAATATAAACAAGAATACATGCCAATTCCATGAGAAGATGCTGCTTTTCTGCTCCCAGCATTGCTCTCACCTGCATTCATTCATGCTTATAGATCAACATGAAGGTACATGTGAGGAAGAGCCAAAACAAACACATAGAAACATGAATGCAAAATGATATTTTTTGTTGTATGAACAATGAGTTGGCATAGATGATGTGGCACAGACACCTTATTTCAACATCCCTTGATGGGCAGGGCCATAGAGAGATTCTGCACCAATAGAGCTGAAAAACACTCACCTTTCTGAGCTCATGATCATAGTCCGCTGCGACTTCTCCTTGACTCTGTAATTCAGCAACCTACATTGTTTGAACAAAATAAGATCATATTACAGAAATTTCAAGATTGTACTTGAGCCTTGAAGCTTGAGAGACAACACCTTGCATTTGAAATTTCTCAAGGTCAGTAAAAAACAAGTTTCTGGATCCTTTGAATAGTCTCATAGTCGAATTTCAGTTGAAAAACACATGACATGAAAAAGTAAGAAGCTCACTTGGCACACATTCGAACTTTTTGCCTACTTTCCAAAATCCCAAGTGACAGAGACACTAATCTTGTAATAACTTAATATGGTTTTTCCCATGTTTGACCTTGAGGCTCAGAACACTGGTGATACAAATGTCGTAACAAGAGCTTCCAAAACTGAAGTAGCTATGTAGCTGTGAGGTAAATTTTCAAAGAAGCATGCAAAAAGAGCTCTGACCTAGTGCCAACATTCCACGATCTTTTCAAATATAAGACGCCATCATTAATAATATGCGGCAAGATAGCAGGTCAAGTGGACATTGAGCAGAAGAACTTCCCTAAGTAAAAGTGATGCCTTGCATGCGAGTGATGAGGTCTATAACACCAAGTCGGCTCTTACTGTGTGGTTGTGTAACCATACTCCGAGAACAGCTTACAGAAGAGCACATAGATTGTGCCAAACGAATGGCATCCACAGAAAAATGAATGGCCTCAAGGCGGCAATTGATTAATCAAGCAATGGCATGTCATACATGATGTATGGCTGTAAAATACCCTGCAAGATAGTTAACCGAAAGTGCAAAAGCCATTGCAAAGCTCTTGAGTCTCCACATCCAGCTACCTTAGGAAGCATTCTTTGGAGTAACCACCGAGTCTGATGTCAATATGTAGCCCCAATAGCAAGCAAGTAAAATAGGTACTCAAAAATTATTCCCTGACGAACAAGCACTCCCTCCTAAGCGTGTAAAAGGCATCATAATCAGAGTCAATAAGTCTCAACTTAGAATGGTTAACCTGTAATCCTAAAGCATGATAGAAACATTGCAAGATGTGCATACATGCACCTATAAATGATGAAGTTTCTTGTAGGAAAATCAAGATGTCATATGCAAAGCCTTGCCTAGCTATATTATGATTATCCAAAATATGAAGTCCACCATCATGTTTATTGGCATCAAGATCGGAATATAATGGATGAGTAGCCAGCTGCCAAAGCGAGCAGCAATGGGCTTAGGGGGACATCCTTGACATATCCCCATGATGTTGTTGTATTGGCTCAATGAAGTGACCATTAACCAGAATGAAATTAGTGGGCTCTTAACAAAGGAAGTAGATGATGCCCACTAGCTTGCAACTAAACCCAATCTCACACATAATAGGATAGATGAAATCCCAGTGGACCATATGGAAAGTCTTTGCAGATCGATCTCGAACATAACCATATTAAAATAATGGTGTCAAGCATACTCAAATAGGACATTATCACAAAGAAAGCGGGATGTATAAACCCATATTGAAGAGAATGAATGACCATGTCAAAGGTTTTTGCATATAATATGTCAGCACCTTGCTGACAATCCTGTCTAAAATAGCAAATAGCATAATGTTCCATGAGTCATGCATGGTTCCTCAACCTTAGGTATGAAAATAGGAAAGCCTTCTTTATACTAGAATGCATTTGGAACTCCTACCCAATTTCATGGACAGCTGAAATAAAAAGATCTTTTAAGTCTGATGGGTAGAACAAAATGAATTCTTTGGATAGACCATCTAGAGATAGGGATTTCTTGTTGTCCAATCATTGTCATGCATAAAAGAGCTCTTTATTATAGCTAATCAAATGGACTTAAAGTTCGCAAAGAAGGTTAAAGATGTGAAAGGGAAAAAAATTTCAAACACAGCTTGTTGGCACAAAAACATACATTCAAGCATACATTTTTCTTTTTTACAAAACGAGGATTATTTATAAAGCATATTTTGTATCCATGTGTACTGACAAAGATCAAAATAGTTTGCCTTTATTTTTTCATCTACTCGTAGCCTAGCATATAATTCTGCACATGGAGTGTATATGAAGACATCTACCGCAATAACGTGCGATGCAGCCTGTTTCGCGACAATCTATATTGGTCATCATTGTCTCCACATCAACCTCCCGGCCAGCTACCACCATGACATTAAACACCATAGTATCATCCACCATAACCACCAAGACACTTTTTCCTCTTTAGAGGTTTCTTTTTCCTTGAGTTTCACATATGCCCATAACACTAATGGGCGACTTATTTTGCACATTATATGCTTAGTATTATATTGTGTGCGCTCCCAAGCTTGTTCTTCTTCTTTGTGTTCTTTGTGTGAATTTCCACTCCTCAAAACTCCAACACTTTGTATTAAAGCATGCCATTGCTTTTGGGGCATCATTGGCACACTTGTTGCTGCAAGCACCATGTCTTACCGGCATCAATCACTCTATCAAGTAAATCCTTGTATTTGACCTCTTTAGAGATCATATGGAGATAGAACCCTAACGATGGCAAGCAATGGGGGATAAAAAAACTCACGATTCTTTCGATCAAACACGCAAGAAGAAGGGGAAATTATCTCTGGACAGTGGATAAGGAGACAAACTGCTAGAATCAAACTCTCACACGCAAGAAGGGAATAAAAAAGAGGTCCTAAATTCTAAGAGAATGAGAAGCATGCATTTCTAAGCTTGGTTCTCACCAAATGAAGTTAACTTGTCCTACAACTCTTGGCCATTGTCTTTTATACTTTATGGATTAGCTAGAGTCCACCTAGACTTTTAAATAGTCCTAGAGGCTCAAAACATCTAAAAAATGAGTAGAAATTGTACAAAAATATCTTAGCTTTATAGAGGCTCAAGGACTCCTCAACCTCTACAATTTGGAGTATATTCCCTAGGAAATACATGCGATAGTGATTTTCATGTACATAATTAACCTAAAATGCAAAAAATACGAGTTTTTGAGAGTTTTTGTGGGACCTTCCTTGTTTGGATCCTCTGTATATCGATGGCGGTCTACATAGTTGATCATATATGTTTGAGACTTTTAGCATGTCTATGTGTCCTTGTTGTTCTATCTCACTCATTGATTCCATTGGATGGCACATGGTGTGTCCGTGGAGGCAATCAAGTTGATCACTTGTTTATGCACTTCACATGTTGTAAGCTTGGCTCCTAGATGAGAAGCTACCTTACCAAAGATCTATGAGTCTCATTCAAAAAAGCTTGTGAAGAACGTCTCCTAAAATGTATGCATGTAACATGACAATAATTACTGAAGTCTTGAAAAATAGGCCATTACTGTATTTCAATATGGGGTGTCTCTAAAATAAATAAGGCTTTTATGCCTAGGTCGAAGCATCTCTTCTTCAGTTCTGGTGCAAAAGTTGGTTTGGAAGATTTTGATAATTTTGAAGATCTTGTACCACATATGGCATGCAGGATCTGGCATGTTACATGCGATCTATTTCCAAAAGTCGATTGTATCGAGCGTATACTCCATTGCCATTAGTTTTGTGTCTCTTGATCCAACTACGTATGCATAACTCATCCAATATTTAGGGCTAGGATAGCAGGCTCTCATTATCTCATAGCTCTTCCATGTGTGCCTATGTCCAGTTGGAGTATATGTTGAAAATTACTTGATATAAATAAGGTGAAATCCCACACTTTTTGTGTAAACGGGTGATCAAAAACTTCCCCCATTAAGGATTCATAACCTCAATCGAACCTCTTGGCAATTGCATCACATCGTCAAGAGTTGTCATGGAGGCAACATATGACATAATAAGCAATCTTTTCCAAAATGAACTTCATAGCATCTATTATGATTTTGAATGTGTAACCTCATTTTCAAAATCGTTACTTAGTTCTTGTATAAGCTAGAATCGCTTTTCTTGGCCTTGGTTTGTTAGTGGTCTTTCTTGGCCCCATTTTGATGAATCTTCTTCTAGTTCATCTGCTCATGCAATTATCTCCAAATCCAAGCTCTGATCAGTCTAGCAATCAAGCTTGCCCAAAATGCTTAATAGAGGCCATCATTGTATTAGGCTTCCAATAGATTAATACAATGCTACCTTTCTTGCAAACTTTTCTACTCTCTCAACTTCCTTATTAGTGCTTATCTTGCAAATGTATCTACTCTCATACTCTCTTTTTCCACTCATGATCTTGACAAATGTGCTAGCTCCTTCAATGTTATCTTTACACATTCAAATGAAGTGCTTAACTTGCAAAGGGCAAAGTGCTGAATTTGGAACTTGTGTCTAGTTTGGGGACTTGGAATTGTCTAAGTCAAAAAGTTTGGAAACAACATGAGTTTGGTAGTTAGAAAAATGGTCAAGTTCCATTTATGATATAGACTCGAGTTGAACTAGGCCACAAGCCTCCCAAAGTGACAATTTTTTCACAAATAATTAGTTTGCAAATACACTACAAAATATGGAAATCACTCATCATGACAAATAAGAACTTTCAATCATACGATGTGGATGTGCAAGCATGTCAAAGCCTATCTTTATTGATAATTGATAAACATATTTTCGATGTACAAGCTACATATCTCATGATGATTGTTTTTAGTGACCGTAAAAGAATGAAGAGAAACGTATGGCCATTGGGAAAATTCATTCCTTAAAATGCGTTGCCAATGCATCTTCACTACAACATATGAGGGGCATACCGACGCTACCTATACCGACGGTCACTCCCAACTTTGATCTAAACGTTGGAAAAATCCACTTAAAGATACGGACAGTCAAGTGACCGTCGGTACGACCGTTTAAAACAAATCGTCGGGATGTCTCGTGACCACCCGTATGCGTGTCCGTATGAGCATTCGTATATGCGTCAGTATAAGCGTCGGTAATTTACTGGAGATTACCGATGCCCATAACGATGGATATACCGAGGCCGTGTTTTAAACATACCGGGAACCCAAGAGCAAAACTCAACATTTTGCGCATGTTTGAGTATTGGTTGTCTTCTGTCGAACTTGCATGCGCGAACCGAATTGTGACCTGCATTGCCTTGTGCACACACACAGAGATCTCTCTCTACACACACACTCTCTCTCTGATTAGATCTCACATCTTGGTAAGTGGTGCGCATACTCTTAGCCTTTGTCTTTCTTTATGCTTTAGGTCTTATAATTTCTCTTCTCTTTGATTTTGCAGAAGTTCTTTGGCTCGATTCTTTGGAATTCGACGATAGACGACATACATTACGCTTTGACGACAACGATCCGAAAGAGGGACATACTTGTAAGTGATTGTTTTATTCTCTATTGATAGAGAGAGAAAGAGAGAGAGAGAGATAGAGAGAGAAAGAGAGAGAGAAAAGAGAGAGAGAGATGAGAGAGAAAAGGTACACCCAGCAGAGGCGTCGGTATAACCGTCGGTACGAGCATCGGTATTACCGATGCTCGTACCAACGGTTATACCGACGCCCATACCGATGCTCATACCGATGCCCATACCGACGCTTTAATTTCGACGCGCATACCGACACCTACACCGACGTCGGGGCAAAAATGCGCGCGTTCATTTCCCTCGATAAAAACCTCGGTATACGGCTGATCTGTTGTAGTGCTTCAGCCACAAATAAAGGTATAAAAAATTGCTTTGAATGATGGCTTCCATCTAACTATATTAAAAAAATTTTAATATCAATTGGGCAAATAATATAGACCAAAACAAGCTATGTCAACATATCTATAGACCAGCAAGTGATGAACAAGTCTAATCATGCTTCAGGTTGTAAATCTTGTTAGCAATCAAAATCTATATGCAAAGGAGGAGCGCAAGGATGATGTAGCTTTACTATTGGATACAATAATTTGTGAAAGACTGACAGCATGAAAAAGAAAATTATTGTTGAACGCTTACCAAAGTTCGGTCTTAAGGAGTTTGCTCACAATTTACTACTGTGAAGAAACTCTCATGAGTCATTTATAAAAGGGAGAAGCTAACTTCATATCCACTTGAAGTGATACATAACCATATTTTTTGGACAAAAAATGTTCATATCATGAAACACAGCAAGTGAGGTATAGATGTACACATGTAATCACACATAGACACATACAAGAATATACATAACACATACTAAATGCATGCTTGAGAAACCCTATCATCAAAAGGAAGGTTATTTGCACATATGATTCACAACCAAAATGGAGCTATCTGAGAAGAATTGAGGAATGGAATAGGTATACTCTTAAGCAATGATAAATGGAAATAGCTTAAAAACTTGATTTAAAATAAGCATGCAACAATAAGTATACTCTACAAACACAACAATTATAGTGATTATACGCATTGTGTGTCTCCCTATGTGTGATTGTGGAGGAGAAATCCCTTAGTCTTTTTACTTGAAAGTGTTTAGGATGCTATGTTATGCACATGTGCCACATTAATCACACCATCAACTGAATGAAGATCCATTGATTAAATTTTCGTTGGTACCCAAATAAACACAAATGCCAAAAATGTTGCAATCCTATCAACAAAGAAGTTGATCTGAACAAAGTTCACAATGAAAAGGAACATCTGTTTACATCCAAGGGAATCACACTTGTAGACTATGAAATAACCAACCAATTCGACAGCAAAGGATGCTTTGGGACCTTGTCAAAAATCTAGGAAAACGATTCAGAATGGGACAATTTCAGATTCAGAAATTTGCAATATCAAAGTAGCCTGTCGACACATGTACTGAAAAATCGCTGCAGAGCTCTCAGCCAAAGGGCAAACAAATGAAAGAGGGATGTCATTTTGAAAATAATATAATCCATGCCTAGATTCATTTCAAACTAGTCAAACCATGCAATCTCAGAAATGTCTTACTCAAACAAACTATGCATGCTTTGAGAGGTTCAATAATCTTAATCATTCAAGCATACGGTATGGTATCTTTTCCTAACGTCAAAAATGAACTAATGAGGTTCTAATAAGAAGTCCATCTTCAAGCTTTGTTCATGCTAGATTTCAACACTCTAATGAGTTTTCAGAATATTTAATTGAACTGTAGACAGCAGAACCTTACCTGTTGTTCCAACCACTCACTGTGGTTCCTCAGCTCTGCCTTCTCACTTTCCACCTCCTTCAATCTGTTCTCAGTAGACTCCAGTGCTTTGGCCTGAACTTCAAACGCTTCAAGCAGGTCTGCTAATTGTTTGGATTTGTTCTGAGCTTCCATCTTGTGATACATAAATTAAGAGTTTAGAGACCAGCAAAGCAGTACATAAATGGATACAGAACACCCTTGCAAGCTTTTGTGACCTTGGCTGTCTCCAGGCTTTTCTGTAGACTAAGCATATCCTCTTGAGAAGCTTTCATAACTTCTGTGGTTGCGTTTGAAGAGTTTTTGAGGTTTTGTTCCTGCATGGGAAGAATTTGGCAGTAAAACTGTCATTTCGCAAGTTACATCCAAATCGGCAAATCTTTGCAAACTCAAGTTCCACACCAGCTTTTCAATCTGCTCTTTCATTGCTTGTAGTTGCACAGCCCTAGCCTGCACAGTAACACTCCATGTAGCCATTTAGTAGGACAGCCCACTTCACCACCCACTATCAGTAATCATGAAATCAGAGAGAATGTATGGTGATAAAACAAGCTTGCTCATACATGGTAGAGGGTGCGACACTCTGCTGCTTCCATTCTTAGCTTCTCAGCTTCTTCTTCCTGAGCTTTAATCAATGATGAAGCATGTCTCTTGACCTATGCATCAGAAGTGTTTGCTAGAGTCCATTGAGATTAAAAGGCAAGGTGATGTAGAAAGATGGGCATCACACAGAACTGACCTTGTCAAGCTCCATAGTAGCCTCCCGAGCTGCAGCAATGGCTTTAGCAGCTCTTGAAGACTGGCTACGTGCCTCCTTTGACACCTCCATGACGATTTTTGTGCGCAGCTGCTCGAGTTCTTTACTCTCGCCTTTCATAGCTGATCACTCATCACAAAGAGTGAGTGAGATGATATCATGAGTAAGGATGTATTTTTTGGTTGAAGTCAATTGCTTTTTATGATTGAGGCGAGCTGTTGCATAGATAATAACCTAAGCATTTATAGATACTTATTTGAATGATTATAATTATTGTTGCTTGAGATACAAAGTTTTAAATGCTTATAGTGCATGATTTAACATAACATAAACTTAGAGTCAGCTACACACAGAATGTCATTAGGTGCTCTAGCTCTTGCACCCTTGACTGCAGACCAGCTGCTGCAGCTTCAACTTCAGCAACATATTTTCTCAAAGCTTCAGTCTCCAGCTCACTTTCCAAGCGCGCGCTGTTCTCACAATAACCAAAATCATGTCAAAAAGCATTTCTTTGCGACACATGTTTACGCACTCTGAAGTAGCATATCTAAACCCAAAACATTTTCAACAATGTAAGTAATGTTAGTTTATGCTGAGAATTTATCACTTTTCCATGATTTTATTCTTCGTGATTGAAAGGCGGAGGCTCCTCAATCAAAAGTGTAGATAGAGGGTTTTGATAGCATGTCTGATTTCATTCACTAAGATTTATGTAAACAGATTGTCCAGATATATGGCTTGCATTGCAAACAGCAAGGCAGACTTCGCACAATAAGTGTGTAACAGTGTATGGAACATTAACTCAAGTTTTGTGACTATGTTGACAAATGCATGACAGCATAACCATCAAAACTGAGCTAAATGTATCCAATGTTGCATTAGTATTATGTCAGTTATATAACACAAAGGTAAATAAAGCTTTGGAATTCCTTAGGGATATTCTCAATAAAAGCAAACTACCATCGAATGCAAAACATTGAGCTTAAGTGGTTGCTTATCCTAGGGGACACATACTATATGAAATTTCGGCTCTCCCTGTATATAACATTCAGCAAATAAGAAAATTATTCAATGAATGAGGACTCCAAAAGGAATTTCCAAATTCTTGTATTGAAAAGTGACAGAGAGGAGGAAAGGCTATTTAATTACAAGCATTTAAAGCAATCAGAGTTCATTTTACCAGTCATCCCGTTTAAAATATTAGAATTATTCGTATTATATGTTTCATTCAGTTAAAAATCTGACTAACAGCGTTTCACCTCTCAGAGGCTCGCAATGCAACTCGTAGCTCTGAGATCCTCCACTGAAGACCAACCTGTGTGGAAAGGGTTTCTTAGAACTCTTAAGATTCATTCAAGTTGACAGAGGGGTTCCTTGTTATTATAGGCAGGTGTGAAGAAAGATCCAAATAATGCAAACTTGACAAGGTTAAACTAGCTGCTACCAATAAGCAGTTTATTGGTTAGACTGAATAAGATAACAAAGCGAATTCAGTTCACTGTATCGAAAGGTGCGGAAAGGCACCTCATCAGTACTCGGCAAAACAGCATAAAAAATATCACTGTGAATGGCCATCTTCCCATTCTCATCTGTCCATCGCGTTGCCTGATCATTTGATCGGGGAACTTCAGACCGACCGACTTCATTCTCAACCTCCACCAGACCTTCCCTTGATGCACTAGAAAGATTTGAATTGTTCAACGCATTGTAAACTTGTTCCCCATCTGATGGACTTGCTTTAGAAACCACCTCTGCAGTCACTGGAGTCCCATCTAGGGCATTATCTCTCTGCGCATCAGTGTGATTCCCCGCCTCTGCAAAAATCACAAAAAACGTAGCTATTTATTTTCTTCTTTAGCCAGAACTTTTATTTTTATTATGCTCATAGACATATCTGCAGAACTGATGGCATTGACTGTCATGATTTTTGCTGTTATAAGATGCGTATCAGAGTTTGATCAGGGTACGCAAGTCACCTCAGCGAAAAGAAACAAGCTATATTCTGGGCGGACGACGAGTAGTTTTAAATAGTTTTACTTAAGCACGCAGTTATTTGTAAGCTTGTCTGTACGTGACATCATATTCATGATGCGAACGTCGATATACTGCAGTTGTTTACAGAATGCAAACACCAGCAGTAACGTCTATTACTGTAAAGATGTGCAGCATAAATATGTTCAGAAGATCAATTTGTTTCCCATGGTGTCTTCCCAAGAGGTTAAAGGTTAAATTCAGGGATTGATTTGGCAAGGTACCATTATGATAAGACAACATCAGGCCAAGAAAACGGCCGTTTCCATCCTATAATAGAGGTTGTACAAACTAAGGCTCATGAAGAGAAATCGAACGTCGATTTTTCTTCAAAGCTGTGCTGCAAGGAGTGATTCCAAAGTAGAAACTACTACATGACTGCCTTTGCCATAAATCTATGGCTCGGAAAGAATTTCCCGTTAAAACGCCACTGTTGGAAACCGCTTGCAAAGATGTCGCTGCCTGATGGGAAACCGTATATAAAGCAAAGTTTGAACCTACATTCGAAGCTGAACAAAGTCTTAAAAATGGCACTTTTCGTCGGTTGATCAAGTGATCAACATCTTCGCTTCAGAGCGTGGAACTATGCCCACGTCAGGGAAAGCATAGAAGTGCGACAAGGCAACATTTCCACTGAATATCCTTGAAAGGATGAGAGAAGGCAGGGAGTGGGATGAAGGGTCTTCATGGACGCGAGGACTGGAATCATACCAAAAGTTAATTCTGAATGCGCAGGGGAATCTGGAGGATTCTGTGTTGTAAGCATGCATGAAGCTGCCCTTCCTCGTGATGCATTACCAGGTGGAGCCTCCCACCAATGATTAATTTGCCAATTTTTGTGAAGTGTGTCGAGGTGAGGACACCCTTTGAAAGGCGTAGACGGTCGATTACAAGCTTCAGAATTCGTAGACGTAGTTCCCAAGCTACTGTCTTTCCGAAACGCGTGTCCCCTCGGGGGTGTATCGTTTTTTGATAGAAGCTGTGAAGGAGTTAAGGAAGCAATGTCGCTACGTCCGCAAGTACAAACCTCCGTACGCTTCTGCTCGCCAGCTCCTGGCATTGTTGCGACTGCAAGATGGACTCTCGCGCACCAAGAAAGGTGAATGATTCACTGCTTGGCTACTCCTGCAGCAGCTGCTCTCCCATTCAAATTTAGTAGCCCCCTAAAATCCTTTGAGTTCTCCTGTAGAGACAAGAAGGATGAGAGCGATGCTTAATGGGTTTTTCACTAGACCTCTAGTTTCGAGCGAATGGATCTCTTCAAGAAAGAACAACCGCTAATTTAGAGAAAATGAAGTGTTTGAAGTGTGAGCAATGAGCATTCTCTATCATGCTATAACCTACATGAGAGTGAGGCTACATTCACATCCCAAAGGTGGAATTTGAGCCAAAATCCCCTCTTCTATGGAAAGAGTATAAAACTCTCTCACGCCTGGTTTGTTCAAGCCCCATTTGTTCAAGAAGGAAGATGGAATAATTTTTTTTTAATGGAGGTTCAACCAAAGCCTACTCCCCCAAGCTTTCACTTTGAAATTACAACTATATAAGTGAATGGACATAGTACCTATGGGACCCCCCGATCCTATAAAGCAGGGGTTAGACTACCTGAAAACAACACAAAAGAGGACTGCCCGAAGACAACTGGTTTCAACTGGATACAACATGGTTACATTGGCCTTAGGCCCAAAGCTGGAATATTTTGTATGGATGGAATGCAATAATATTTTGGCTGGATGGAACGCAAGGAAGATGGAATATTTTGGATGGACGGAATGCATGAATAATGAAGAGCCAAAAGTTAGTTTTTGGCTCACATGTGACTTAAGCATACTCACTACATATGGGGTATGGGGTGAGGATTCAATAAGAAGGCATGAACAATTTTAATTCTTACTCCATGTTGTGGCATGATAGGCTCCTCTCTTTCCATTGTTCTTCATGGATACAACACCTACAAGCACCACTTTTTAGTGGCCCAACCATGCACATAGCAAAGCATGCTCCCTTATATGAACCAAGCTTAACACCAAGTTCACAATGATCCGGTGCAAGAAACCTAGGTTCACAATGGGGAGGTGGAAGAAACCCTCATGCTATGTTGGCTTCAAGGAGGTTCACAATGGGCAAGTGGAAGAAACCTATGTTCACAATGGGGAGGTGCAAGAAACCCTCATGCTCATTGTGAACATCTAAGGGCATATTCGTTATGAAATGAAAGGGTGTGTGCTGTAGTGATAAACACTTTGGACACTAGAAAACTCATAGATCTACTTGATGTTAGCCCTTGAAAAGTGGGGGATAAAGGAGCCCCTTGAGTGTACGAATTGTTCTTTGAAATTTCAAATGGTAAGTCCATGATCAAACTTTCAAAAGGACCAGCAGTGAAATATGAAGGAGGATTTTACATGGACAAATTAGGACACTAATATGTGGTGACTAAAAATCCAAAAAGAATGAATGAGAGAGGGGAAGTTGAAGAACCTAAAAACCCAACAAGATCTGATAACGGAGATATTGTGACCATGCCTAGGGGAAAATCAGTAATCACCAATGTATGGAGAGGATATCTGATCCCTCAAGATGATGACCTGATTGATGTATATCTAGTAAGTGGGTTAGATAAATTGCTACTAGCCACTTCACCAATGGAAGGAGAGGGCATCAACCCTACAATTATCTATGAATTGCAAGACCCTGAAGAATCATCCATAGTTACCTACCTAGACCAGAACAAGAGGAGATATTGGCGTGTCGACAATCGTGATACGTCAAGAATGAGATACATGAGGTTGCCAGTATTCCCTCCTCGAGACCAGGCAACCATATCCCAGAACCCCTTTAGGACACAACAGAGCTTCGAAAAACCCAGCCTCACGGCAAACCACTCACAAAGTGCACCAGTCAGACCACATGTGCATTTTCCCATGCCAAAAACTAACCCCAACTATCAGGCCAACCCATGAAGTGGAAATATGAATAGGTCACCTTTCCCTATGAGATCACCACAAGGAGTTGGACCCAGAGTACAACGAGTACATCTAGATGTTCCCATAATTCTTCGACCATCAGAATCGGGTAGAAGACTAAGACCTATTCAAGTAGCCAAATGCGTGAGGAATCACTACGATGGTTCTAGAGAGCCATGTGACCATATTGTTGAATTCGAGCAAGTGCTACATGTTAAGCAAGTGGACGACTTCTTTGTATGTTGCAGAGGAAAGAAGCACAAAAGAGGAGCCCCAAAAAATTTCAAACTATGAGCATAATTTTTCTTCTTCAAAATCCTATGAAATTCCCTTGGAGCCATGTAAATGCACTAGAGGAGTCCTCTAAATGCATAAGCCCAAATCATTGTAACATAACTCTTGTAAAATAGTAGAAAATTAGAGTTAGTCAATAAAGTGTTGGTCTATTGTGTGAAAGGACCATTTTTAGGGCACATGTATATAAGTCACTTTGTGACTCTTGTAAAGAACTTTTTTCCATTGTGAGAAATGAATAAGAATTTCGAATTTGCTTCTTTCCTGATGATTTCCTCCTTCTCCATGATCTTTTGTGTGTGTGTGTGTAATGCTTGAAATGTGTGTGTCAGACTGTTATCTATCCCATCCCATCTCTTTTGAACTACTATAGTGTGTGTGTGTGTGTGTGTGAACCATTATGAGTTTTGGAGCGAGTGTTGGTGCTTCTCGCCATTCACTATTTTGCTCATAACTTGAAGTTTGTTTGTTGTATTTGAGTGAAATAGCACCAATAGATGTGTCTCATCGAGAGCTTCAAAAGGAACCCGCTATTGACCATATTGGGAGTAAGGAGCTGAGAGAAAAGTTTGAATTTGTGCTTACTATTGTAAATGGTATTGTGACACTCATTTTTAGAGGATTAGTGAGTTGGAGAGGTAGTTGAGTCTTTTCACATGCATTGTAGCCTAACCACTTCACTTACCATGATGTGTGCACACATCTTCATACACTTGGTTCTTGTTGTTCCTCGAATTGATAATTAAATGTGTATTAATCCACCACTATATGCAATTGTGGGGTGATTGAGGTCTAGTCTCATCGACACAAGTCCCTAAGGCTTCACGACTTACGTACACACGTTTTTGGTGCTGTTGCCGGGGAAGAAATCTAACCAAGGTGCCTTCGTGATGGTGAGAGCTCAAGAGTGAAGGAATCGTACTTGTAGAGGTCGATTCGTTTGGTGGCAAGTAGTCAAGTGATTCATCACTTGTTACTTCACACTCTTGGGGAGTGTGCAATGAGTTTTTAGGTTTAGGGTTAGGAGTGAGGAAGTAAGGGAAGAGTTAGGGTTAGGCAAGAGAGAGGAGAGTAGGGAGAAGTAGAATATAAGAAAAATCCCAAAAAGTTGTCAAAATTAGTTTATTATAGGTATTAGGTGACCCAAAGCTATGAAAACCCAAAAAATTAGTTCAATTGGTCAATTGTGAGATCCAGTATCATGAGGAGAGTAGCGACCAGTATCGTAGCAGTGGTATCGTGCCTAGCAAGAAAGAAAAAGATCTAGTGAGCCCAAAGCTTAGGCAAGGCATCCTTGAAGGTGAGTTATACAAATTTTTGATATAAAAAACACCTCCAAAACACACACGCACGTGATTAAAATCGTTTTCGATATCGTGGGGTATAGCATAGAGTTTTTTGAGATCCTTTAAGTGATGCAGGGGATCAAGAGTGAAGGGGTGAGAGAAATAAACCCTTTGCACACAAAAAAATTAAGTTTAGATGAAATTTGGTTGATGTATCACGATCGGTTGAGTTTTGGTATCGTGATACCGAAATTCCCTAGTATCACAATACTCGCCTGATATCGTATCTTTGCATATCCACTTGAGGTATCATGATACCGTCACGGTATCATATCATCAAGTGTTGGTATTGCGATTGCGGTCGCCCCATGGTATCGTATCGCGGTCCACCTGGTATCGTATCGTGTGCAAGGTTGGTATCATATCGTCAACTCAATATCATGTCGTCTTTTGTTTTGGTATCGTATTGTCCCTTACTCTAGTATCGTATCGTCAACATTTTTTTAGTATCGTATCGTCGGATACCTCAGTATCATATGGTGAGTTCCCCAATATCGTATCGTCGACTATTTTGGTATCGTATCGTCGGTTGCAGAGGTATCGTATCGTCTGCAATTCTAGTATCGTATCATGCCACTCAGTGGTATCATATCACCACAGACTTTCAGTATCGTATCATGCTAAGTCTAATATCGTATTGCCTATGTGGTATCGCCAAGAGTGGTATCATCCAGAACTACTCAAGCTATTTGGGGGCAAAATTTGAAGTGATTGAGGAGTGAATTAAGGGAAAGTAAAGAGCAGACATAGACCCAAGGGGGTGAATGAACTTAAGACCAGGACGGGTGCTAAGTAGCCAGAGAATTGTCATTTCGTCGATAGGAAGTGCAACCCAAGCAAGCCATCACTCGATCTACGTGAACAACTCTAGTGACTCAAAAGAGGAACTACCCATGGCCTCAGAGGACATGCATGGTTCTGGTCCCAGGGAGAACTTTATGCAGAACATGGAGGGTGAATACCACACCTCTCTACAATATGTGTCCACCAATCGACAAGTAATCCCCATTTACCTTGATGGTTTAAATAGGTCCGTTGCAAGAATGGTAAACTCTACCGATTCAGCAATAGTACCCAGACCCACAGTTAAGTACGAGGGAGGAGTTTACATGGATAGATTAGATCAAATCTACGTAGTGACAAAAAACCCAGATCAGATCAACGAGAGAGGAGAACTAGAAGGACAAGGAAACTCAGGGAGATCTAACCTTGAAGAACTAGTGACTACACCAAGAGGTAAGTCTATGGTGACTCAAGTCTTGAGAGGGGATTTGATACCTCAAGATGATTACCTGTTGGACATATATCTGATTCAGGGGTCAAATCTAGTATTACAGATAGATTCACCAATCTGAGGACAAGAAGTAAGTCCAGTAACCATTTATGAGTTAAAAGATCCAGAAGATGAGTTTGGAATCACATATTTAGACCAAAACCAAAGAAGGTACTGGCCAGTAGATGCAGTTGATAGGTCTCAATTGAAGTATATGGGGTTGCATGTATTCCCTCCTTGAGAGCAGGCAATTACACAATCCTTTCGGAACTCATCCAGGAACGGAGAATACAATGTGAGGACAAATGAGCGAGCAGAGTGTTCCCAACCGAACTCATGTGCAATTCACAATGCCAGGAGTACAGTCACACAACCAAGCCAACCCAAGAATAGGTAACATGACTCAACCACCGGTTAGACCAAGGCCACAACCAGGTGTGCAACCAGGAATACATCCAATTAGACCAGTAATCCCTATGGTGCCCAGACCACTAGAGCCAGTAAGAAGGCTCAGACTGATTCAAGTTGCTAAATGTATGAGAAATCACTATGACGGAACGGGAGGACCATATGACCACATAGCAGAATTTAAGCAAGTATTATGATCCGAACAAGTGGATGACTTTTTGTGCAGTATGAGTCCTTTGGACTTACCCTCACAAGAACGACCTTGACTTGGTTCCAACCATTGGATCCAAATCAATTTGGATATATTGAGCAATTTTTCCAAGAGTTAATTAGAGAATTTACCAAAAGAGGGATTAAACATAACTCGTCATCCTTAATTCATAGTTTTAAACAGAACCCAAATGAAATCATAAAAACAACAACCCGAAGATTTAACCAATATGTCGATAGATGCCCTGTAATCGAAAGACCCTCCCAGCAAAAAATGATATCATTATTCTTAGACAAATTGACTAATGGAACATTGAGAACCCTAGTGTATGTAAAATGGTTCTAGACATTGAGTGAGTGACTTCAAGAATGCATTGACCTAGAAGACAACCTAGATGATGACCTCAAAAGTACACCAAGCTTTATTAAATTAGAGGACACTAAGAATACAGTGATAACTAGTTCTAGTAATGTGGAAGAGCTAGCAAATCTGGTAGCCAAAAAGTTAGGATTTCACGGACAGAGGAATTACCAGAACCCACCAACGAGAATGCTGATACTACAAAGATGCAGCCTATGTGGTGGAGATCACCCATCTCACATGTGTGCAAGAGGAGGAATAGGCATGCCTCAAGCTTACCCATAAAATAGGCATCCACCCCAAGGGCCCAACCTATACGGCCATATTGAGCAGAAATACACTAGCCATACTACTGAAAATTGCCCTTTCAATAGGCAATCAAAGCCAGTGAATCAACCCTAGTATAGGCCTTACGAATATCCCCCTAGAGAACAAGGACGAGAGATCCTGAGATACAACCCCTATCCAGGACCGCAAGGAGCACCCAAACCTTATGAACAAGGAGGATATGGACAGGTGCAGCCAATATTAGGACAACAACCACCCCATCCACAAAACGTAGTGCCAATCAAATACACTCAGCCAAAGGAGAATATTCAGAAATACGATGAAACTTGATGAGAATACTATCAATATGATGCCAGTCTTGAGGAGTATGACCAAACTTATGACCAAAAATATTATGGTTATGAAGGATATGACAACACTTATGGGCCGGAGTATGCGAACTCGATGTACACTACCCCTAAGGCACCAGAACCTATGAGACCACCTGTTAGACCGCCTGTACCAAAAGGACCTTGCTATAGATGCAGAGGAGATCACTTCATAAGAGAATGCACTCTTCCATACAAGCCACCACCTCCTAGGACGTGGGAAGGGTACTACAATGAATGTGGAAAGGAACATCTTTTTAGAGATTGTCCAAAGAATCCCAATAAGACTCATAACACAACCCAGATCAATGTGATCGAAGTGATTGAATCATGAGCAAGTGATAAGGAATACAGTGTACCATTAAAAGCCATTACACGAGTGCAAGCCAAGGAACAGGAGACGAAGAAGTTGGAAGGTAGTGGAAGATTTGGAAGATCCACAAGAAGGTAACCAAACGAAGAAGACACAAAGTTGGAAGACCAGAAGGGAGAAGATTAGAAATAAATAGATGAAAAATAAAAATAAGAAGGATGAGAAGGAGGTAAAAGATGGTAAGAAACCTGAGGAACAAGAAGCGCAAGATAAGACACCACCTAAATCCCACGCCCAAAAACTAGACCAACCAGGATCAATCCTAGCAGATCCAATACCAGAAGACCTAGACATGTGGTTGAAAGCTTATCAAGCTAGAATCTTGACTGGACCAAAGATAGAGAAGCATGAGAAACTCTACCCACAAGGGGAATTAGAAAAAGAGAGATTCACAATATGTAGGAAGCTCATAGAGGTAGCCCAAAGCACTCTAGAAAAGACTATCCTAGTCCTCCTAGAGACAAGAATATATGATAATCAATTCAATGAGTGTTTTAAATAGATTGATCAGAAACTAACAGAAGCACCTAAAGAGAAAGATAGTAAGGAAGAACAACGGAGCACTCAGGGCAAGTCAATTTCTATAATCCCTGAACTAGAAGTGGATTGGCCACAAGATCTGTGGGCTAAGATTTATGAAGACCAATGGAAAAGGAATGGGAGTTCAAGGCCACCCTTTGAGGAGCTAGACATTGAAGAAAACTATTCAACCCCAAATTTGGAAGAAGTATACGAAGAGGTTTCCATGTTAGACCGAAATAGGGAAGAAGTACATAGCTTTTCCACTTTACCTAAGTATATGGGGGAGTACGAGAAAGGGTCCCTAGTCTTTCACGCTTCCACAATTTGAGGCAAAGAAAATGAGTTTTTAGGTAAGACCTCTCACAACCTAGTAGAACTCAAAAAGACCAAGGTGCAATGCCTCTTGATTGTGGAGGAGTTACTACAAGCCAAACCACAATTATGGAAATAGTTAGCGGGATAGTTGAAATTAGAAAATGAGGAGAATAAAAAGAAAAATAAAGAAATTGAAGCCCCTTCTACCATACAAATCCCTATTGATAAAGTTGGAGAATTCAGTGAGGGAGATGAGGTCAATACATGCTTACCCATCACATATAATGGATAAATGACTAAAGCCATTTTAGACACAGGAGTGGGTGTAGGCATAGCCACCAAGGAAATTTGGGAGAAATGGGGAAATCAAGCCCTACGAAAAACACGTATGAAGCTTCAATTAGCAGACGGCCATGTAGAGAGACCCCTAGGAATACTGGAGAAAATTAAGTTGACCACCTGCAGAGGACAACTCAGGGTAGTACAAGACTGGGGAAGAGACGCTTTATACCTACAACATCATGGGATGACTACCAAGATCAATTTACACACATTTTCCTATAGGGATGTGCCCCCACTATAATGGAATCCCATACACAAGGAAGAGGATGATTTATCAATTCAGAGTGCAGGTGCAAGTGACCAATCATGGATGCATGAAGATGCTCAACTATGGATGTGTAAGGAAGCAAAGAAGGAAAAGAAAAGAACTAAAATATGGCCTATTGGACATCAAAATTACTGACCCATAGATGATCCTATGTATATGCCTCAAATTTTCTCAGACGAAGTATTTGAACCACACGGGTGGATGGAGATTCTAGCCACATTAGATGTGTGTGTACACGAGGAGGTACTAACCATGAATGAATGTGTAGATGAAGAGGGTTATGATGTAAGCTTTTACATGGTAGTCCTTCATGAAGTAGAGGCAGGAGAAGTATTAGAAAAGGAATGGAAGGAGGAGTATGAAAGCATAGAGATGGAGCCAAAATTTGACTCGGAGGAACGATATTTGGAAGCAACTCAAGCCGATAAAACAGGGAGAGCACCCAAGGTATTAGCAATAGAAGTAGCCCAGACAAGATCGAACAATGAGGAGACGATAGATAAGGCAGAACCAAACCTAGAACTTTTTGAAGTCCCAGAGCACTTCAAAAGATATGAAGTAGAAGAGAGGAAGATAGCCATTCAGATGCCTAAAAGGGAGGCCAGAGAAGGAGAAGCATATGATAACAAGGAACAAACTAAGAAGGTGATAGTGACCATGGAAGATGGAGAAGAAAGATGTACTCTTATAGAAAAGGATGTGTCGCCAGAAGAGGAAGAGGAACTGATAAGCTTAATCCGAGAGTATTGAGATGTATTTGCATGGACCTACAAGCGTAGATCCATCCATTTGTTCCCATAGAATCCCAATGACACCTGATGCAAAACCATTGAAGCAACACCCTTATACTTATAATGACGTCTATTCGGCAAAAATTAAGGAGGAGATAGACAAATTGTTGGCAATCGGATTCATTTACGAGATAGAACACACAGAATGGGTGTCACCATTAGTGGTCGTACCCAAGAAAAATGGAAAATTAAGAGTGTCTATTAACCTGAAGAAAGTAAATGTAGCGACAATCTGTGATAGCTAATCCATTACCTATCATTGATCATCTCTTGGAAAGAGTTGCGGGGAAGGAAGTCTATAGCTTCTTAGATGGGTTCTCTGGGTACAAACAAGTAGCTATTGCTACAGGGGATCAACATAAGACAACACTTACCACTAAATGGGGAGTGACTGATTCCATTCGGACTCACAAATGCCCCTACTACTTTCCAAAGGTTGATGTGTCACGTCTTTAAAGAGTTTCTACAGAAGAGTATGGAAGTATACATAGATGAATTACACACATACTCATTTCAAAGGCATGAACACATTCCGGATTTACAAAGGATATTTGAGAAGTATCGCCAGTATCGAGTGTGCCTGAATCCTAAAAAATGTGTTTTTATGGTGAGACAAGGAAATATTCTAGGACACATCGTATCTAAGAATGGAATTTCCACTGACGAGGATAAGGTTAAGGTAATCCTAGAGCTACAAAGACCAAAAAATGCTAAGGAGGTGCAAGCTTTTATGGGTCATTGTGGATACTATCGCAGATTCATTCACATGTACGCCATAATTGCCAAGCCTCTATACGGATTATTAACCCAATTTATGTGGACGGATGAGTGCGAGAAAGCATTTAATGAACTAAAAAGGCGGTTAAGTACAACACCTATTTTGAACATACCTAATTGGAATAAGCCTTTTCATATCCTTGTAGATGCCTCCAAATACGCAATAGGATGCATCCTAGCTCAACTTGTAGATGAAGAAAAGTTAGACCACCCTATTGCATATGTGAGCAAACAACTAAATCAAGCGGATAGAAAGTATACGACTACAGAACAAGAAGGTTTAGGAATGGTGTATGCAGTCAAGAAATTTGTACACTACCTTCTAGTGAACAAGTTCAAGTTCTTCATCGACCATCAGGCCCTATTGTACCGAGTCAATAAGCCCTGTAATACGGGAAGACTAGTAATATGGTTTCTGTTATTGATGGAACTCAACTTTAAAATAGTGGTAAAAAAAGGAAATACCCACGTAAGAGCCGATGATTTGTCTAGGTTAACACATGGAGAACCACCTAACGGAGTAGCTGATGATTTACCAAACACTTATTTGTTCAACTTGGAAGTATGTCCTAAGTGGGCTGAAAAGTTAATTCCAATACTCACTCATGGACCACAACATCAAATCAACAAGAATGCTAGGAAAGGATTTCTACAATCACATAACTTGCACATTGTGGCAGGAAGTGTGTATTTTAAAGAACCCAATGGTGTATTGTTAAGGTGTGTAGAAGAAGCTAAACAAAAGAATTTAATTGAGCAAGCTCACATAAAGAGAATGCATAAGGGAACTCATGGAACACTAAGGGAATTAAAACGATTGGGAGTTTATTGGCCAGATATGCCTAAGGATGTTCATGAGTATAATAGCAATTACAAGGAATGCCAAGAAAATACTCCAAAAGACCATACATCATTACAATTCTCTACCATAGCACAAGACTAGAGTAGGACATTGGTGAAGTTCTTAAAAACACACAAGCATGAGGAAGGAGCAAGTCTAGCTCGAAAGCGATCCTTAGAGGAAATGAGCAAGGACTATGTTATACTGGGAAGGCAACTATTCAAAAGAGGAAAGGACAATCAGTTATGACTATGTGTGCATGAAGGAGAGTACTTACCTATATTAGAAATGGCACATGTAGGCACAGCAGGAGGACATTTTTCAGCCAAAAGAACTGTAAAAATGATTCTCTTTGTGGGCTTGTGGTAGCCAACTCTACATATGGATGCAGACACTTATGTATGGAGTTGTGAGGTGTGCCAAAGAGCGAAGTACCCTATTAGGAGGGATGATATGCCTCTAAGACCCATGGTTTGTGCGAGAGCCTTTTCCAAATGGGGTATTGATTTCATATGCTCTATTAATCCACCAACCAAAGGATCAAATGCCGAGTACATAATTAGTGGCAATAGACTATCTAACTAAATGGGTAGAAGCAAAAGCAACACGAAAGAACTATGCTCAAACCACAGCCAAGTTCCTCTTTGAGAACATCTTTACTCGCTTTGGATTACCTATAGAGATAGTAAGCGATAGAGGAATGCACTTCATTAATGAGGTAATAGAGTCCTTGATGAATGAATTCCTAGTGATTCATAAAAAACAAGCCCCCTATCACCCTCAAGCCAATGGTCAAGCAGAGAGTTCCAATAAAGTGTTGTGTATGGTGTTGACAAAATAGTCAACAATGGAAGGTCTGACTGGGGCAAACAATTGCATCATGCAATTTGGGCCTTCTGTGTGGCTTAGAAGATAGTCATTGGAACTACTCCATTTAACCTAGTTTATGGCCAAAATGCAATCTTTCCAATTGACTTTTTAGTACCTACTTTATGAGTAGCACAACAATATGAGTGGACAAGACATGAGCTATCCAAGCAATTAGAGAAAATTGAGAAGTTACACGAAACAAGGCTACAAGCACTCATGATAATTTATGCGGCTAAAAGGAGTCAGAAAGCATATTATGATGCACATATCAAAGACAAAGGCTTAAAAGAAAGAGATTTAATCCTTGTATATACATTGAAGCAACATGTCAAGAAACTGCAAAAATGTGGATACGGACCCTTACTGACCAAAGCATATCAATCCTCGTCAATGTAGCATGGTGCAACACACTATGCTTTGGTATCCTACAATATTATCAAGCACATCACCTTCATGATCACTTAATTTTTGGTTTACCTCCACTGGAGTGCTTGCTACCTTGGCATCCTGCAAATGAAACTTCTTTAACATGTCCTGTGTATACTTTCTTTGAGTAATATAAATTCCAGAGTTAGTATATAATAACTCAAGTCCAAGAAAATACTTTAGTGATCCAAGGTAACTAATTTTGAACTCCTACATCATTTGATTCTTAATCTGCTTGATGACATTAGCATCATTACCTGTGAGTATGATATCATCAACATATACACATAGGTATATTACCTCTTAATTACTCCTCTTAACAAACAAAGAAGTATCTGTTGGAACAAAACAATCACAAATTGATGATTACAAAGAGCTTGAAGCAAGTCAATGGTCAGATTGAAATGGAACAAGTCATTTGAGAAAGTGAAGGAATCTCAGAAGTGAAGCTTGTATACATATGTACATTACAGTTGGAAATTCTTGTACTATGAGTATAGATAATCCTTAGGATGATAAGAAGTAATGTAATAGACGTGGGATAAGTCTAGAACCATATGTATGTAAGTCAATGATGTAAAGAAATAAAAGAGAGAGTCATTAGAAGCCAAGTGTCATTGAGATAGATGTGTAGAGAGTCATGTTCATGAGTTAGCGTCGAGTCTTTCTCTGATTTCTCTCAACCTGATCATGTGGATTAGGAAATCTTTTGTACACATCTAATCTAGAAGCTACTGAAGCTATGTTCAAAGTTTCATGGTTTAATTCCTTTCATGCTGTGAGTATGATCAATAGGAACATGTTTATGTAAAGTCTGCAGGTAGGCCTCTCAAAGTCGCACACTTTTTTGTGTCAATGTTTTGCTTAGATCTCAGTGCACAGTGTAAAGTTTTTGATGACTGAGCATTCAAAATCTAAGTTAGAAGATAAAGAAGCTATGGCTAAAAGAATTTAGCAAAACAGGATTTGTGCTATGAGAAATCAACCTTAGAAGTTAGCTATGTCAAAGTCGCTTGTTCAGGAAGACAATTTATGACATACTTTTGATCTTAAGGATCAAATTAAAGTTTTAATGATTCTTTTGAGGGATTGATGGTTGATATGATTGTGCAAAGGTGACCTGGAGGTATATATATCATTAGATTGAAGAAATATGAAGATATGTGCAGGTAATGAAGTCAATCTTTGAAGCAGACTTCTTGAAGAAGGAAAATTCTCACTCAGAGAATTGTTCATGAATGATTTGGTAAATCAAAGTAATATTTGTGTAAAGTTTGGTCTATAACTGATATAGAGGTGCTCTTAAATCAGTATAGATCAAACCTTTGGAGATTTAGAGGTCTCGAATAGTGGTATTAGAGTTGAAGGTGCAATACAAGTGAAGTAAAGGCATTGGAAGTCCTGACTGTTGCAGATATTGAAGTTCCTTCTAATTGAAGGTGGACAAGGTCAAATTCTTGAAGACAACCTAAAGAAGTACAAAGCACGAGTTCAAAGGATCAAGAAGGAATAAAGCTTTATACCAAAGGTACACTATATCATCATAATGTTGGTGCAGATCAATCACCAATTGAAGGCTTGGAAGATTAAAGGATGAAGGAAGAATCAATTCTTAAAGTTTGGAAGAAGATTACATTCAGAGGATAAGAGAAGTGTACACAAATGTACATTAGTATAGTCATAGCTGACTTAGATCTTTTGTTTAGTAAGAATCATGTACAAATTTATCTATAAATACTTTGAGAAAAGTCGGGGCAAGTATGAGAGCATACGTGACAATAGTTAGAAGTCAAGAATGAGGAAGTTAGATGTCATGAGATAGAGAAAAAGTTAGTTGAGTTCTCTCTCATCACTCAACTGAAAATTTTTCTGAGTAATCAAAAATATTGCGCCCGATGTTTCTGCGTGTTCTCCTTCTACAGTAGATCAATTGTGAAATGTTTTTGTACAAGTCTAAGTTGAGAGTTGCTTGACCTCTGTGCAAAGTTTTAGCTTCCAATTGTAATCAGACTTAGAGAATTAAGTGTAGGAACATTCATATGTGAAGTGTATTCACAGGTTCCTAAAACAGGCGCAGATTTCGAACTTAATGTTTTGATCATTTCTCCCAGCACAGTTTAAAGTTTTGCATGAGTGAGGGCTTAATCTTTAAGTTGGAAGATAAGCTACTCATGTCTAGAAGCATTTTGGAAAACGGGTTCTATTCAAGGAGAACCAAGTCTTAAAAGTTACAGGTGTAAAATCGACTGTTCTGAATGACAGTTTCTGACATAGGTAACTTGAGAAGTTAATTTCTCAAGTTATACTTAATCTTTTGAAGTAATTCAACTTGGAGTAGATGCGCAATCTCTAGGAGATACTTCGTACAAAGTTTCATAAAAAACTTTACATGTTTGATAGGTCAATGTGGAGAAATAGTGCAGCAGACTTTTCTGTGTTTCATCTTCTTCACAGATTTGTTAATCCTTTGATAGTTAGTAATTGATCCTCTAAATTAGTGGAAGTTTTTGACTTACTCTTGGTATAGAGGTGCTCTAATCACAAGAGTAGGTTGTTCTTTTGGAGATTAAAACTCTCCATCACATAAATCTTAGTAATTGCAGACACAACAGATCAAAGATGGGAGAAAGCTTGCAAATTGATAAGCTAGAAAGGGAGAACTATCCAGCTTGGTCCATTAGGATGGAGGCACACCTCATGAGCAAAGACTTGATGGCATTCATCACAAGAGAAGAAGAAAAGCCTGAGTTTGGAGATCATAGTGTTGCAACTAGGGAAGAGCTTGCACATTTGAAGACTTGGATGAGGAAGGATGCTCAAGCTAAGGGCATCATTTACATGGATATAAATGATTATCTTCTACCTGATATAGAGGATTAGAAAGTGCAACAGATGTATGGAATGCTTTGGAAGAGCATTTCCAAAATACAACTAAGTCAAGGAAGTCCTCACTATGGGCTGAGTTCACAACCTTCAAGAAGAAGAGCTAACAATCAATTTTTGATTATCTGGCACGGATGAAGGATATTGCAGATAGCTTGGGAGCAGTAGATGAAGATATTGAAAGAGGATAAGTTGGTAAGACAAATACTTACAGGTCTTAGAGGAGATGAGAAGTTGTCGCTCAATGATGAGTAGCACCTCCTTTAATGTCAATCCGGGAAGACGTGAGGATGGTATGAAGACCTCGAGCAAGTGGCGGCACAAGTGCGTGAGTGAGAAGCACACAAGCATGCACACACATACACGCACACGCACACACACGGCAAGACAAAGAGAGAGAATCAATGGAGTTCTTTAGATTACTTTCAAAAAGCTCTTACAAGTTCGTTTCAATTACAATCTACCCCAAAAATGAGCTCTCTAGCTCTTTTTATAGTTTTTGGCTAAGTTTTGGCCCTGTCCAGACCTAGTGTCCGGCCTAGTTAAAAATTAGGTTCCAGGGCTTATTTGAGGGCTCAAACGATATCTAAAAAATACGAAATTTGGCAGGTAGATACTTCTAATGCTCCTCAAGCTCAAGGACTCCTTGGCTTGCACAAAATGGAGCTATAAAAAGATGAAATGATATTTACAATGGTGCTTAGTGATGATAATCACTTTTAATGGGTGTAGAGGTTTTGAAAGATTAAGGTTGCCTTAGTGCTAAATCTGCATGAATGTTCATCAGTGCTTCTTTCTGAAGAAAATTGTTGGCCTACTTGCCGGATCGTCGTTGACTGCCTTGTCTGCTTGTGCTATCTCTTTTCTCGGACTCTCTTCTTGTGCTTCCTTGTCTTGTCAGTCCTTCAGCTCCAGCTCCAACACCCCCCCCCCTCTCTCGCGTCTGTCGTCCCTGACAGACCCTTGTTGAGAGGTTTTTTGGATGTAGTATTCGACGACGTCCTGCGCTAAATGATGTTCGGCAATTCGCAACCCTTTAGCCAAATCTGTTAGAAGAGCATCCCAGTGTACCGGCCCAGGAACCTCTGGGTGTGGCATACGTAGCTTTTCGGAGTGGAGAGCTTGTTCCACTGCAAACAACTGCAAGAGATGGGATGGTCTGGGAATGAATATCTCGGAGTGATATTCCCAGAATCCGGTGACAAACATCTCTTCGAACGTTTGTTTGAAACAGGCCGGTAGATATTTGATGCGAGCGTGCCATGCATACACAACATTGATCGATGGAGTTGTGCTCATGTCGTATACAAGATCCTGGTTCCCCTCATTAAATCCTAGAGCTGAGAGATGCGGTTCTTTGACATTTTTGAAGGTCCTGAAGGTGACCAGCATAAGTTCGAAAATTTTCTAGCACATGTGAGTCATGATATCAGGAACATTCTTGAAACGGACCCCCCAATGCCGGATCGTTGAAATCATATAGCCAATTGTGGGTGCACCTTTAGGGGGTGCGAAGTACACGTAATTTAGCCACTTCTCGCATCCTTTAATCGTCAGCACTGTATGTGTGTACTCCGGCCAGGATCTCCTTCGAAACACAGGGCAATAACATGGATTATATTTGATGTACAATGGCATGTTGTTCCATGTTCTTACCATTTCCGGATAGGTTTCGAGCAGTCGAATTCTCCATGTTGGTTGGCGGATATGTCCTTGCTTGGCACTCTCTGGGATGTCATCGGGTGCAAATTGGGTGGCAGAGGTGGGTTCCCGTGAGGTGTGGCGCTTGATCTCCGCATTATAGTCCGCCATTAACACGCAAAAAGGTACATACAGATCATCCGATGGGCCGATCCACCTATGGTGTGAAAGATTCTGAAAATAATCAGATTTTATTACCACCTCCTCCAATTTTGACATCAAGGCGATTTGGACTGCCACCCTGTCGTCATGTGTCGTGGCTACTTTCTCTAACTTCTGCATCCATTCCGGTGCCTCGATCTCAATTGTGTCCATGCCCTGTTCTGTGCGCTTACCTCCGGGTGTTGGCATCGGGACATAGGGATCCTCAAATGTTTCTTCTACCTCAATTGGCACCAGGTCGTCAGGCTCGGGGTCTACCAGAGGGGAGGGCTGACGCTCATACTGCATAACCTTGCTGCGTAATTCCTCAAGTTCGGCGCGGAGTTTAATGACCTCTTCAGCTGTTTCTTCTGCGGTTATGCTCAGGCTGGGTTCTGTCTGTCGAGTGGCCAACTGTCTTCGTAACTCATCTCTTTCTTTCTCTAAAGCGGCATGGGCCTCCATTAAGTCTGCATGAGTTTCTAACACCACCTGCATATTCTCAGAGGGTATCGCCTTGAATCGTTCTGGGTCAATCTCTTGTGGGGAACCCTCCATGGCCGCTTCCAGGTTTTCTTCGTTCTGTTTCTGTAATCTCTTATTCTCTTCTAACGCGGTCGACATATGCTTGCGAAGGAGGCCCAAGTTCTGTCGAAGTTTCAGGTTTTCCGTGATCTGCGAATGGAGCAGCTCGTCCATATGTCGTCGTTCTTCATCATCTGTTTGAGGTGGGTTGGCTTCTAATTGTGCGTATTGCTCCTGTAATGTCGCGTGCTGCTGTACTAATTGCTGCTTCTGCTCTTCAAGATCCCTACATCTTGCTTGGAGAACCTCATGGCATTGGAAGAGCCTTGTATGTTGGTCGTCCAAGTGTTGGTAATGTTGCTGGAGTTGGGCCATGCATTGATGCATATTATTAAATAAGTTACCGAGAGGAATAGTATTGAATGCAGAGGGGTAGGGAAAGGGAAAGGGGGTTGTGAATGCAGTACTGGGGATGGGTGAGGGGGGAGGTGGGGGAATGGGAGATTGTGGGTAAATAGGGGATGGGAGAGGTGCAGAGGTGGGTGATACCTCCATGAAAGTGGGGTTCGTGGTGGGAGTGACTGTGAACATGGGAATTGTGGTAGCGGTGAGTGTGGTGAATGTGTATAGCGGTGTGTGTAATTGTGAACTTCTAGGAAGTGTGCTGGGGGTGGTGAGGTGTATCGTGGCTGTAGTTAGACTCGTGTTTTCAGTGGAAGTAGAGTGCGTGGGTGGACTGATGGTTTGTGCGTTGGTGTGTGTAGTGGTTTCAGAGGTGGTGACAGTGGAGGTTACAGTGGTAGAGGGAGGTGAGTGAGGTCGATGTGGGGGAGAAGGTGGCAAGGGAGGTGATGGGGGTGCACTCGATGTGTGGGCTTCCTCGGTGTCGTGAACTGTGTGTGCCGTGCCAATGGTTGTGGGAGTGCCTTGTGGTCCTGATCCTAATACGTTCATTTGTTTTCCCGTTCGTGGGGGGCGTCTTCCATATCTTCTTTCTGTTCTTCGTGAGTGCACTAGTGCGGTATGCACCGTTTCTGGTACTCCTAAAGCATCTGATATCATTTCCAAGGTGGCACGGTACTGCTCGTCCACACCTTCCTCCTCCAGAATCTGGTTCATGAGAGCTTTACCCGTAGCTAATGAGAGCCTGTGTTGCTCTTGAACTCGGTTCATGGTATCGTAAAGCTTCTTTAATGCGCTAGTGTAGGCGGGGGCACCTTCAAGTACTTGTAGGGCTTCTGGATCGTACTCTTGTTCTTCTGCTTCTGAGTGTCCGCCCTGTGTCTTCCCATGAGCTTCTTCTTCAGTGTCCACGTTGACTACATCTGGTTGGCTGGGCTGTGCTTGGTCTGGGGCAGTTTGCTGTCCACTGGCTTGCTCTGCTTCAACTTCTGCATTTACAGCTTCTATGATTCTTGCAACTTCTTCGTCCGTTAAATCCTCTAGAGTGAACCCATGCGAGAACTCCAGATCAGTCGGTACTGGTGGAAATACAAGATTGGGGCCATCTGTGCTGTGCCTGGGAAGCCTGATAGTAAATGGTTGCACTCTTCGTGGAAGTCTTGGGGTTGTCTCAGGCGTCAGGGTTGCCCCGCGAGCTTGTGCACAAGGCATCTGGACGGTGCCTCGCATCTTCTTTGAGGGAGGCCCCACAGCTGACAATCTGCGTTGAAATTCCTGTGCTCTGGACCAGATCAGAGCCCTTTGCACCGGTACATCATATGCGAGACATCTGTATACAATTCGTGTGAGTGCACAGCAACCATACAATACAGATCTTTGCTTTTTATACCATCTCTGATGGGCCATATGAATCTGGTCAATAATCCAGTGGGGCATATTGATGGTTAACTCAAAAGCATCCGCCAGGTAGAGGCTAAACCAGATCTTTTTGGGAGGCATTGTGAACCTATCCTGCGCGGGGAAGGCGAAATGTTGCATGACCATACGTAAGTGGATGGCGATCGTGGGTGTCATTGCGACCATGTCCTTCAGCTTCGTCAGATTCCTGTTCTTCATGTTGTCTGGAACCATTGTCTCTTTCTCTGTTGGAATGTGCATTCCCTGCATGTCGAGTGCTTCTCTCACCAGATTGATAGTTAAGCGGAAACGCTTCAGCTCGTTGCCCCTTGTGAGTGATGGGAGCACAAAGGAGCTGTATCCTTTCTTGTCTTTGCTGGTGGTGAGGGTACTAATTAGATATGAGCATCTCAGGAAATCGGGCTTTGGTAATTGGGACTTGAAGTAGTCATAAAGCCCTGCCTTCTTCCAGATTGGCTTCAGCCCTTCGTTATTCTGTAGCCTTTCAAATTCCCTGGTAAAGAAATGGTATCTGCCCCATCGTCCATTGAATTCGACTTCGGACTCCCACATATACGTGCCTTCACCCAGGGGGCCAGCAACGTCACTGAACCAATGTGAGGCTTTGCCCACCGGCATTGTGTGACCCTGCGGAGGATTCTGAATTGGTATGGCGTGCAATGCCCTTAATGCCGCTGGTCTTTCCTTTAATTCTTCCTCGACTGGAAGGCTTTCGATGTCTACCACTTGTGGACTGGTGCCTGCCTGGGAGCTAGTTCCTACTGTATCAGCCATTTTACTTCTTGCTGGTTGCTTCTGTGAGAATATACAAACATGTGTTAATATTGTACAGGACAAGGAAGGCCCATTGTTGTTCCCATCACAATATTAACATGAGGGTCGGGAGCGAATAATGGGTTAGTAAGTGTGCGGTGCACGTGTGTGTAGTTAATGCTTGGGTAGTCCTAGGAGACTAATGAAGTTAGTAAGTGGGGATGAATTTACAAATTGGGGTCGGGGGGTTTATTACAGGTCTTAGGCTGCCAAATGCGGTGGATGGGCTTTGCTTTCGGTTTCGTAGAGACTCTAGAGAGCTTTCTCGGTGTCGCGGTTTGAAAATGAGGCTTTTTAGGAACCCATGTACAAGTGATTACATGCGCGCTCTTGGGTCTTGGTGTGTTCTTGAGCGTTGAGAACGAGTGAACACTGGTTGTACACGTAGTTGGGTTATGCTGCATAGGTTGTGGCCTTGGCGTAGCTACTTGTGCCCTCAAGCAAGCCTTAGGCACCCAAATTTGTCTTGATTGTGGGCTCGCCTTCATCGACTTCTTGGGCACCCAAATAGATTTTACTTTAGCAGAGGAATTTCTGAACGACTTCCTATTAGCGTCATGTTGTTGGTTACTAATAAGAGGCTTTGCCCGTGTAGTTGACGGTGGTGCAACCGGTTGTTCGCCTTTCCGCACCCACACCTGGTTTATTTTCTGGGACATTTTGCTGCGCAGGTACTTTTGATCTCGGACATAGGTAGTACTCTGCTTCTTCTGCCTTTGATCCTCCTTTGGTTGCTGCCTCCTTCTGGCCTTTGGAAAAGAAGGGAGTTTCGTTGCATCCCTGACTCCCTTTTTGCAAATATCATTCCTCTGCAACACAGGGTTTTGAACAAGAACAGCATGGTCATCTTCATGTGCACCCCTGGAAGGACCAGGAGTTTGTGCCTTCCCTAGTTCCTCGAGTGCTCCATTGTCTAATTCTACTGTAACTCGACTATGATTGATCCAGACCTGGAGAAGTCCACTTCTTAGGTTTAAATTGACCGCTTGGTCATAGATCCAATCTTGACCCAAGACGAGAGGTTCAGTGAGATCCTCATCTTGACACACTAGTACTTTAACTGTCATTACCTCATCGTGAATGTAGAGGGGAAGTTCCACCTCGCCCATGCAAGGGGTTTCCACGCCTCCCAATCCTATGAGATATGCTTCCACAGGATTGACAGTCAATTGTAATTCTTGGCAGTAAGACACTCTAACAGCACTAGTGGCTGCACCTGAGTCAATCAAGGCTTTTACGTTCCGTGCACTCTTTCCTTGTCCTATATCTAGGGTTATGAAAGGACGTCTATCAATTATCCTATGCGAGCTTGTTCCTGCAACTTCACACATGGCCATAGGAAATCCTTGATCTGCATAGTCATTCGCTCTAGGCTGATCTCTACCTTGCCTTCGTAATTTCATCCTTCTGATGCGTTCTAAAGCTTCTGCTTGAGCTTCTTCTCTAATTCTCTTTCTTCCTCTTTGCGTTTCTTAGCCGTGTTGAGTCGACTGAGCATTTCCTCCGTGAGGGGTTCCTGATACAACTTGACTCTGCAACCGCTAATATAATTTGGGAGAACATCACCCTCTAATGTGGCCAATTGTACTGCTCCGCTCGTGGAGATCCTATTGATGATCATAGGTCCGTAGCCTCTCTTTTCTAGCTTCCTCGCGTGTTGTTTTAGTGTATAGACTAAGATTAGATCTCCTGCTTTCAAGCCTTTATCCTTCACGTGGGCATCAAAGTATGCCTTCTGTCTCTTCTTGGCTGCATATATTCCTGCAGCAGCTCTCAATCTTGTTTCTCCTAATCGTTCAAGGTCAAAAATTCTAGAGGAGAGCTCATGACCTATCCATTCGTGCTCTTGTGCTACTCTCAATGTAGGAATCAGGAAGTCCAAAGGTAGCACAGCGTTTTGGCCGAATACCATCTGAAAGGGGATGGCTTGGAGTACCGTTTTGTAGGCAACTCGGTATGCCCAAACAGCATGGTGTAGTTGTTTGTCCCAATCAGAGCGTTTAGTGTTCACTAATTTCGTCAGTACGTTGCATAAGATCTTATTAGTGCTCTCAGCTTGCCCATTAGCTTGAGGGTGATAAGGGGCAGACTTCTTGTGTATTACCAAGAATTCTTGGAGTAGATTTTCAATTACTTCGTTCAAGAAATGAGTGCCTCTATCACTTACAAGCTCTATAGGTAGCCCGTATCTTGTGAATACATTCTCAAACAAGAATTTGGCAGTTGTTTGAGCATCGTTCTTTGTCGTAGCCTTTACCTCTACCCACTTGGTGAGATAATCTGTTGCCACAATGATGTATTCTGCATGAGAACCCTTAGCTGGGGGATTAATAGGACCTACGAAGTCTATTCCCCACTTAGAGAATGCACGTCCACCCATCATGGGTTTCAGTGGCATCTCATCTTTGCGTATAGGATACTGAGTCCTCTGACATACATCGCACCGTTTCACATAGGTATGTGCATCCATGTGAAGGGTCGGCCACCAGAAGCCCGCAAATAGAATTGCCTTGATCACCCGATCCGGTCCAAAATGTCCTCCTGCTACACCTTGGTGAGCAGTTTCTAAGATCTTAAGATACTCACTTTCATGGACACACAATCTTAGGTAACCATCTTTACCGCGTTTGTATAGATTATCACCAATGAGTGAGTAATCCAAGGCTTCTTGTTCTAAACTCCTTTTCCTAGCCAGAGTCATGTCTGGAGGGAATGTGTTTGTCCTCAAGAATGATACTAGAGGTTCACTCCAATCTGGCACAATGGATACTTGATAAAGAGTGGCATGTTCCACTGGTGGTTTAGTGCAACAGATTGGGCATTCCTTACACAACTTTTGGACATCAGCTTCCATAGTTGGCCAATGTACTCCGAGCCTCTTGAGGGTCTGTAAAGTTCGCTGCTTTGAGTAGTGTTGCTCTAATGCACCTACATGTGCTAATTGCAACCATTTAGCGTATTCATCCTCTTCTACGCAACAAGCCAAGATCCCTTGATCTGTGTGCTTGTACATGCTTCCTGCCATGATGTGGTACTTTTGGGCTTTTACAACTTCTCTATTCCGAGTGTTTATCACTGGATGATTAGGCCCGTATGTCAATACTGGTACCAATGGCTTAGCCCACTGCGGTACCACTTCCAAATTAAACAAGTAAGCATCAGGAAGGTCATCTGACACTCCTTGTGGGGCTTCTCCCGATGTGAGCCTAGAGAGATGATCAGCTCTCAAATGAGTCCTACCTTTCCTTACCACAACTTCAAAATCATATTCCATTAGCAAGAGAAACCATCTCACTAATCTTCCTGTATTGCATGGCTTGTTTACGAGATATAACAATGCCTGATGATCAGTAAAAAATTTAAACTTATTTGCAAGCAAATAGTGTCTAAATTTCTTAACTGCATATACCATGCCTAATCCTTCTCGCTCTGTAGTGGTGTAATTCCGTTCAGCCGCATTCAATTGTCTACTGGCATAGGCAATTGGAAGATCCATATTACCTTCACCAGTAGGTTGTGCAAGCACACATCCAATGGCATAATTGGATGCATCCACATGAACATGGAATGGCTTATTCCAATCTGGTGTGGTCAAGATTGGTGCTGAACATAATCTTCGTTTAAGCTCTTGGAAGGAATTCTCACATTCATCCGTCCACTCAAAGTTTGTCAGAAGTCCGTACATGGGCTTTGCAATGACAGCATACATGTGTATAAATCGTCGGTAATAACCACAGTGCCCCATGAAAGCTTGTACTTCCTTGACATTCTTTGGTCTAGGTAGCTCTGCTATGGCTCTCACTTTTTCTTCGTCGGTAGATATGCCATTTTTTGACACTATATGTCCTAGAATCTTGCCTTGCCTGACCATAAAAACACACTTTTCTGGGTTCAGGCAGACCTGATATTCTCTACATTTGTCAAAGATTTGTCTGAGTTCAGGAATATGGGTTTGTCTAACATTGGAATGAGCACAAAGATCATCAACGTAGACTTCTAAACTCTTCCTCAGGAACTCCTTAAACACATGGCACATCAGCCTCTGGAAGGTAGCTGGTGCATTGGTAAGCCCAAATGGCATTACTCTAAAAGCAAAAATGCCCCATTCTGTGGCAAAGGCTGTCTTATGCTGATCCTCTGGAGCTATGGCTACTTGATTGTAGCCCGAAAATCCATCAAGGAAGCTGTACACTTCCTTGCCTGCCACTCTTTCTAAGAGATGTTCTGTGATGGGAAGCGGATAGTTATCTCGAATTGTGGCTTCATTAACCTTTTTCAAGTTAATGCACACACGTAGCTTGCCATTCTTCTTGGGCACCACAACAATGGGGGATACCCATTCAGTGTGCTCAATTTCATAGATAAATCCAGCTTTGACCAGTCTATCTATCTCTTCTTTGATCTTAGCAGCGTAATTATCGTTATATGTATAAGGCTTTTGCTTAGAGGGTTTGGCATCTGAGGTCATGGGGATAGTGTGTGAGCATATATCCGGGTCAACACCTTTCAAGTCCTTGTAACTCCAAGCGAATACATCCCTGTATTCTCTCAGCAAGGCAATCAATTCGTGCTCTTCTTCTTCTGTCAGGTCATGGCCTATATACGTGCATCTCTCCTCTCCTTCTTCTATAGCCACAACTATTTTCTTGGTGGTTTCTTTGTTATCATAGGCCTCTCCTACCTGTGCCTCTCGTTTAGGCATTCTTATCATGACTCTCCTGTCGTCTATCTCATACTTCTTGAAATTTTCCGGAACCTCAAACAAAGATTCTTCCTCTTCTGGTGAGACTTCTTTCTTCTTTCATTTCTTTCCTTCTTCCTTCGGGGTCATATGTGTTGCTAATCTTACATCATTTGTAACCTCTCCATGCTTCTGAGGTTGAAATTCCACTTCATGGAAATATTCTTCATCTGATGCAAATGGTGGGTCCATAATGATTGACTCTAGATCGGAGTCACTTGCATCCTCAAATGCATCAGGGCTAGGTTCGCATTCTTCTAGAACTGCCTCTCCCATGATTGGCTCTATGGAGAAGACTGAAATGTCATAGCCATCCTCATCACAGTGAGGTGTCCATTGTTCTTCATTGATGGCTACGTCCATTGTTGCTAAGATTTCTGCCCAACAGTGAGGTTCAAATTCTTCGTCGGGAAAAACTACAGGTGCATAGGCTGGGTCTTGGATTGATCTATGGGTCTCTTTCGCACCTACCTCTCTGGCTTTCTCTCTCTTCTCTTCCTCTACTGCTACCTTGCACATCCATAAGTGAGTATCTTCATGCATCCATGAGGATCCAGACCCTATGGAATGCACCGATTCTGTATCATCTTTGGCTCTATGGATGGGATTCCACTGGATAGGAGGTACATCCCTATGAGAGTAATCTTTGAGATTGACTTTGGTCGTAACACCTAAGTGCTGCAGGTACAAAGAATTGGTTCCCCAATCCTGTACCACTTGCAACTGTCGCATAAATGGTCTTCCCAAAATCATCTCATAGGCATGATTTTTGCTGAAGTCACATATAGCAAAACTATGCTCGAACTCGACACCACAAGTGGTGAGAGTTATTCCTTCCAGCAATCCTAGGGGTCTCTCAATATGACCATCGGCCATCTGCAATTTCATTCTCGTTGGCCTGAGTGCTGGCTTGCCCCAACGCTTCCAAAGGGAAGTAGTGGCAATTGCAACTCCTGCACCTGAGTCTAAAATTGCCTTGGTGGTGTACTCTTGGTAGGTGATGGGAAGATAGGTGTTCCCTTCTTCGCCTTCACACATATCTCCTATCTTGTCCAAGGGAATTTCTGGCACTGTCCTATGGGATCCTACCCTGGAACGTGGTTTTGCAACTTCAGTTACTTGACTAGCTACATATTTCCGCGCTTTTGGTCTATCCTGAGGCAGTTCTTCCAAAGTGATATCGCGCTGCACCTTGGTGTTCTTTACTATCTCCGTGTTCCTAGGTATGACTGAGTCGTCGTTCCTTACCATGACTGTGGGTGCTCTCATACATGTGGACTTTGCTTCCCATGGGCCTGTGAAGTGGGGTAGCTCTTGTATGGAATTAGACTCAAAGTCCAATCTCTCATGAGACTGAGTACTCTCATGTTCCCCGTAAATAGATGGGATGTCTTGTGGGAACTGGTCGTGTGCATCATCCACAAGTTCAAAGGGAGGGGCGACTTCACTTTCGTTATCCCATTTGTCTTCTTGAATCTCTCGTAGGAAATCTGGTGCAAACCGATTCATAGAAGAAGAAGTGTCTGGCTCCGTAGAATTAGGCACGTAAGCAACCTGGGAAGGAGGGCTCATTCTATCGTTGGCTCTCTCCTCATTCCCATAGATGGCTGGAGCACAAGCTTCTTGGAGAGGATTACTTATTCTATTACTCTTCCGAGCAGGCTCATACGCTCCCTGAGAAGGAATGTGGGTCACCTGTGGAGGTACATAAGCTTTCGGGGGAGGCTCATGTGACTTTTGGGGGGGAAGATAAGCTTCTTGAGGAGGCACATGGGCTTCCTGAAGAGGCTGGCTTATCCGTTCTCTTGCCCTTTCCTTTCTTTGAGGGGCATGTTTCTTCTCTGATTGTGCAATTAGCTTCTCTATTCGTTCTAGCAGTCCATTAAAGTGTAACTGCGTCTTAGCTGAGCTAGAGATATTAAAGAGGCGGCTGGCTTTGAACATGGCTTGAGCCAATTCCACCATTTTAGCACAAATTTTAGTTCGTTCAAGCTCTAGCTCGGCTCTAGGGTAGCACTTTTCATGATCGGTTATGGTTGGCCCTTCTTGGATTCTGGCCTGATATGCTTTAAGCATCATATTAAGGTCTTCGGGAGTGGGATCTGCTAGGACTGATCCTACTCTAGGGGGTGGTGGGATTTGATGAGGCGGTGGGGAAGGTGGTGGGTCGGATGGAGATGGGAGTGGTGAAGGTGGGGTAATGTGAGAGGGAGTTTGAGCTGTGAGTTCAGTTATCCTCGCTTTGGTTTCTCTTATGCTTTCCTCAAGCTCACTCATCTTTTTAGCCCATTGTCTTTTCATTCTTTCTCGACTATCTTTCCACGCTCTAGTCCTTTTCTTTGTCACACTCTCGGTTTCACTAGCCTCTGGGCCCTTTTCCTGGCTTGCCTCTTGGTTTTGCTGCAATGCCTGAGCTCTAGTGACTACCTGCACTGGTGCAGTGGAAGTGACACTTCCTGAGGAGTCTACCACTAACCCAACAACGTTGATAGGGGTGATTTTTGGCATGCTATTTGGGTTCTTTGGGCAGTCTCGTAAGAGATGCTCTTTTCCGCAGTCTTGGCAAAAGCCTTGGATAGTCACGGACTGATTTTGTGTAGGTGGAGGTAAGGGACAATCACAAATGAAGTGATCTCCCTGACATCGGTAGCATGGTCCTCTAGGAAATGGTGGTCGTACTTGCCTAGGTTGAGGCCTAGGGTTGGGGTTTGCATACATGACATTTGTGTAGTCTGACTCCCAACTAGGTTCACCAGGTTCTTCACTATAGTAGGACTCACCATGTTCTGGAGACTGCATGTAGTAAGCCTGGGGACTATCAACATGTGTAGAATCAAAGCTATGGTCACTCGGGTCACTTTCTGAGATCAATGGGGTTACTGGTACTATGGCCCTATTCAGGTTTTCTTCAGCAACAGCATACTTTACTGGAATCACGTTAGCGGGGTTTGGAGGCTGTTGAGCTAGCACCGGTTGGGGTCTCTGTTGGGCCTGATATTGTGGTTGGTAGGTTTGTTGGGGTCTAGCATATTGTGGTGGTGGAGGGTACTGGTTTTGGTATCTGCCTTGTTGGTAGGGCTGAGGGTAGGGTTGTCTAACTGCCTGCTTGTTGTATGGGCAATCTTGCGCAGTGTGGTTTGTGTACTTCCGTTCTATGGTGCAGTACTGGCTACTAGGGTTAACTTGGGGTTGAGCCATAACGGGACAGACGTTCGCCATATGGTCACCACCGCATGTATAGCACCTTTTCATAGGGGCAAACCTTGGGATTTGTTTGCTAGTTACACCTAATTTCTGAGCTACCTTCTCAGCGAGTTCCTCAATTGATGTAGATTGCATGGAAGAGTGGCTAGATGCACTATCTGAATCTTTGTAGATTTTGGAAAGCTCTAGCTCCTCCCCTAGGTTATCTTCAATGTCAATGCACATGCGTACACATTCTTCTATGGTCCTAGGGTCCTTCAGATACACATAGGATCTCAATTTCGTACTCAACAATCCATCAAGGAATAAGGCTACTTGTTTAGCAGATGTGGGTAGCTCCGAAATAGGGCAGCTTTCAAGATATTGTCTAAATCTCCTTCCGGCCAATCTGACAGTCTCTTGGGGGGTCTGTTTGAAGCTGTGAATCAATGAGGATGTATTGTGTCTTATGCCGCTCTTAGAGAACTCTACAATGAATGCCTCTAGGAGTTGGTCTATGCTCCTGAACTGCCGCTCATCCAATGGCTGAAACCATGTAAGTGCCGTGTTCCTAAGGGTTAGACCGAAGGCATTGTACTGCGTGAATAGATCCTCAACTTGTTCAGCTCTCAAGACTTGTTTGAACTCCGCCACATGATCATAGGGATCTCCTGTGCCATCAAAGTAATTCTTCATGGACTTAACTAGCTGGGTGGGTCTCAAAGTTCTTGTGTGCTCTCTAGGTCTCGGCAGAGGGAAACCATCTACATTTCTTTGGTTCCTGTGGGCTCTAAGCATCTCAGGTTCTACCCTATTCGTCTCCGTCCTCGTTCTTTCTCTGCCTACTGGGTTGGCAAAACTTACTTCTGGTCTATCTCTACTTCTGTCTCTTTGCGTACCATGAGCTTGGGAAGTTCCAGCCCCAGGGTGACCATAGGATACATTTGATCTTGGTTGGGGGAAAATAAATTCACCCTTCCAAGTGTAGGCATGCCTATCATTTTCTGTCACCACAAAGATCCTCTCAGAGGTGTGATCTAAGTAGGTCACTCTGCCTGGGCTATCAGGATCCTTAAACTCATAGATCATGATTGTTCCTATATCAGTTGGGTGATCCGGTTTATACCTCCAAAAGGCTTCGTCAGTTTCTCGGTTGAGAAGCAATTCTATGCACTTGTTATCTTGGGGAACCCACTCAGGCGTGATAATCCTAGTGAGAACAGATTTGCCTCGGGGTGTTCTAGGTTCTACTCCCATATTTCCTTGTTCCAAGTCGCCTAAGTCCGCTTCTGAGATTACATTTCCAAATTCATCTGTCCTATCTGGGTGACTGGTGACTACGTATATAGTTCCTTCTTTGTCCAAGTATGCACCGTTTTCAAACTTGACAGCTGGGTGCTCTAGTCCTATGGATTGGTCAGGGTTTTTAATCTGGACCACGGATCTTCCTAGGCCGTCCTCATAGATGCTAGCACCTAATCGGTTGGTCCTAAGGTACTCTAGCTGCGTTTTGTAAGGGCCTTCTACCCTGTACAGGTAAGGTACACCTGAACTTCCCGTAGGTCTGTCCATGCCTTGAGACATCCCTGATTCACTGGTATCCGAGCTAGGGTAATGAGAGTGGTGACTCAACTGCTGGGCCCAAGACCTTGCAGTATGATTGACACTAGCCTCTGAAGACCTAAGGCTTTGTCTCTCTCTTGCTAGGTGTCGTCCTGATCTAAGGTTCATATGCCTAACTGATTAACCCAATTTTTTGCCCAGAGTACAACCTCGTTGCCGATCAATTGGTATCAGTCACTTGATTCTTTTTAGTTATTTCTCGTGTTTAAGGCCTTGTCTGACATTTCGTCGTCAGGAATACTTGAATGTTCTGTGCACTTTCAGGTTGATCGTTCCCGGTTAGGTTCTTTACCTTAAGGTTATCGACAGTACAGAGATTATGTTTTTGTCTTGAACTTGAGTTTTTAGGTAGTCTTCCACTTGATGCCTGCCTATCGTCGCTCTGACTTACTCCTACCTCTAGTCGTTCTTAGCCTAGGCTATGAATTGACAGAGGGGGTTAAAAGTTTCCAACCTTTTGTTTCCTGCTTGGTTGCCCTTGAGTGCCCAGGAAATGTGATCCCAAGCTTGCACTTACACTTGCTCAAAACGCCTTGCGATGCTCCTAATAGATCTGTAAGAGTTCCACAGTTAGCTCAAGACCTAAACTCCAAAGACAGAACCAATGATTTTCATTCCTGTAGCACACACACTAGCTTGCATAGTGATTTTTAAGAGAACAATTCTAAAGACCCCTGACTTTGATCCCCCTTGATATGGTCAACTTCAAAATACACTATCTGAAAATCAACGCGTTATCTTTATAGAAAACAGTCGAGGGCGTGTAGTATATGCCACGAGCTTTCCGACAAGCCCAAGAGCCCAAAAAATGGATTTCGTATGGAAAAGTTATGACTGTTCAGGGTTTAGGGGGTTAAAACAAGATTCTATCTGGCCGACGACAGATCCTAGGATGTTCTTCAAATCACAAGTGTAGGAACCTCACAAAGATGCTAATTGATTGACTATTGTGCCCCAAAATTGCCCCAAATTTTGAATTAAAAAACCCTAATTTTTTGGCCGAAAAGCCTGTCAATCGCGATCGACAGGTCTGTCAATCGCGATTGACAGAGGTGTCCGTCGGGGCTGTCAGTCGCGATTGACAGTGTCAATCGCGATCGACAGAGTCGATCGTGGCTGTCAATCGCGATCGACAGTATCAATCGCGATCGACACGTTTTCCGGATTTTTCGCCGAGATTTCAGTCAATCGGGGGCCTATCAGTCGCGATGGACACGTGGCTACGCGCAAAAGTCAATCAATCGTGGAATTTCAGTCAATCGCGATCGACGGTATCAATCACGATTGACAGAGGTGTCGGTCGTGGCTGTCGATCGCGATGGACGGTATCAATCGTGATTGACAGGGTCCTACGTGGTAGTCAATCGATCGTGGAGGTCTGTCGATCGCGATTGACAGGGTCTGTCGGTCGCGATTGACAGGGTCTGTCGATCGCGATTGACAGAAGCTGTCGGTCGCGATTGACAGAAAACCTCGGAATTTTTCTACTGTTTTTAGTGTTTTGGAAGGTGCTCCTTGTGCTTGTTCTAGTGGTGTACTCACTTTTGTGAAAAGTCAGAAATTTCTGTCAGTCGCGATCGACAGAAGCCTGCGACCGCGAGACAGTTGCGTCAAGTTTCGTACCTGCGCACAGCGTGCTGGGGATGATGATGATGGCTGTACCTGCAAGAATCACAACATGCAAAAACAGGGCAAGCAATATTGCTCTTTCGCTCTCTCTCACAAGTGGAATGGAGGAAATGAGGTGGAGATGGTGATATGATCAAAACTGAAAACTTTCGCGATGATGGAGATGAAGGTGGGAGATGGTGATGATGATGATGTTGATGAAGATGGTGAAGAAAGTAAAAGAAAATCGATGAGAGTGAAGAAAATACCTACAACTCCAACGCGTCAACTCTACGTCTTACCATCACACGCTCGTCCTCAAAGCTCGATCCCCGGCAACGGCGCCAAAATTTGGTGTCGCTCAATGATGAGTAGCACCTCCTTTAATGTCAATCCGGGAAGACGTGAGGATGGTATGAAGACCTCGAGCAAGTGGCGGCACAAGTGCGTGAGTGAGAAGCACACAAGCATGCACACACATACACGCACACGCGCACACACGGCAAGACAAAGAGAGAGAATCAATGGAGTTCTTTAGATTACTTTCAAAAGCTCTTACAAGTTCGTTTCAATTACAATCTACCCCAAAAATGAGCTCTCTAGCTCTTTTTATAGTTTTTGGCTAAGTTTTGGCCCTGTCCAGACCTAGTGTCTGGCCTAGTTAAAAATTAGGTTCCAGGGCTTATTTGAGGGCTCAAACGATATCTAAAAAATACGAAATTTGGCAGGTAGATACTTCTAATGCTCCTCAAGCTCAAGGACTCCTTGGCTTGCACAAAATGGAGCTATAAAAAGATGAAATGATATTTACAATGGTGCTTAGTGATGATAATCACTTTTAATGGGTGTAGAGGTTTTGAAAGATTAAGGTTGCCTTAGTGCTAAATCTGCGTGAATGTTCATCAGTGCTTCTTTCTGAAGAAAATTGTTGGCCTACTTGCCGGATCGTCGTTGACTGCCTTGTCTGCTTGTGCTATCTCTTTTCTCGGACTCTCTTCTTGTGCTTCCTTGTCTTGTCAGTCCTTCAGCTCCAGCTCCAACAGAAGTGGAATCCTTTCATATTGTCCATAGAATTGTCATTATATCATTTTACTCTTGATCTTAATCAATTGCTAGGACACATGCTAACTTTTGAGAAGGACATTAAGGGAGACAATGATAGGAGTGCAAGTCAAGCTATGTACTCCAAGGACAAGAAAAAGAATGGCAAAGGGAAGCAGACAACTGATGATGAAGGAACTTCAACCCAAGCTAATTTCACAAAAGGAAAGATGAATTTCAGAGGTAAAGGAAGAGGTGGTAAGAACAAAGACAATACTAAAGGTTGTTGGTTTTGTGGTAGAACAAATCATTTGGCAAATGATTTTTGGTATAACAATCAAAATGGTGGAAGTTATAACCAGAGCTTCAATCAAAGAGGTAGAGGAGGCAGAAACCAAAGAGGCAACTTCAGAGGAAGAGGTGGTACGACATCATATGCTAGAGGAGGTGGAAGAAGTTTTCAATCTCAATCCTACAACAACAACTACTATAATTATGCATCAGATCAGAAGGATGACAAGACTCTCATCTTAAATGCAACACATGAAGTAGTAGGAGAAGACCAAAGGGTGTTCTATATTGACTCAGGATGTAGCAATCATCTGAGTGGCAATATATCATTGATGACTGATATGGAAGCAAAGGTGAATGGACGTACAGTTCAAACAAGAGATAACACCAAGCACAAAGTGGAGATCATTGGATCAGTGAAGACAAAGAGTGGAAGCACACTCTTGAGCAAGGTACTTTATGTTCCCACTATTCCTAAAAACTTGATAAGTGTAGGACAAATTGTGGAGAAGGGATATGAAGTCAAATTCACAAATGATGGTGTCTATGTGCAAGATCCAAATCAAGGATATAGAAATATCATTGCAGGTAAAAAGGAAGGAAGGTTGTTTACTCTCAAGGTCCAAGGTAATGTGGGACATGCATTGTTTACTTATGGAAGTCAAAAGATGTCTGAGTTAGACCTATGGCATAAAAGGCTAGGTCATTTCAATGAGAGAGCCATAAAGGAAATGTAAAAGAATGATATGGTGCTTGGTTTGCCAAATGTTGAAGGTCAACACATGGTATACAAGTGTGAAGCTTGTCAAATAGGTAAAGCACATAAAAGTTCATACAATAAAACAGGATACAAGTATTCAAATATGCTTGAGTTGGTTCATACAGATGTGTGGGGTCCTTCAAAGGACTATAACATAAATGGATCCAGATATTATGTGTTGTTTGTTGATGATGCAACCAGATGGATTACTTTATATGTAATCAAGGACAAATCAGAAGTGTTCAAGACATTCAAGCATTATCATGCTTATGCAGAAAGGATTATAGGACAAAATCTCAAGAGGTTGAGATCAGATGGAGGGGGAGAGTATTTCTCTAAAGAGTTTGATGACTACTTGTGGAGTGTAGGTATAAAAAGAGAAGTAACTTGTAGATACTCCCCTCAAAAAAATGGAGTTGCAGAAAGAAGAAATAGAACTCTTGTAGAGTTTGCAAGAGCAATGATGAAAGAAAAGAATTATCCAAACTACTTATGGGCATAGGCTATCAACACTGCAACATACCTTGTGAATAGGTTACCTTGTAAAGCTTTGGATGGAAGAACACCTTATGAAGCATGGTGGGGTAAGAAACCTACTCTTGATCATTGTAAGGTATTTGGTTGTTTAGCATATGCTTATGTTCCTTCACAATTGAGACATAAGCTAGAACCCAAAGCAGAGAAGTATGTGTTTATTGGGTATGATGATAGACAGATGGGTTACAGATTGTGGAGTCCATCTAAAAAGCAATTTCTTGTTACAAAAGATGCTACATTTGATGAGCAAAGCACATGGTATACAGGGACAACAAATGATTATGCAGATGTTGAAGAAATACAAAGGAAAGGGAAGACCAAAGTAAAGGTGTATGAAGAAGATATTGATGATGTTGATTGTAAAAGTAATTTGCAGGGCAATGTTGAAGATGGGCCAAGATTTGATCCAGAATCAAATGTGGCTGAGACTTCAAGAAGTGCAGAGATCAGAAGATCTTTGAGAGAAAGAAAAGAACCTATCAGGTATAGTTATGATACATCTTTTTTAAGAACAAAAGATTATGCTTACATTGTGAAGACAGAAGAAGATCCAATCACATATGAAGAAGCCAAAGGAAAGCAGAATTGGGAGAAGGCAATGCAAGAAGAGTATGATGCTCTACTTGAAAATGAAACATGGGAGTTGGTGCCAAGACCAAAGAACCAGAAGGTGATTGGATGTAAGTGGGTGTATAAAACAAAAAGGTTTGCAGATGGAAAAGTGTCTAGATACAAGGCTAGACTTGTGGTTAAAGGTTATGCCCAAACTTATGGGGTAGATTATGACGAAACCTTTAGTCTAGTTGCTAAGATGTCTATAATTAGATCTCTAATTGCTTTGATGCTTGTAAAGGATGGAAGTTATCACAATTAGATGTGAAGAATGCATTTTTGAATGGATACATTGCAGATGAAGTATACATGGAGCAACCGAAGGTTTCATGGATTCAATTGGATCAGATTATGTGTGTAAGCTCAAGAGAGCTTTGTATGGTTTGAAGCAGGCCCCAAGGGCTTGGAATTACAGGCTTGTTAAGTTCTTGAATGAATGTGGATATCAAGCATCAAAGGCAGATAGTAGCATGCTAGTAAAGCCAAGTGAAAATGGATACATATACATGTGTATTTATGTTGATGACATTATTGTCACAGGTACAGATGCTCAAGGAATCAAGGAGCTTAAGAAACAATAGAGAAGGAGTTCAAAATAAGTGATTGGGAAAATTATCTTATTTCTTGGGAATGCAAATTGTGTATACTAAACATGGAGTATATGTTACACAAGAGAGATATTTGAAGAATCTTCTGGTCAAGTTCAATATGGAGGATTGCAAGCCTTCAACCACACCATTGGAGGTAAATCATAAATTGAGCAGATATGGAGGTGAAGAATTTAATGACATGAAGAAATATCAGAGTTTGGTAGGTAGTCTAATCTATGCTACCTTGACAAGGCCAGACCTATCATATGCAGTAGGTGTGTTATCACAATTTATGCATTGTAAAAAGAAGACTCATTGGATTATAGCTCAAAGGGTACTCAGATATATCAAGGGAACTCTAAATGAAGGTTTGTATTATGGATTCACTTCTGATACAAGAATCAAAGTGTTTAGTGATGCAGATTGGGCAGGTGAGTCAGATGATAGAAGGTCTACTCATGGGTATCTTTGTTATATTGGAGATAAATTAATTTCTTGGTGCTCAAAGAAGCAACATACAGTTGCTTTGTCATCCACAGAAGTTGAGTATAAAGGAATGGTAGAGGCTGCAAAAGAAGTAATATTGTTAAAGACTTTGTTGAAGAGTTTTGGAACTGATAAGAGTACTCCAATTATTTTTGGAGACAACATGAGTTCATTATATTTGGCAACTAACCCTGTTTTTCATGCCAAAACTAAGCACATAGAGATTCAGTATCATTTCTTGAGGGAAAAGGTACTTGATAAAGAGATTGAAGTGCTGTATACTCCAACAAAAGAGCAAGTTGCAGATATGTTGACAAAAAGCTTAGATGGACCTAAGCTACAGAAGTTCAAAGAGATGGCAGGAGTAAAGAAGAATGTAATAATCACAATTAGTGATTAAGGGGGAGCTATTGGAACAAAACAATCACAAAAATTGATGATTACAAAGAGCTTGAAGCAAGTCAATGGTCTGATTGAAATGGAAGAAGTCATTCGAGAAAGTGAAGGAATCTAAGAAGTGAAGCTTGTATACATATGTGCATTACAGTTGGAAATTCTTGTACTATGAGTATAGATAATCCTTAGGATGATAAGAAATAATGTAATAAACACGGGGTAAGTCTAGAACCATATGTATATAAGTCAATGATGTAAAGAAATAAAAGAGAGAGTCATTAGAAGCCAAGTGTCATTGAGATAGATGTGTAGAGAGTCATCTTCACGAGTTAGTGTCGAGTCTTTCTCTGATTTCTCTCAGCCTGATCATGTGGATCAGGAAATCTTTTGTACACATCTAATCTAGAAGCTAATGAAGCTATGTTCAAATTTTCATGGTCTAATTCCTTTCATGCTGCGAGTATGATCAATAGGAACATGTGTATGTAAAGTCTGCAGGTAGGCCTCTCAGAGTCACACACTTTTTCATGTCAATGTTTTGCTTAGATCTCATTGCACAATGTAAAGTTTTTTATGACCGAGCATTCAAAATCTAAGTTAGAAGATAAGGAATCTATGGCTAAAGTCTTTTAGCAAAACGGGATCTATGCTATGAGAATTCAACCTTAGAAGTTAGCTATGTCAAAGTCGCTTGTTCAAGAAGATAATTTCTGACATACTTTTGATCTTAAGGATCAAATTAAAGTTTTAATGATTCTTTTGAAGGACTGATGGTTGATATCATTGTTCGAATGTGACTTGGAGGTATGTATTTCATTATATTGACGAAATTTGAAGATATGTGCAGGTAATGAAGTCAATCTTTGAAGCAGACTTCTTGAAGAAGCAAAATTCTCACTCAGAGAATTGTTCATGAATGATTTGGTAAATTAAAGTAATATTTGTGTAAAGTTTGGTCTATAATTGATATAGAGGTGCTCTTATATTAGTATAGATCAAACCTTTGGAGATTTAGAGGTCTCCAATAGTATCTGCTTTACTCATGATGAATCCTTGATCCTAAAGGTATGTAGTCAATCTATGGTTCCATGCCCCAGGTGCCTGCTTCAATCCATAAAGAGCTTTGTTCAATTTACACACATATGTTACCTTGCTTGGATCCTTATAGCTAGGAGGTTGAGACATATACACCTCCTCTGAAATCCAACCATTAAGAAATGCATTTTTGACATCCAATTGGTACATGTTCCAACTTTTTGATGCAGCCACACTTACCAATACCCTGATGGTTGGCATTTTGGCCATAGGTGAGAAGGTTTCTTCATAATCAACTCTTTGTTGTGCAAAACCTTTAGCCACAAGTCTAGCTTTGTACCTGCTTATTGACCCATCAGAATTCGTCATGATCTTATAGATCCATCTAGAACTAATTACCTTCATAGACTCCTTTGGCATTAGTTCCCATGTATCATTCTCCTTGAGTGCTTCAATTTCCTCATCCATAGCTTCCTTCCATTCTGCCTTGGTCTTTGCCTCTCCATATGATGATGGTTCTTCAAATGACAAGTTTTTTGCAAGATAAACATAATGCTTACTAACTAAAGAAGCGTCATACCCATATGTGATTGGCTTCTTGCTCTCCCTTTGTGACTTTCTGATTGCTTGGTTGGATGATTCAGGTATATCTTCCAATTTCTTCATCTTGACTTTGCCTTTGGACTTCCATGCCTTGAATTCTTCTAAGTTGATGACGTCCTCATCATCTAAGTTGATGTCTTCAATCTGATTTGGTTCCTCCTTGGTGAGGCTTGGAAATTCTTCTTCCAAGTCATAAGGTAGCTTTACTCTCCTGCATTAACTTTCGAAACAAGAGTCATTCTCATCAAAGACAACATCTCTACTGACCATAAATCCTTTGTTAGGATTGTAGAACTTGTACCCTTTCTGATTCAAGTCATACCCTATGAAGATGCACTTCTCTGACTTAGGGTCTAGCTTACCTCTGATTTGAGATGGTATGTGCACATAAACAACACATCCAAAGATCTGGCAATGATCAAGTGAAGGTCTTCTACGATGCCATGCTTCATATGGGGTCATCCCATCAATATATTTTGATGGCAACCTGTGTACAAGATAAGTGGCAGTACATACACTCTCTACCCACAAGTAATTAGGTAATTTTTTCTCATTTAACATTGACCTAGCTGTTTCAACAATTAGTCTACTTCTCCTCTCTCTGCCACCCCATTTTGCTCAGGGGTATACCTTGTTGTGATTTCTCTCTTGATTCCTCTATCTTGCAAGAATGCATCAAACTCATTTGAGAAGTACTCACCTCCTCTATCTGACCTTAGTCTCTTTAGGCTTCTTCCTGTTTGGTTCTCAACAAGTGTAAGATACTCACCTTCTCTATCTGACCTTAGTCTCTTTAGGCTTCTTCCTGTTTGGTTCTCAACAAGTGTAACAATTAGTCTACTTCTCCTCTCTCTGCCACCCCATTTTGCTCAGGGGTATACCTTGTTGTGATTTCTCTCTTGATTCCTTTATCCTGCAAGAATGCATCAAACTCATTTGAGAAGTACTCACCTCCTCTATCTGACCTTAGTCTCTTTAGGCTTCTTCCTGTTTGGTTCTCAACAAGTGTTTCATAAAATATAAGATATTCCACCTACTGAAATCATCAATGAAAGATACATAATACCTTGATCCAGAATTTGAGAGATCCTTCCTTGGTCCCCATACATCTATATGGACAAGCTCTAGGTAGTCCTCATGCATGTAGCCTTTTCTTGAGAAGGGTAACCTGTGAGATTTCCCAAACTGACAAGCACCACATTTATAGATCATGTGTTGCTTGGATACATTAGGTACCCCAAAAACACATTGATCCCTACATATTTGCTTTAAATTTCTCTCACCAATATGCCCTAATCTCTTATGCCAAATTTCAAGTTCTGATAGTGTTTGGTCTTTGTAACTATAAAGTGCAATATTCCTTGTATCTTCAAGTTCAAAAGTGAATAATCTACCTGTATTTTCTCCTTTCGCAATTCTCTTGAATCCATGTTGGGGATCCTCCACAAATGCTCCATATTTGTCCAACACTCATCAAGTTCTTGGTAATTGTAGGTACATATAGAACCCTACTCAATAGGTTTCTATTTCCATGATAGGTTTTAGCATTTCCTACCTTGATCACTAAGTGATTGGTTTCATCACTTGTTTGTACATGATGCTTACCCTTTGGTTCCTCAAGGTCAGAGAGAAGAGCTACATTTCCTGCCACATGGTTTGAACATCCCGAGTCAATGTAGAAGAGATGGTCATCATTTATACCTAGTTTTGAAGTCATATTCATAATCAGAAGAGAATCGTCTTGATCCTCTCTATAGTTGTTGTAATCTTTCCTTGATTTGTAGCCTCCTTGTTAATTATTATTGTAGTTGTTGTTGTAGTTGTTATTGTAGCCTTGATGGTGATTGAATCTTCCTCTTGATTGTGTATATCCACCTCTTTCAAATCCTCTACCTCTCTGATTCTTGAAGTTCCTATAACACTCATCTGTAGTATGACTTGACAATCCACAAATATTACATGGTGAGGAGTTATAAGGTCTCCCCCTACCTTGCTTACCTCCTCTACCCCTTCCTCTTGAGTTTCTACGTCTCTCTGCATAGTTGGCTTGGGAGGTAGCTTCTTCATCCTCAATCTTCTTGTTTTTTCCTTTTTCCTTAGACTTGTTTTTATCTGTGTATAGGGCAGAAGAGTAATTACCTCTTGATGAATCTCCATTCTTGTTGAGCTTGGCTTCATGGGTAAAGAGTTGCCCATGAGTGTGGTAAAATCTGGAATCTGCATGTCCATGTACAAGTCCATGGCAGTTGCGAAGCTCTCACATTTGTCATCTGCTTTAATCCCATTGATTACTTGTCTCACAATATGCTCCTCTTCAATTTCTTCTTCTATGCTTGCCAATTGATCAGCTACATCCTTGACTTTGGTCACATACTCTAAGATGCCTTGCTTGGTTTGGTTCCTTTGAGTGGTAAACTCAATCCATA